>JAPZDZ010000009.1:7126680-7147980 GCA_029783805.1 Acanthurus tennentii | reverse complement strand
GTCTACTTCTCAGCTTTTTCCACTGTTGTGATTTGTTTGTAAGCTTTGAGGTACTGCACACTGCTACAAACGTATCTAAGTTGTTTGTGCTGTGGCAGAAATCTCCAGGAATTGATGTGCGTGTTTGGGACCGACCGAGGGAACCACAGTTGGTGTGCTCGCTGCACTGAGTGGATAAACAGAGGATTCATGAGGACGTGCCCAGCCACAATAATGACTTCTTCACAGAGGGTTTCTGTGAGGAAACGGCTCTGTTTTCATTTAAGTCCCAAAATGAGCGACCTTCTCAGACCTTAAACTATGTTGCTGGCTAGCCTCCATTGTGTGCTCTACTATTTCACGTTTTGTTTTCGTCCAACCTCCCTCTCTGCTGTGACTCAGCCATTCACTGCTACCAGTAAGAGTGTATATCCCCAAACAGGATGTCCAGTTCTCTTACAATGACAAAAAGATCGTTGGTTTCCAGGAACCAACGAACGTCCTCTGGGCTGTTGACGGATATATCAAAGACTGGAAGGAAGTCAGGCACTGTTCATGTGATAAACACTTGAGTTACCATAAGATTGCAAAGCATATACTAAATTTTATGTAATGAGGCATTGCATTTTTTTGCTGTAAATATACCTTGTGCAACTGTCATAACAATTTACAAGGGGCTTCTCACAGTTTACAGCACAATTAAGCATCCAGACACCCTGCAGACAGTCAAACATGAGCATGCAAACCGTCACAGGACCAGCAGCAAGAGGAGATAATATATGAACTGTTTGTCTATGGATCAATAAAAAAGGGACCCAAGTTAGCATCTTGCTTATGGAAGAGCTTGTTTGTTTCTCAGTCCAACTGCACACATTTCCGAGTTATGTTATTTCCAATCTCTATGATTAAAGTCCTTGTTAAATTATTACAGGAACATTTTGCAAATAACAAACGGTGTGACTGAACTATTTGTAATGTAAATTATTCTGCCCAAAGGGAGTTCAGTGCACTTCAATTCAAAATAATTTAAAATGTATTTCACATTAAATAAGCAGGGTGCCTCCGGAGAGGAGCGGGGAGACAATGATTAGGCTGCAGCCGGGTCTTATGTAACCTAGAAACACATGCTGGGCGCCGCAGGAGTCCAGATCACACTCATCAGCCACCGGCAGAGACACAGGTCATTACCAGGCCCAATCCAAAAGTACACAAGTGTTTATCAAACTGGAGCTTTTTCTGTGTGTTTTTAGGCCTAAATGAGCCACCAGACTCGTTTAGCGTGCTGTTAATATAGAATTATTAAACAGAGCAGCGTCTTGTTATTAATGGTGATAACACTTTCTGGGTTTGGAAGAACTGCACTTGAAGGTTTGACATAAACTTTCAGTTGTCATGGTTACCATTTTTATTCTGACCTAAGCAAAAACATTAGACTTAACTGAAGTCCGCCCAACATGTAATACTGTATAATGTGTGTGAGGCACAGGACATTATTCTTACTGAAAATTTGTCGTCTCTAAATTGAGGCACATGGTTAAATATAAATGTTTGTTATTCAGCGTATTACAAAATCCATGTTGCTGTTGGCTCAAGTCACATGAGAACATTCGAAAATTACCATTGGAAACACAACTACACATGATTATTGGAACTGGGCTCTGTACACGGTGGTCCAAACTTGCCAAGTCTTTTCCACAGGGGTCTGGATTTCCCCTGTCGTTCCCTTTTTTTTTATGTAACAGTGCTATAAATCGTGGTGGGAGCCCTCAAGCACTTACTGGTTTTACAGTGGGATAAACGTAATCAGAGCGCGTCAAAGCCTGCGTGTCCGTACCCATGTACTGGGATCGGACTGCTCACTCAACCAACTCGCTGCGCTGAGATCAGTTGACGCTGCTCTGTGTGAAGCTGTGGGGATGATTCTCCGATGGGTTCTGTTAAAGGGCTCAGTGGAGTCTCTGGCTTTGGCCCAAAGCACTGTCCTGATTGCATTCCTCAGGGGCGAACTGTCCAATGTTATCTCTGCTCGCTCCGACAGAGGCCCCTGAAGCCACAAAGGACTTGCTGTGTTGGCCTCTCCTCACCCTGGCGGCCTCATCACATTTGCTGGAGAGGAGAGGCCAACTTCAGAGGTGCCTAATTATGCTGAAGGCACAGCAGAGGATACACCTGCAGACAACAGGTGTTTATGTCCTTAGTCTGTGAGGAACCTTTTATTCTAAGGGAAGCAGCTCAAGACTTGGCAGTTGCCAGCATTTATTATGTGGTTCGTCTGAGGTTTGCACATTCCCCTAATATTCCAAAGAAGGACAATTACGTGGAGATGCGTCAGAAGCATATATGCTTTGCATGCATTGACCTTCTCTTAAGATGCCTAAAATAACTTAATGCATGCAAGCAGGCACAGACAGGTACACACCGGCATACTATACATGATGGCCAGGAGGGATTGAATTACTGATCTCCCTTGCAGATGTAACTGTATCAGGGGGAGCATCAAGACTAAAGATGTGGCGTCAGCCTTCAAAGGAACACAAGAGTGCCACGTCAAGATCTGCAGGTGTGTAATCTGAAATCTCATATTGAAAAAAAAAAAAAGTGGAAGAAGTTTTTCTGTGTGGGGGCTCTAGGGTTGTGCGGTTACAGTGGGAAGGGGACGGCTGGCTCTGTGGTGTAACATTTCTGTGCAGGGGATTAGGGTTGTTTGAGAGGAGATAAGACACTGCGGGATCACAGCGCTGTTAAATGTATCTGCCAGAGCCAGCACAGGAACAGCAGCAATGCAGAGATGCTGCCAACATTCCTGGGGATCAGCACCAGCTGGAGACTCCCACCTCTCCTCCCTTCTGCACAAAACTTAAAAAGTACCTGATAAGGGGAGCTCACTGCAGCATCCCACATCACTGCACCATGTAGATGTTCTATTTTTTATTTTTTGCATGGTTTCAGTATCAAGTTGTGCTTTTATTAGAGTAGTTAATATCAAAGAGACATAGAAATTGTTGTGGCAGTTTTGAAAAAATAAAAATCAAAACATAACCAGAAATATTTTAAACTGTCCATATGTATGACCAGCTGTCACATAATTGCCCCTTTAATTTTAACTACAGGAGTTAGTGCATGGTGCCACAATAAGTTGGATGTAGTTTTTAGTAGTAAGGGATGTGTTTTCTTTATTCATTCAAGGAGAATAACTCTGTAATGATTGGTATGATATGTCTATTTGCATTCAGACCACCAAGTCAGCTCTATAAGGAAACACAACCAGAAACATCTGAAGGCTCCAAATAACCTCACACATCAGAGACGCCTTCTCCATAAACTGAGCAGGATAATGATCATGATCTCTGTGCGTCTGTCTGCGGATGGAGACTTGATTTGCTGCACTGTGCTAACATGATTGAGTGGCAGATCTGTGTAATGAATCACTATATGCACTGATTACCAGCATGACTCAAGTTAATGGAGCCATTTGTAAAATTACGAGGACATCTAGTGGTTAAAATCAGAAGTCCCAAAGGAAAATTTGTGTCCAGATTTTTCCCTCACATGTATGGATTTTTTTTTCTAAATGCAACCTTGATTCTACGATCCAGAAAAAAAGAGAAAACCAGTGAAAGTATTATTAACACAGTCAAGGCTTCCACCTGCAAACAGACAATAAAGTGGCAGAGAGCTGTCAGCTGCACCGATGGATGTAATGCGTGCAAGCACTGACTAGAGGCCATGATGTCTGTATCAGATGACAAGGTCCTCTCCACACCTGAGCCAGCACACAACTCAATACCCCTTCAGTCGTCACCGGGCTTCTAATTTAAAATGTATTGACCAGTCGAGTCCAAGCACTTACAGACACTCATGTCCCCCAGCTATGAAAAATCCTCTAATCTACCGTCATCATAGCAGCTCTTTCAAAAACACAGACGTGACAATAATGGTGTCAAGGTGAACCTTCTGGCCCTCTGATCTCAGACTGGACATGATAAACACCCCTGTTTCTCACTGTTTGTACGTGGTCTTTCTTCAGGGTTTCTTTGGCGCGACGGGACATGTTTGATCTCCGGCTAGCTGCTGCAAGGGGGAGGTAATATTATTAAAGGTCGAGGACAGATAGAGAGACAGCACTGAGGGTGGAATATGGGAGATTTGTCAGGGGGATGAGTAGATGAAGTGAAGACAAACAGGTCAGTGTCTGCATGTCTTTACACCAAACACACCTGATGGAACAACAGGTATATTGATGAGGTTTTTGTGATTCAGAACATTTAAAAGATCACATCCATGCTGCACATGTAAAACCCTTACACTCCTGCAAGTGAAGGTAATCAAGTTCAAATTTAAATACAATCTTTATTCAAGGTCTTAGACATCTCCCAAAGGTATAATCCAGTAAACAGCAACACAGGCATTTACAATTCAAGGACAAATAATTCACTTTTACAATAACAAATTGAAGGTGTTTTGCCTCTTTCAGATGTGTTTCACCAGCTGTTGCCTTTGAATTTGGACGGCGGACAACAAACCAAATACTCAATTCATCAGTAGTTCTTAAATATGTCAGCACTGATGCCCATGAAACAAAAGTGTGATAATAAATCTGTTAATTCACAGTCTGTTTTCCTTTGCCATGTTTTCCAAACTGGATACTGAAGCCTTGAAACTTGTGTTTCCATTAAGGCCATCTTTTATGACATGCACTTTGTAGGAAATACACACTATATTAACAACGCTGACTTCACTGAACATTTGAAGACTAATATACTTCCTTTAAATTTGAACATCACCAGAATAAATGAATTTACTCAACTAATACTGAGCAAGATTGCCTGTCTAAGGGCAACATAAAGACAGCTACAACACTGTGACCTCTGACTTAACACAGACGACTGTATTCAATACGAAAACAATTGTTTTCCTCATAAAATGAATCTGGAAAAGAATGTTTTCCATGTTAAACTGTATTTAACTTCAAATATTTGCTTTACGTAACTATATAATCTTATTTAGACTCTTAATGAGGTTAAATTCTTGATGTAAACATCAGGTCAGAATACCTGGTTTTAAAGTTGTGCAGAGAAAATATATCTATTACACTGCAAGTGAAGCATATTTCAGTCAGTAGATCCATTAAATATTTATATATTATACTCCATCCGTAACAAAAAGATGGCAGGTGGTACTAACGATGAAAGAGTTTGGTAACGAGGCACACAAACACAAATTCTGCTGCAGTATTTTAAAAACAGGAATAAAAAACAATGGTAAGTTGCTGTTCAGATGGGCTGAAAGGATTCCTCGCTCCTGCTGAGTAAGGCAGTCTTCTTTTAACACCTGAACAATCCCTGTAATGCAGCAAACACTCTCCAGGCATAGATATAGTTAATTCTTTTTTTTTTTTTTTGCGTGCTTCATCCTCACAAATCCACAGGGTAACGACAAAGCACTACACAAGCAGCTACTGTTAAGAAACATCACTATCAAAACGCTGTCGGTGTGAACGTTTTAGTGCCAAGTTCTCGGTTCTTGCTACAGTGTTTTTCCAGTGTTTCTACACATCTGTTACTACTTTGTGTCCCTGTTGTCTTCTCATTGAGTTCTCCCTCAACAATAAATGTGCCTGATTTTAAACATTAGGCCTGATTTGTGTGTACTTTTTAAAAAAAATGTTAACACTGATCTCAACATAATACTGTTTTAGTTGTTTTTTTTTAAATGTGCTTGTTTTTATTGTTTACCAAAAATAAACTTTAAGCTACATTTGTGACGGTAAGGGCCAGTTTCTCAGACAGGACTTCAGCCTAAGTGATACCCCAAAAAATGGTCTGTTTTGGACAAAATCACCTCAAAAGAGCTTTTTTAAACTTGACTCAGAGGAACATTCCTGTACTTAACTCAGGCTTGTACTAACTGGACCGATTTCTTGAAGGTTGACTGAAGTTCCTCCAGGACTTTCTGGTCTCTTTTTAAGCTTTTTTGACCAGTTGCAGCTTTCATGATCACCTTCAGTCCAGCACTAACGAGGACAACACAGGTGATTGATATTAACCTCGTTAGCGAGAGATGAGTGCACTTTCACTGGAGGAAAAACACAGCTGACTGAAATAAAATGCGTTACTTTCTGCAACAATTAGATTTAAACAGAACCTTGTTTTTTTTAAAAATCCTGTCTAAGAAAATGGGCCTTTAGATTTGCTACTACAGTATGAGCTTACTAAGTCTTCAGTACTAGATATATGAGCTACTCCTTTATTAATTTGTTTACTAGAATTTATGCTTGTAGTGTTTAGCAATGTTTCATAACACTGTCATTTTCTTTATAAGATGGTTGTTAAAATTGCAGATTCCTAATTTTTTTGTTGGGAAAATGTCAAGTCATAAAGAAGACACAGCTTTGGAGGGCTGCTAAGAGCTGAACTGTGCCCATCAGGCAAATGAGAGCTGCTGCTGGCAGCGAGGCTCTGCCTTTCCCCTTTAGAATAATTATACCACTGCACAGGTTCATTATGCTTTTCCTTTCTCTTCTCCTCAAGAGATTAGGCCTCACACTGAGACAAAGCTCAAATTTTTGTCTCTGATGAGGCTGCATCCATTTAAAGTCGGGATAAAAAAAGGTCTTTATGGCTGTTTCCAGGACTTTCTGAACACTGCATGAGCTCATTAACTGCAATTAGCTGGGTTTCTCCTAATAAGGGTTTTGAAGCTTCACCATCTGGACGTAAGGCCACACACTGTGTTATCTTTTGGGACATCGTTTTCTCCCCTTTAATTATCAGGCATCAGGGTCTCCTGGTGTATCCCATCACCATGAAAGTATAACTGCCTCTGCACATAGCCTCTGTTCCCCCTAGAGGAAAGGCAAGGTATAAAAGTGATTAATCATTTTTAAATGAATCCTCCAATTTTTAGCTTCATTAATGAAAAATAAATAAGTTTAACTTGTTTGGTTGAACTGTGTTCTTGTTTACACGGTAGCTCACAAAATATTATTTTTTCCAAAGTGAAAGAAACTGAAACTTGGAAAATAATTTATGTAAAACAACCATGAAAAAGCTGAATGAGCTTGTTGTTAATTACTTTGATCTTGGTTCGGACTCAGTACAGCAGTAGTTCCAGATTTTAGGAAATGGGCTTCACTTTCTTGCAGAGATTTTAAGTTTTCCAAAAACTGATGTGTCAAAATGACACGCTGTGCTTTTATAGGAGGTTATGTTTATGACTTCTTCTTGGCTGGATGCAATCCCTTCCTTTTGGTTCCTAAAACTTGACTTTATGTGCCACTCAGGGTGGCAAAAACCAAATTAATACTTTGGCAAAGATGTTTAAGTATAATAATCAAATAATTATCCAATTTTGTCACCACCACGAGATAGCCAGGCAACCATTGGAGACTCTGGGAAGTGATGGTGCCCATCCAAGTGTTTCGACTGCTCACAAATGGCGTAGTAGCTCATCCATTTTAAAGTCAACAACATTGACTCACGTTATGTAAAGCAGCACAAATGTCAGTTATTAGCCCCTTTTTACATATGACAGACGAACATGTTTCTGTCAGTGTGTGTCGAGTTGTTGCCAGCAAAACTGTCACGTACGTTTCTGCAGAGATGTTGACTCACTGGTGTGATACAGCAAAGAGGAACTTAATTAAAAGAATTGGTCTCCCCACTGAAACATTTTTGGCCTCTTCAGTGACCTCTGCGAGGAGCAATCTGAAAAGCTGAATGAACCCGAGCTGTGACATGCACCTCAGGGGAGTGTCAGGCTGCTGCTGCTGCTGCTGCTGCTGATCTATCTGACTGGCCTTAAAACACCAAGTGCAAATCCCCAGAGCTGTGTCGTCTTGATTGCCTTCATGACACTGGTATTTTTAATCAAAACTATTTGTTAGTACGCCACTGTACGATTAGGGAAATCAATGTAGGTCCAAGCTTTCACATCCTTAACAGACTTTCATGCAATATTCCTCCGTGTTGTCCACGGAGAATGTGAAAAGTCTCAGTGAAACTCCCCTGCAACTAATGAGCATATCTGAGGTATAGATTTAGACTTTGACAGAATACTATTGGATATGTAAGCTACTTCCACAAAATAGTTCTGAAATGTTAAATCTATCATATCAAAGATCATACAACAAAGATAACAATTACCTCATTACAAAAAATATAGACTAGTAACATTTAGGATCAACTATCCATTAAATTCTAAAATATAGTTGAACTGAGACAGCATAAGGTTGCACAGTGACAGGATGTTCATCTCCCAGTTAGAAAACAGCGATTGGCCTCACTGTTTCTGCTTTTTTTTCTTTTCATTTTGGTATATTTACTGAACAAACAATAACATTGAAAAATTCAAATAGTGTAAACATCGGACCAGTACAAAAGCACATGTCGCAAGACGAGGTCAGAAAACACCAATATACAGGCGGCGCTGACAGCTGTTACTCCTCCTCCATCGACTTCTCAATCTCCTTCAGCCTGCGGACAAACTCCTGAGCCTCCCTGTCTCCGATGCGAGCGTCCAGCATCCTCATGATTGGCTTCTCTGGAGGGGAGAGCAAACAGATGAGAGTAGTTCCCACACCTGACACAAATATCTGTCGATTGAATGGCTTTTCGTGCTGTATTGGAGATGTAATTGGAAAACCAAACCTACAGGCTCTGGCCTCCCAGGAAGCCAATAATATGTTTGTGTAAAACATAAAAAAAAAAGAAAGAAAGAAAGAAAGACAACAGCCTGGAGCTATACGTACCGCTGGGTTTACTGCGAGACAGGTGGAGAATGACAGGCTGGACGCTCTTGCCGGCTGGTGAGGAGTTCGGTCTCCCCGGCCAGCAGAAGTCGCTGAGAGGAGCTATGGCTTCTCCGGCGAAGTCGTTGGTGGAGAGCCAGTCATAATCCATCACAGTGAAGGTCAAACAGGCAAACCTGTGTCTGTACTGTTCAGG
Source organism: Acanthurus tennentii (assembly GCA_029783805.1). Classification (NCBI taxonomy): domain Eukaryota; kingdom Metazoa; phylum Chordata; class Actinopteri; order Acanthuriformes; family Acanthuridae; genus Acanthurus; species Acanthurus tennentii. Next base: position 7,139,056 of record JAPZDZ010000009.1, on the reverse strand, counting down.
ACTGACGTGACTGGAGGATACAGGAAAGAATTAAATCACACTGTCGTCTAATTCCATTTCTGATGTTTAGACTTGAGCCACATTTTGATCTCCCCCTTTCCACATCTGTTACTGGAGGTGGTGGTTGAAGTCTTCCACTGTGAAATGGGATGACCCAAAACTAAAAATATCCTAGAAAAATGCTAGCTTGTAAGTTAGTGGAATATCAGCATACTACTGCTGTTTTTTGTTTTTTTTTTTGTAATGCTTGTTTTACAGAAAAGGACCGTGATACATTCAAACTACATTAAAGAATAATACAGTGGTAACTGCAATTTGTAAATCTCAATGAACAAAGAAATTACACTTTTTTTGCTTGTGCAGTTTTTTTGACATTCTGGTAGATTTCTCATTACACTCGGTTTGGAGTGTAGCTCCTGAAGATCTCAGTTTGGGGGACTATGTTACCCCAGGACCTCCCACCACCCCTCTATTCAAACAAGAATCGGCACACCCTAACCCTGAACACACAAAATAGAAGGGTTGGACTAAGTGGTAGGGTAAAAAGATTAGATTCATTTGGGTGAGCCTTAGCGAATACACAACTAAGAAGAGGAAAAGACGAATATAAAACTCACAAGTAAAAGAGTTCATCGAAAACTGGGTGCAGCGTCTTAAGCTTCACTTGCGTGCGTTGACTCTTGGCCATAGGAAAAAGGTGGTGAGGACAGAGCTCCACTATGACAAATGGGTCACTGAGACCTGAAAAAAAAAACAGGAAAAGTGATTAAAAACTTCAAAACAGCAACCTGATTTCGTGCAGACTGTCACAGTTTTACCGTTGGCATCCAGTGCGATGATATCTGCAGCGTGCAGAATCTCTACTGTCAGTCTTTGTTCTGGAGCATCATAGTAGCACTTCACACTGATCCGGCCATAACGAGTGTGTTTGAGTGTTTTCTGAAACAAACAGTTGTCATCAGTATAATCAGAAAAGATTTCATAATATATACAATGTAAACATGTTCAGGTTATATCAGTCTTCATGATGCATCATCCAACAGCATCTTGCTTTGTGCAGGCGAAGGCTGTTTTTCAATCAGAGGTAAAATAACTGAAGACAGAGTGCTGTGCTCTTCAATCAATACACGTCCGTCCACTTAAAGGCTAAATGAAATTGTCAGCCTGTTAAGTTGAAACACACCTGATGGGAAATCTTCTCCAGATAGTACTGTTCAATCAGCTCAAAGGAGGAACATTTATTCAGCCTGAGCTCCTCATCTAGAACCTAAAGCAAAATGAGAACGATGAAAAGGGAAAAGATAAAGGACAGCTTAAGGTGAGAGGACATGAATCCTAAAAAAAAAGAAAAAAAAGAAAAAGTCCTACCTTGTAGTCTCCAATTTTCATGTCCTCCAGGGAAAGACCTTCTCCCCTTTTATGGAAGAACTGTAACAGGGTCTGAAGCATTTAAATGAAACAGAATTATGTCTCAGAATAGTAGAGAGAAAAACGGCAAATCTGTCTGCTAAACTCAGCCCGCTTGTGTAGCATGCCGTGACTCTTCATGCATATCTGTCAAATCCCCTGCCAGCCGACTGAACTGGCATTAGAATATACAGTTACTCCCCCACTGTCATTCATGAGGGAACTAATGTTGCTGCTGAACTTTTACTTACTGAGTGCTCCAGTATATGCTAATAACTGCACCACAGTGAGCATACTGAGCTAATAAAGGATGATTGAGACAGTTGGAATGATAATCTTGACATGTGTCTTCTTAAGCATATTCTTCTTAGTGGATAAACTATAAATACCACACTGGAAATAGCTATAAATGAGTATTGTGTGATAATATGCAGTAAACACGAACCTCCACTGTGTACTGGAAGCGGTTGTAGAACTCCACCTGGACTCCCCTGTTGTCCGCGACCGCATCCAGGATCATTCGCAAGAGCAGCTCCCACATGCTTTGGAGAACTCTGCGAGGCAGCAGACACGAGGAGACACCCACACACATTTGTGTTTACTCTCTTCTAATTACAGTTTCATTGTTGCAAAGCTTACATTTATACACAAGCACAGCATCTTGTTTGCTGAGCTGTCACAGTTTTCATATGATACTACCAAACAAATTAAATCTTGTGTGGAGAAGAGAAAACAGTGAGCATGATTATGTAAGAGGCTGGTGATTCCTACCAACAAATGCATTGATAGGTATCAATCAATAGAGCATTGTACAGAGTGTAAGAGATACTAAAAGACAATAACCATCCCAGTCACAGCTTTTAATCCTGCGGAAATCTGGTGAAGGAAACAGAAGAATATTTGATGCAGTGCAACCAGACTAATGGGCAACTTTTTTCCTCAAGCTGTAAGATTTCTTCACTCATCAGTCAAATATAAAAAAAACTGCTTTCATCTTATTAACTTGTGGCTATACTTGTCTGTAATGAACTGTAAAGTCTCACAAAAGTCAGTCTCAGGTGTGCTGGCCTTCGTCCTGGTTTACAAGTATGCAGATGATGCAATGCTTTATGTATGCAAAAAATAGACAACAGACTGCAAAAATTAAGCTGCCTTATCAAATCATGCTCACTCTTACTATGGAATACTAAATTACTTCCTCTAAGAGGTTTTTATTTTCTCATTTTTAATGAAGAGCTTTAGTGTTGATGCAAGCAAGACTTGCTGTGTGTGTGTCTAGCATAAACATGTTTGTATAAATACTTCATGTGTCATTTGGGAGTTGAAGTTGCTTTGTTTGTGTTTCATTACTGTTTTGAATGTTTCCTTTAACTTTTATCGCGAGCTGCACAGGCACAGCAGATGGAAATTAGCAATTAGGCAGAGTGTGGCACAATAAATAAAACTATGTCTTTTTTGTCCTTGTCAAACGGAAAATAATTGAAGTAATATTTATAGTGAGGCAGGAGGACGGGAAAGTAATTACCTAGTCAGATTCTCCTTCACAAGGTTTTCAGTGAGGATGACCATAGTGTCTTGTAAGTACTTCATTAGAGGAGATACAGCCTGGAAGAATGTCACATTAACACATATCACATTAGTGCTGTGGCTGCAAATGCAGAATGAATGGTGTAGAAAAACACTACAATGCCTTACGTCGTCATTGTTGATGGAGTCCGGAGACAAGCTGATATGCTGGATGTACCTCCGCAGCTCAGGCAGCATCTGCATGGAAATACTCTCTCATACATGTGCTTGCAGGTGCATAGAAATGTAAGCCTGCGTATGTGCATAATGCATGATAAAGATCCAAAAAGTAGGACAATTTTGCATACAGTATACGCGCACAAATTGGTGCAGTGTATTTTTTCCCCATACAAAACCCCCTGAGAAACCATTCCTTATTGGACATGCATTTTTTGCCCCAATTTCTACTTTATCCTAGTAACTACTTATAGAAGCCTCATTCTGTCAAGATTTATCTTTCCTTAAAAGCATGAAAAGTATCAGATTACTTTATGTGCATCATGTCTCATACTTTGTTCATCTATTCATCTATTCAAACTCTGTGTCTTGCACCTTGTCTGTGAGCAGCGTGATGAGACGTTTGGCTTCCCTCTGCAAGTCCAGGTCCATGTTAAACAGCTGCCCATTTAAAGCCTTGTAAACCTGCTCCTTTCCCTCAACCCCGCAGGACTCCTCCATTGCCCGCTCCACACCTTGCCAGTCCAGGTCTCGGGGCAGGTGACCCAAGAAAACGCGAACGTGCTCTGTGTTGTTCAGGGCGATGCAGAGCTAGCAGAAAGCGAGGAGGAGCAGAAGAGGAGAAACAGAGGGTGGAGGTGGAGAAACAAAGAAGGAAAAGAAGCAGGGCTACAGAGAAGTGGAGGGATGGGGTTCAAGTGTGAATGATTGACGACGACAAGAGTCAACTGCTTTTTTTCTGAGTGTAAACAATTCTGATCTCCTGCTGAGGCCTTTGTGTTGCCAGAGAGAACACTTGCTGACATTTACTTCCCACGTCATTGTGTGCCCTCCCCCTGTTCTGCCTGGCTACAGGCGTTACCTGCACTGTGAAGCTCTTGTGGTCTCGGCCCAGCTGGTTCCTCTCAATCTTGCGTGTTATCATCTCTGAGTAGCACACAGCCTCACTGCAGAAATTCTGTAACAAAAAGAGATTAAAAGTCTAGGTACCATAGAGAAACTTTAGTTTTCTGTGTTATTTAGACTCTTATACAGATCTAGTTCTGTATGCAAGCAAGTCTGCTAATTTTCTTTGTGTACAGGATGTGCGTATATGAGCGTGGCAATACAAGAAGCAGCACTCACATCGGTCAAACGAGTGATAAAGATGAAGGCCCCCGCAGAGTCTGGCCAGGCCAGCTGGTGCCAGATCTCGCGTACCTGGCTGAAGCATGCTGCCACTTCCACTGCAGAGGAGCTGTGCTTGGCCTGCTGCACAGGCTCGAGCTGCTCACAAAACACAGGAAAAACACAACAAGCAACGTGCAACTCGCATTAAACTTAGCGAGTAAGGATAGAAATAATGAACTTAATTTCAAGCCCCTTATATTAACAGTAATTAGAAGCCAGACGCCAGTTTAACGTTTTACAAAATACTTGAAATGACTTGAAAACCCATATTGAGATTATTTGTAAGACTTAATCATTCTGCCTACAGTTTCATTTGCTGAGGTTAATGGAGGCTTTATTACACACTGTGGTAAGCAGATTTTGTATAATGACAACCTTTATTTAGATTACTTTAGAAAAAGTAATAATTAACCTTGATTCCAAAAGAAGTTGGGATCCTGTGTAAAATAATAACAAAATAAAATGTAATAGTTTGCTTTTTTTGTTTATGCAGTTGAAAACATTACAAGGACAACATCTTTTGTTACATCCTACACTATTGTCCATGTTTAACCTCAACAACTCCACTGATTTTTGCAATTATATGCTTATATTTGATGCAACAAAAGTGAAACAAGATGGGACAGGAGCCACAAAAGAACTGGAGAAGCTGTTGGATGCTCCAAAAACACGTTTGAAACATTTATCAGGTAAATCATGAGTGAGTATGAAAGGGGCATCCTTGAAAGACTCTGTTATTCACAAGCAAGGACGAGGAGAGGTTCACTACTTTGTGAAAAACACAATTGCATAAAAGGATGTTACATGGGCACTGGAACACCGTGTTAAAACATTGTTAGTAAACTCAGTTTATTTGCAAAGGATCATTCTGTTTTTATTTACTTTATGTCTATGCTGCCAAACTTAAATTATTTTCATTGTATTTTTTACGTAAAGCCTCTCACCTGGTCTGTTTCCACGGCTTTACGGATTCTGTCACATGATCTGTCATGAACGATCTGCAGCCACTTGTGAATCGAGGACTTGAACCAGTTATGAAAGCCTGTCAGGGCCAACATTTTAGCATCCCTGTTGAGGAGGAACAAGAGTCTTTTAAATGAATTCAAACCTAAAAGAAAAATGCTGAGATCTCGTCTCCTCGCTGATAATTCAGACAAATAAACTTTTGTTCCAGCCTTTATGCTGCTATAAGAATAATCTTTACAATGGAATTGTGAACCAACTTGAGAGGAAGAAACTCCCGAAAGCCTCTGAGGATTTTCAAGGACATGAAGAGCTCAAAGATGGTCTCTCCCATTGTCTGCGTCAACCTGGAGCTCTCCTGCTCCAGAGTCCCACAGACCCGCTCCATTGCCACGTTCACATCATCAGCTACCTGAAGGGTGAAGTGGTTTGACTTTATTTAAGTATGTTTGTCAAAGTCTCCAACAACAACAGTGTATGGCTCAAAAAACCCTTGTTTATAATGACCTTTAATGTCATTTTCAGTACATATACCTGTTTCTCCAGCTGCCTGTATGATATGCTGAAGAAATCTACTTTCACTGCACTGTGAAAATAAATATAAAAGAGGCATCAGTGTTTCTGTGATTATATGCAATGTAAATATAACATCTTGATGGTTGCTAAAATGTACAGCATTGATATTCACCTATAAAAGAGTTTGTTGTAGATGTTTTGGGATCTTTGCACGTCTGCACACACGCCATCGACCACCTGAACAAGCTTTTTCAGCTGCTCCTCCAAAGACTGCAATATCACAAACATCAAGCCTTTAGCCACAATAGGTGAAATTTTAAGATGAGATTATTTCTTTCATGAGGACATACATTTAACTGGAATATACAAACTTACCCCGTCCTCTGGTTTATAACGTGCAATTAAGCCCTCGTACCACTCTGAGCTTCCCTTCTGTGGAAATAATGATGCAAATGAAGAAGAATAAACTAGTGGTTTAATTAAATATTAATGTTGTTTACACTTAGACTACACTGGAAAATAAATGTGCTTGGTTCATTTCAATCCCTTCCTGGTCCTCTTTTCCTCTTTTCTTGTCACTTGGCAGCTTTAACATCGACAATAACTCCAATCCAGTAAATAACTGCAGTCTGTAGTTGGCAGAAATGGGCATCATGTAAGCTCTGTGTTCATGATGAAGCCCTGTGTATGTGTGTGTGTGTATTAATGTCCTTGTGCTCATGCTGCTTTCATGCAGTTCAAACAATACTGTACTGGCACCTGCTAATCAAACCATTCAGCCACAGCTGAGCACCGCGAGCAGTAAAAAGCACTTTGATTGTTACCTTGACAGCAGTTGTGATGTCCAAATGCAGTTCATTTCGAAGGGGACATACAGTCTTAAACGCCCGCATGTTTTGCATGTAGCCAATCCCCCTGGCATGTACAGACAGGGAAAATAACAGTGAATTACCACACACGACTGCTTTGAGGTCACCAAAATGCTGGTTTCACATGATACAATGACACACTGTGTTGTTCTTCAAATCAAATAAGCACAAGAGCTACAATCCCACTGAATTCTTTCCACTCTAATTGTATGCTGGATGCTGCTTCATTGCTCCTTGTGTGTGTGTGTGTATGTGTGTGTCTCTGAGAGGTGTGTGTATGTGTGGTTTGTGTTTCTGAGAGGTGTAGGAAAGATCTCCCTGGAGGTGTTGATCACTGGGCAGAGCTGGACTTCTCGCTGTGGAAGTTTCTATAAAAAAATAGTCTCTTCTAAATTAGTGCGTCACACAACATGAACTTCAATAATTAGCTGTTTTTACTGGCTGGCATTTATGAGGAACAGACTCCCTAATTTGGTGCATTTCACTGCTCTGACTTCCTCCTTTCTCTTTTGCTAACTTGAAGCTTAAAGGGCAAAACATGTTGATTTCAGGCTGCCTGTCCAAGACTCTAAAACATAGCAGAGTATTGCTGCAAAACAGGCCAGATTAACATCAAATTTAGTACAGATATACATGATCTTTCACAGACTCTTTCTTATGATTTTCTTCTTAAAGTTTTGTCAACATGTTAGTCAATGACAGTGTGTCTAAAATTGATGTATGGATTTCCATGAAATTCACTTTGGATATTCATGTCCTCCAAAGGATGAATGTTTATGATTTGGTGATTTTTTTTTCCAGGCTAAAAGTTTGACATATACACAAGCAATTATCAATGTGTAAGTGTATAATCAATTTCCTGAGCACATCTATGCTCTGAAAGTGAAATCCTTTCAGATTACCATGACTGCATTGCCCTCATACCAGTGTGAACTACAGGATTTGCTCACTGATTGTGTTGGTGCAATTGTAGAATAATATCATATACTTAATAATGCATGTTACATAGATTAAAATATGTTAATTGTTGCTTATGACCACAATATGTTGTGTTTCGGGTGTTTCGGATTGGATTGGATTGGATTATTCAACACAATTTGTGGTCAGGAAAAAAAAGTTCAATACTTGTCTTGAAATGAGTAATGAACAATGGTTAACAAGTTTCTGTCTGAGTGAGGAGCCCAACACTGCTTCCTCCACAGACTGACTGGTTGAAGTCTCTCTGTGTCTGTTGGGGTGACGGGCTGAGTGTGTTCCTGGTATGGCAGCACAGGCGAGTGCATGATGTGATGTGATGGCAGTGTGACTTTACCTCAGCATGAGCTCGTAGCGTGTAATGGCAGCGGCGCTGGTGCAGGGGAAAACCTGACGCATGTTCTTCATCAGACACAGGCAGTGCTCTGTGTACAGCCTGAAGCTGTCTGACAGCTGCCTCTCCTGGACACAGGAAGGGCCCGCAGTTATAGCTTCAAGTACACCGGCTGTGAGACATTTTTGGCTGAACCAAAAACCTTGATGAATGTCAGTGAAGAGCTGAGCTAATGAGGTGACTGTTTCCAGATGATGAAAGGTTTCTGTCATACTGAGAGGCCGATGGCAGAGAACCTACCAGGTCGCCCCTCACAGCGACAGGGTCCCACTCTGCATCAATGGTCCTCAGGAGGCGTAGCAGCAGGGAGTAGCACACCCTCTGGGTCCGATGGTGGCTGCTGTAGCACTGCCAGCGACTGTGTTTTTAAAAAAAAAAAAACAAAAACCCCACAACATGCTCCTTTTATGTGATGCTAAGCTTTTATGTTTGATTTGATCAATTTTATTCCTCCGTTAATACTCACATAATGGCCTGTTGGAGAGGTGACAGATCGGTTTGCACAGCATGGTGAGTCAGTACAGTCCACGCTGCAGGGCAAACCTGCCCGTTCCAGTTGTAGGGCTCCCTCTACAAACATATATGGTACGTTATCATTGTAATCCAATCATATTTTGACAAGTTTTGCATGAATCTGCATGAACTCATCTACAATTGTTTGCTAAAGCAGCCCAAATTGAATTTTTTGCAGACTGGAATCAAATTATTGTTTCAAACCAGCATTCAGCCACATGGCTGCTATAAAAATAATGCTACCCCATTAGCAACACAAAATTAGAGATGTCCCGGTACCATTTTTTCTTCCCATATGCTGATTCTGTTACCTGACCTTTTTGTATCAGATAATACCAAGTACCAATGCAATACCAGTGCATAAAAATAATGCAAATATTATTGTTATTATTGACAGTTATGTACGAATAACCTTGCATGATGTTATCTCATGGGTGCACTTGAGGTTTCACAAGTCAGTTGTTGTTTATGAATATCGACCATATGTGCAGTAAAAGCTTTTACCTTTCATACAGGTGCTGATGTATTGGCTGATACCTGATCCAGCATTTTAAGCAATACTGGATGCCAATATTAATAACAGTTTTGATAAGGCAATAACCAAGACAAGACTTTGCACATCACCAGCCTCATAAGCAGCTTTAATATGGTGCAACTGAGGAATTATGAAGTACAAGAAAGGGTGTTTTTCTCAATTTCATTTGTCATGCATAATCAAAATTAATTTCCCTGCAATCAGCAATGCAAATCCCTTTAAATCCAACTCACTGGCCACTGGAGGCCATGCTGCCGGTGGTTTGTCTCATCTGACAGGCAAAGCAACTAATCAAGAGTCAGACAAAAGATCTGCACGCTGTATTTATAGCTTGCACAAATTTTAACAAGGTGAAAGACACAAGATCAACAGAGCAGACAGTCAAGCAGGCGTCAAGGTAAAATCAACAAGTAGGCTAATAAAGTGCAAATAAAGCAGCCATTTAAAGCCCATTTAGTAAGAGCAATTTAATCTCAAGCAGCTAAGGCCATCATTAAAGCTTTGCACTTTAATAGCTCAAAATCACAGATGGCTTTACTGCTTTGAATAAATATCAGTACAAAACTCACCTTAACATGACTGTGCTCATATTCCACAATCTGACTCAGCAGTTTCTTGTGAATGGAGACGTTTGAGTCTTTCTTAGACACAGCAGTGTCTCTCTGAGAGAAAAACAACAACAATATGAGAAGATATAATTCTTCAAACACACACAGAGAATAATATTATGTTTATTCTGTATACTGGATTACTGTTTTACTGCACAGACCTGGCTGGTGAAGAGCTTTAGTATCAGATGACATTCTCCCTGAACTTTAGATGTACTCGATCGAGGCTCCAACTTAAACCAGGTGTCGTAGCCGACAACCGGGATCTCCTGCAAGACAGAAACCAGCCAGATTAACAGTGCTGATGTGCAGTGTTTCATTCAGGGGAATCTGTTTGTGGTTGACTTTGATATGTCACAGTATCTCAACGTCTCTGACTGGAAAAGTGACCAAAGAATGTGTTTTGAACTTTTACACTCACATTCAAAGGGATGTTGATGCATCCCAGGAAGTCGTCAACGTTTTCCTCAGAGCCTGATGATGAGGATCCATTGGCACGCACTGACTTCGCTATCTGCTTAAAATACCTGACGAAAAAGAGCCGAATGCAAGGAAAAAGTCAGAGTCTTGTTTATCACAGGTTAAATTCGAGTTAAACTGCACCTTGTAAGCTTTAACTGCTTTCATTGTCTTCACTGCTTTTATCCACTTCGACTTACAATTAAAGCTTCAGCACAATGAGTTTTATGTCCTAATGAAAGTTGGCTATTACTCAGATTTCTGTTCAAAAGGAAATTGCATACTTTCCACCGCAGGTTTGTGAACCTTTTGTTCGCTGGTTTTGATTGACATCCACAGGTTTTCATCAGACATGACTGCTATTTATTAGTCTCTCGGTGGCCACAGCTGAACTCTTTGTGTGCACAACTTTATTGGCACTGGGCTTTCTTGTATGCCAGTCTGTCTTTAAGGTTACTGAAGGACAAAATACCAAATGATCCCCTAAAATTAACAAAAAGGTTGGTATGAATAGTTTTCAACAGATGTAGGTAATACAGGCCTCCCCATTCATGACCCCATTGATTGACAGGATGACTGACTCATCCATTCACTGCCACAAAGCTAATTTGATAAATAAAATCACCTATTTATTTAACTTTGCTTAAAATTACAACCTACGATTCAGTTGCACCTCAATTTTTTAAATGCTTTTAGAAGAAATATCCAACATTTCAAACCAAACATGTTACCAAGACAGGTACACTTCATTATATCGATGGAAAATTCAGGATTTCACAGCATATTTTCTTCTACCTTCCCATCCCACGAAGTCCGCTGACTTCATTGAGCTTTTTGCAGGCTTCAGCCACAGACACGTCATCATCATGATCCCTGAGGAGAAGAGGGTAATTCAGAGGTCAATACAACCTCCAAACCCCTGCAAGAACATGTTAGCCCAACAATTGACTGAACTGAGAAGTGAGAGAGATCTATAATCAAGACCCACTGCAGAAGAATTAGCTTACTTAACTCGTATTGGATTTAAGTGTCAGCTCTTAACAGAGCTTTGACATGAGGAGAATTTTTTTTTTCCAACAACTTAATATCGACTCTTCAAATGATCTTTTGAGCAACATGGCTCACATTTGGCTCAATACTCACAATGAAGGACATTATAGATAACAATCAACTAGAACCAAAACCAATTTCCTTTAAAAGCTGTGACTGCAAAGTGAGAGTGTGAAAAAAATTGGCCGTTTATTAAGATTTTGTAAAAAAGGGGTATTGATTCCGAATGGTTTTGTACGGTGACAGTACAATGAGGCAGGGCCAAGTTAAAAGCTTCTGTTTTATTTCTATTTATTTGAAATGAGAGAAAAAAAACATCGGAATTAAGCAAATTGAACCTATTCTTATTAAATTATCTGAACTAAAAAAAATCATTAGCATGGTGATTTTCAAAGAATTCAGGGTGTTTCTAAGCATTAATCTTACCATATGTCAAGATGTAAGAGGTCATTGTGGACATCATCTATTTCACTGTGAAAAAAAAACAACGACAGACAATCAGTGTCCTCTATGTGAGTAGATACTGACAATAAACACCTCGATCCTTTAACCCTCCACAGAGATGACGATGTGCTGCACTGGTCACATAACTAACAGCTTTAGTGTGAAATTAACGAAACTGTGAATCCTACAAGTCGCACATATCACCATGTCCAGAGTTTTCACTGATGAAGGTTGAACTCACAACACAAAGTGCTCGTCCCACACTGGGTTCAGAGTCTCTGGTTTGACCTCGGTCACCTGGATGCACCTGGCAGGTAAAACCTCCTTGGTGCTGGAGCGTTTCTCCAGCTTCTCCTTTCTCTTCCTGAAGCTGAACTTTCTCTCTTTCTTCTCCTCCATCTCCCGTGGGCTCTGGCCCACCAGGATTCCCAGCATGCAGTAGGGGTCACTGTACCCTATCAGGCCGCAGGGTGACACATTTAAATAAAAAGGTTAAAGCCTGAGTGAAGCTGTTCAAAATCATCCTCATGATGCTGTTACAGTAGGAAGAAAATACCGATTTGAAAATGACGTGGCTTTAAATGCATAAACTTACATGTTAGTTCAAATACACAGAAAATGAATAAATAGTGAGTCATTTCTCATCCTTAGGTTTTTTTTTCTTGTTAGAGCAACTGCAACTCCTGATCCTAAACTTTGTGAAAGGCTAGTTTTTTAATCTTATTGAAGC
>JAPZDZ010000009.1:6993227-7004074 GCA_029783805.1 Acanthurus tennentii | reverse complement strand
CACCCAGTTTCCCCAAAGACAAAACCTGAGCAACCTATCAAGAGAGGAAGCTGGTGAGGAGATGTTACTGTATCTCCAACAAGAAGCCAAAATCCCTGCAAAGCAGCTGTCTAAATATACACAACCTCTCCTCTGACTGTTTTTTTTTCTCTTTTCTTTTAAGTCTTCATTTAAATTTGATGTTATTATGACTGGAATGAAGCAAAGAAAATATATATATTTTTAAATTGAGGGGTCAGTTTAACTTTTTTTTTACAAGTAAAAATTAAAAGGTTATTTCTTTATGTTTAATAATTTAAAATTCTATTTATATATTCAGTAAAGCAAAAATACAGGTTTTTACATATACAATGACATGCCACAATAATAAAGTTTAATCATCTGCAACCTGTTTTTCCTCTCTTTTGATTCATTTAGATAAACTGCACACCTTCCTTTGCCGGTATGAAGCACAGCTGAAGCTAACAGCTCACTTTTGGGGCCCCTGTAGACCCAGAATTGAGACGATCTTTCTGGAGCCCTGAAGGCAACATGTTCCACGGTCTCCTCGTTCAACAGCGCGGACAGAGTTATCCAACAAAGCAACACTGACACGGAATCAGTATTACATTTAACTCTGGTTTGAGAAGCCATTACCTTGGCACAGACTAGACAGCTTTATTTAATCTACAAGCTGCCAGCTCGGTCCCCTTCCCAGAATGGCACAGCAGGTGCTTGTTCATTCAATCTGTGGGAGCTGGCATGAGTCGGGGAATTTGATTATATCTGGAGGCCTGAAAAACCTGGCAAGGAGCAAAGTTCAAACCGATGCCTATCTGCACAAGTACTGTGTAATCAGTGTTTTGGTCCTCTGCTGCGCTGCATAAATTATACTGTATGTGGAAACATTTGTGGTAAAAAGGTGTAGAGTTAAAGCCCGGGGAATATTTGAGGTTAATGTTTGTTTCAGGCAAGAGGTGAAGACAAAGACACACTCACAATTCTTCATTTTATTTTTTTCCTTTTTCTATATTTACTCCCGGTGCGCTTCCTCTTTATCAGGTCGTGCTGATGGCAGAAATATGTAGGTTATTCCAGTGTTGACAGGGCTGCACAGCCAATGAACGACATAGATTGTATCTTTGCAATCCGCCAGCCACATCTGGACGTTCATCTTGCGGATACAAGCGTCTTTTTTATTTTCAGATTTAAACAGGCGTGTAAAATGTGGAGATGTCAGAAAAGCACCGTGTGCAGCATGCATGGCGGGTCAGAGGTCAGAAGCTGCGTTTGGTGGTGCCGATCCAGGGATAAGGGCGCACATCCAGGCTGGAGGGTTTAAATCCCAACAAAAAGAGGTGCCAGAATCGCAGCGTCTGAGTCAGAGACTGAGCTGCACTGCAGATTAGATGGGATTGTGGTCAAGCTGACCTGTTCTTTCAACCTCAACGTGAACAAGTCCAAAGAATAAATCCACACAGGCTTACAAATGGCTTATTCCACTGGATTGTGATACTCTCAAATCTATTTAATATTTTAATGAGCCTTTATTCTCATAAAAAAAAAAAGCCGCTGCCCTTTTTATTTTCTGAACTCATTCATATTCCGAGTGCCACAAGGTTAAGGGTTTTACTATTGTATTAACAACATCAAGCTGAGGCAACAAGGTCACTAAATAGTCGGCATTTTAAGTGGGAGTTTTGGCAGTAAGCAGAGAATTTGCTCATCAGTCAGCGTGTTAGCTTCCCATTTAGGAAGACACACATACACAAGCGCAGCAAAATGCAATGAATATTTTTAGATTCCTTTTTTAGTTTTATACAGCCAGATATTCTGATTCATGTGTCTTCGCAGCATCGCCACTGTGGTCCCATTTCTGTGACAGACAGAATATAAATTGAAAATTTATATTGTCTTTCTGCTTTAGATCCTGATTTGTGAAAAGAGACATTTCTTGTGACTCTTAGAAAAAAAAGAAGAGGGGGGGGTAGGATGTTCTGGTGTCATTTGCAGTACGAGTTGCTATTTTTTTCCCCTTGAATAAACATCTGTATTCCCCGCTGCTCAGCTTTTTGTTCCAGGAGTTTAGCAGGTGTAAGGCAGCCCCAATGAGTCAGAGCCCAATGAGTTGCCCTTCTTGCACCATTACAGGTCACGTCTCCTCTCATTCTGTTCACGCTAGCAAATTACACCGGCCTGACACACTAAATAGACATAATAAGGCCTGTTTGTTTTTTTTCTGTGTCCTCTTGCAGACAAAGTCAAGGCTGCTAAATGTTTGTTGTAGCTGTAAGGTATTTCTCTGCAGACTGCGCCTGAGGTCTGCTTAGTTTGGGCTGTAATTACTCTGTTCTATATTTCATGCCTGTTGGTTCTGCATACAATAGACACTAATCACTGAGCCACTGCACATTTCCTCGAGCTGTAATTGAATAGTGAAAAGGGGAGAAGCAGAGAGCAGAGCGCCGGCTGTGACCGCATCGTACTGCAGATGGCAGTAGCTGAACAGGCATACGCAGGTGAGCCGTGTTCTGCTTTTTTCCTTTTTCTTTTTTTTTTTTTTGTCTCAAATGTTAACTCCTCCACAGGTGACAGATGAGAACATAGAGCTTCCCCAACAGTGTAGTAGTACTTTTAATCTAGTTCAGATTTATGATGTCAACAGAGGGAAAATTCTCCCTCGCTGCTTGTCTGAGATGAGATGGAATGTGTGCGCAGACATTAAATAAAGAGGAGGGTGTTTTGGTGGTGGGTGATAGGGAGAAAAAAAAAAAAAAAAGTGGGTTTGCCTCATATTCACCGAAGTGAATGCCCCGTGTGATTCATCCCACAACCTTTTAGAAGTCTGACTGAGGGGAAGGCATGAGGTGAACTGATAACCAAGCGCCGCATCAGACAGGAAGGAATTGAAAGACAAAGTGTAAATTGCAGTAACTCTAGGAGAGATGAAAGGCAGAGCTGAAGAAAGTTCAAACTGGAACTTAAAACAGGGCAGGGGGAGAAAAAAAAAAAAAAGAAAGAAAAAAAAAGATGATGAACAGCCAATATAGACTGACTCTATCTAGTGCCTCATTCAACATGTACACCCTGTGGCTGGGTTCCTCATTTCCATAAAAGTCTAGGCCTTCATCTGACAAGAGA
The DNA here is from genome assembly GCA_029783805.1 of Acanthurus tennentii. Classification (NCBI taxonomy): domain Eukaryota; kingdom Metazoa; phylum Chordata; class Actinopteri; order Acanthuriformes; family Acanthuridae; genus Acanthurus; species Acanthurus tennentii. The sequence goes on along the minus strand of JAPZDZ010000009.1, from coordinate 7,000,954 downwards.
GGGAGAAAAAAGAAAACACTTGCCGCTGCTTCAAGAGAACACAAAGCATGAAGAATATTGCATCATGCTCTTATCCTGCAGACACTCCTATGAGGTTACACATGACATATCCATTCACGCATTAATGTGCTGCATAAGGACACTTCCATAAAGAATCTAACCACATGCAGTAAATCACAGAGCGGCTGCAGTGCAAGGCAAAGCCAATTAAGTCCGTACTTTCTGAGGAAGAAACGAGGAGCAAATCAGCCAAGTCAACACTGGCCACAAATGAAAAGACACGTTCTTAAAAGCATTAGGGGAGCCGGAGCATGAAAGATTTATACGAGGGACCGAGCTGAAAGATTTACAGTCTCGTCTCGACTCAAAGTTTGTCCATCCTGTCAAATGCTGCACAGCTAAATCCGTCACGGTGAAACATAGCCATATCATACTGCCAAGACCAATTGTTTGTAGCGTCTGGAAGATCAGAGCATGACCTTAATGATCTGTGCAACATTGAGTGTTGGATTACCAAGTTACTTGAGTCAGCCACTGAAAGGCATGCTGCATGTTATATTTTGATTGTGTGGGCAGGAGCTGATACCCCCTCTGCCCTCCCCTCGTGGAACCTGACGCCACTCCGGGGAGGCTTCAGCAGGACGAGGCGGTCGGCCAAATAAGAGCCACACAGCTCTGCAATTTGTCTTCCTCCTCCTCTGGACACACCTCATGAAAACAAATGAACTCTCACCTTTGTTGCTACAGCCAGGAAGCGTGCAACATCGTTAGAGGCTACAATTCATTGTAGGATGCAGGGGTTGTTATGGGTTCTTGAGCACCACTCCCTTAGGGGGAGGGGGGCGGATCCGGACTTTTGTACACTTTTTGATTGGATTCCACTAAAAATTGAATGGGGTGAAAAAGTGAACGATACTTAGTGACCTCCGATGTCCAGGGATGTTAGGCCTTCAGGGTTTGTGGACTACATAAAAGACAGTAACAGAAAACAAGTGTTGGAATTTCACTGGAGGGTCAGAGGCCAGATGCTGCATAAGCACTCCTGCTGCACCAAGATCATAAAACACTGGGTGGCCTATCGATTTCACAGTCCTTATCAGTGTTTCCATGTGGCCACTGGCTGAAACACTGTGCGATGGAAATGTCTGTCATCTTTATATGAACATCACAGCGCACACTTCATTTTTGTTTATGTTTTTCCTTATTTACAGCAGTGATTTAGGAGAGCCCCCCCCCCCATGTTCACCAGCTGAATAGTTAAATCAATATGGTGAGGTTGAATTTCTGTAAATCAATTTCCAGCATACAAAGCCGAACAAAGGAATAAGGCTGCTAAAGCGTTGTTTTGTAAAGGATAATTTCATTTTAGTACAACTTGAGTCTTCTAATCGTAGCCGTGACACTGAAACTGTTACTTATGATATTATTCTTCTCACAAAAACACTATGACTGGGGGCATAGCAACATTGCTCCAAGAAGAACGCAAAAAAAACACAAAATCAACAAGATACCAGGCTATCTGAATGCGTTGCTGTTTTGGTGATTAATGTCCAACAGAGTCTGTTTTTACACTGACTGAATCATTAGCTTACCTTGTGGCGAGCACAGCTCACGGTAATGAGAGGAAAAATAAGGCACAAGTAGCTTGTTAAGATCCCTGCAAGACTCAAAACACTGCAAAAATGCCACAAAAATGCCAAATGGGAGGCTGGTTACTCTTCACTGTTATAACAAATTACTTGCTGCATTACCACTACTTTCAGAATGTAAATTGGTCCACTTGAAAGTGAAGCCTTTTGCTGAAAAGCAGCCATTATGGTCACAAGTGACTCCTGCAGTATAACAATAAATATATAAAAAAAAAACAAGTGTGACAGAAGTACAAATAGAAAAAATGAGTCTAACTGACTCAATGTCCGTTATGTAATATCTACTCAAAGTTTGCAAATATAAGCTAACTCTGGCCACAATAAGCTACAGCCCATAGGCTGACAGACAGCATCAACATCCCTGAATATAATGAATTCACCAGGGAAAAATGTACACAGCATCGCTTGTAACATAGAGATTACACATTGTAACTTTAAATAATGTCAGTGATCCCAGTAAACTGCTAGATATATAATGTTAGCTAAAAATAATGAGCAAACCCATGAAAATAAGTTGGAATAAACCTCCTTTAGTGTTTGTATTTTAATAATTTCATTCTGCTTCTGTTCCAAGCTGATGCATATTAGGCTGAGAAGGATTTAAATACTTATAATGTGCGACTCTTTGCAGTATAGTCAACAATTTTGAAGTTACTGAAAGGTTAACGTGGGGCTTAATGTGTCAGTATTTCATCCAGATTTTTAGATTAAATTCTATGACAGATTACTAACGGCAAGTCGGCTCACTGAGACGCCTGAGCTTGCCTGAAACTGGATGAGTTCAATAACTCCAGTTCATTTTCAGGTTAATTATGTCTGCGTCTGTAAATAAATGTAGGTAGTAGCCTCTGTAGCCTGCAGCTGCTGCACCTGCTCAGCGTGATTGACTTGCCTCTGTTGGCTTTGGGGATTAGGTTGACCTGGTGGACGAGCTGCTACTGTACCGGTGTAATTACGGGGTGAACATCACAGCTCAATTTATTGAATACCTCAGTGTTGTCATACTTTTATGTGGCGATTAAATGGCCTGACTTTTATTTTCTCACCAGCAGCCTTACAACTGAATCCTCTTTCATATCACCAAATTACATTTTCTACCCATGTCATCATCAGCCATTGAAAGGTGTGTCAGTATAATACCAAACACATGCTGTTATAGTAGCCACGATGTCTGAATAAACCTACTCAGAACTCACTAGATGTGTGATAATAACAATTTACAGCAAGATTACCACTGAAGTACAAACTAACAAAGGAAATTTTGAAGCCTCAGAAATCTACCAGGCTTCCAATGAGATCAAGTCCACACAGACAGATGTGGTATGACCTTAACAAGCTCTATAATAAAACAGCATCACTTTGTATCTCACAGCGAGTAAACTGAAGGTGAATTCCAGACTAAAAAGTGCACCGCAGCACAAATAATTTTGCGGTTTCTGTAGATTCATTACACAGATCTTTCTGATAGTCGTCTCCTTGACCCTGTTCGCAATTCTATATGAGTAATGGATACGCTCTCAATCCCATTAAGACGGTAGATAAGGTACTTAAAGGCCACTGAGTGTCGACTGCTATCTGATTTTAAACCTCTGCTCCACTTATTGTAAAGTAGCTCCACGCCTGACTTACTAACAGGAGGGAGAAGATTAAAAGATTCAAAACAGACAGAAGGTACTTCATACTTTGAATTTCTAATGTTTTTTGTCCCCTATGTAGTAGTTTCACCATAAAAGAACTGGATCTGAACAAATCAATAGATGCATTATATGAGTTCGCAGTAGAAATGTAAAATGTTTCCACTTGTTAAATACTCCATCAAAAGATTTATATCGAATAGCAAATGTATATATGTTCCATATAGTGTTTATTTAAGGATGGTGGGAGGAATAATTCATTTATTAAGACATAATATTTGCTTCAGAGTCAGAGAAATAATAAGAGGTCAGAAAAACATCTCGCTAATTCTCTGTTCACAATAAGCAAATATAACACTCTTTGTTTTGTCTCATTTTATTGTGGAGGTCAAAAGGAAAGTTGAGAGCTGTTTTTATGAATCTTAAGCAAAAAGCCAGGAGATGAGTGTTTGTTTTTCTCTTTGAAACCTCTAAAAAGGTTCAGTTAACAATGAGAAAAACACATACTTTGCTCCTCCATCAACAACGTTGTTGTTGTTCCTTTAGCAGTTCAACTCTTATAGTTTCTCTTCAGACACTCAGACAGACTCAGACTCAGACTCGGTTAAACAGTCTGTTTGCCAAAATCAGCAGCGAATGGTCACATCAGACTGGTCAGACTGTGGTCAGCAACTTTAATTTGTTTGGGTTGTTTGTTAGCTTGTTAGCTTGTAGCTGGAAGTGGCTGACAGTGTTCACAGCTATGCTAATTCAAACTTTCACTCTTTGTACCTACAAATCCAATCGGATCTGGAAGTCTCAGGGTTCTTTTTCTGTGATCTAACTTATGTGAACTTTGATGTAAAAATCCAACTTTTTTACCATCATGTGCCACTGAGCAACTTTCAGGAAAAAATGGGGCCCAACCTTTCAACATTTTATCCAGTTCTCCCCAATACATTCATAACATAAGTAAAGGAAAACACATTTAATAAAGAGGATTTTTGATGTTGCTCTAAAAATGTTAATAATTCTTTTCTATATGCACGGCCATATGCCAGTCATTTTTTTGTTTGTACTCCAGGTCTTGGTAAAATGTAGTATTTGTTTTATTTTATTTTATTTGACACCGAACACTTGTGAAGAAAAACAGTGAAAAAATAAAATAAAACTAGGAAAACAAAGGCGGGCTCCCCAGAGCGTACAACACTGTATATCCTTGATTGTAGAAACAGAGATCTTGCAGTGTTCAAGTCTTTAACCCTGCGGTTTAATCAGCATATTGACTTAAAAGATGTAATTTGAGTTTCTCAAATTTTACAAGTAAACACCACCTTGCAGTGAAAGTGCATTTTAAACAGCTTTTAAAAAAAAAACAAACAAACAATGGGACAATTTTATGTGAGAGAAAAATCTGTTCCTTCCATTTGTGACTAACGGCGTGAAAAGAGATCCTTCAGTCAACACATTCAAATATTTAGCTTCGCTCCGTCTCGTTCCCCTCGCCTCGGAGTCGGAACGAATGAATGTGGAGGAGTGGAAGGTCAGTGGTAGTGAGTGTGCAGGTGTGCATGTGTCAGAAGTTAATAGAGGCAACGGTGGCTCTGTAACAGATTACAGCAGCTCTGTCAAAGGAAGACAGGAGGCAAGGCCTGCAGCCCATTCATCACGAGCCCTGTCTTTTCCTCAGCCTCAGTCTCCTTAAGCCATGTGATAAAGGTGCATGTCAGCTCCTCTCTGCTGCTCAACTGCATCCAGTCCCTGCAGAATCCACACACACAGAGGATCAGGTGCCTTCACTGTAGCCATAGCAATACCAACATCGCCGTCTGCCTGCTAATGTAATGTATACCGCATATGGAGCGAGACTGCTTCTGATACACGGGGCTTTAACTCTCAGAGTGCTTTATTTAAATACCTTGAAGTTCCTGCAAATCTACAGACTTATTAACACAGCACCTACTGTGTAACTCTGCAATCTTTGTTAGTATAGGAGATTATATATGCCTGAATTTAAAGTAAGGAAAATCCCCAATCAGCTTGACTGCTCAGAGGACTCTGGTATTAATCTTGCCTAAAATAGACAGACACTGTCTTACTCTTATGGCATTAGAACCAGAACGATAACTTCATTCAGGCGAACAACCACTTGGAAGTCATTTCTGTTTGACCTAGATTACAACATCAGGGGATATTTTTCCCCCATTAGTGACACAGGCTTATGTTTGCTCTCGATTGGGTGTGTGGGTGGCTGCTTGTTGAGTCATTTTATGAAGAATAAGCCGTTCAATCATGCCATGTTTCAGGATATCACAGTTGCATTTACACATATTAAGCAAAGGGAAATTGCAGAATCGTGATGATACTACTGAGTCACCCTTTCAACAACAAATCAAACGTGCACAACAGGCAAACTCAGCTTGCTTCTTCTGGGTGACACTTGTGCAAAATAACAAGAGACCAAGGGCCAGCTGACAAACAAACATTAATAATAATAATTGTGGATGAAATTAATGCATATTTAAAGGGTTATAAATCCTCTATTTTGTACATGTTGTCTAAAAATCTGACATTTTTACTAACTGAGTAAATTAATGTAATTGACACTGTGCCTTTATGTCATATAAATCACATGTTTCTCTAAAACTGCATTTAAGTCATAAATGAGTAATAACTAAGACTCTTTCGTGTAAAATACACATTTTTGGGATGAGAATTATTCTCATATCTGCATATTTGTGCCTCTGTAGTTAGAAATTGTCCTCACCAGATCACCATCTGATCCTGTTACACTGAGCACAGTCTCTGTTACCAACAGCTTCATTTTATCCACCATATAAAACTGGCACATCTGTCCCTCTGAACAGTCATGACTACCTGATTTAAAAAGAAACAAAAAGAATTCACAGTGGAAAATTTTATTTTCATTGTGAATGGAAAGACATCTATTGGGCCACAGGGAACCCCAGCGGGCTTAAGTTGAGTGTATAATCTTGTAAACGCTACAAATTATTGAACAGATCAGTTACCTTAGTTGCATTTGCACTGCTTGGAAAACTTCCTCATGATTTGATTTCATCATGTGCAGCATGTGTGTCATTATCCTCATGATCATTTAAAACAAAGGGGATGCACATCTGCTCATTGCAGTAAAACTGCATATCCTGAAAAGTTTCAGGATGAAACACAAGAGTCTTTTATGTTCAAGTAAACTACAGAGATGTTCGCTGCAGGCGTGACCTCTGCAGATGGTTGTTACTGAACAAAGATGAGGTCAGTCAAAGAGTTCAGGGTATTTACTGCTGTACAATATTGATGGCTGTGTAAAAGCCCTGCACGGAAGCTGTGCTCACAACTGTTTTGATGATTCCTCGCTATCTCTTCACTTTAATCAGAGAGTTTCTAATGTTCAGCAGTGCTGATATCACTGGGAAAACATCAAATCCTTCCTAAGTTTATGTGGTTGTTTCTTTGATTATAACTTCCAAATCTCCCAGTGTTTTTCTGTCCTTGTAACAAGATTAGTTTCTGTCTGACATTTCACTCCCTTTAATATCAGTGTTCACAATAATGTCCTTCACTCTACGTCCAGAAAGAGATATGAAGTCATTTGCATTGCATTTGCAGTATTTATTTGTTTGTTCGTTCTGCGCAGCATTCATTTTTTGCTTTATGTTTTAATATACAAACATATGAATAAACTTTATCTAAACCACAACTTTAATAATCTGAAAGTCATCTTAAATAATGAACTAAATTATATCTGCAAATGAGTTAGAATATATTAACTTTCACTCAATTTTAAGGAATTTGCTGATCTATAAATGCTTTCAGAGATCCAATTTTTCTTCATTTCAGATGATAAATTGAACTGTAAATCCCAGTAGTATGATCTCATCTGCAAAAAAACCCCCAAAATTTATGGATTCCTGTTCAAGGCAAGTTATATGCTTAATTATAGCATTTTGTTCATTCTACTTTATTAACATATATAAAGTGCTGCACAAGCTTAGGCAAAAGGCAAAGTATGACAATTGCAAATAAATTTTTAACTAAGAACGGGGGATTTCCAAGATTTTTTTTTAGTAGGATAAAAAGACTTCTACTTTTCTGGGTTTTATAAAGACATTTAAGGAAATCATTCATCGTAAATTGTCAACAGTGTTGGGACTAATGCGTTACTGTAACGGCGTTACTTTTTGCAGTAACGATGTATTCTAATGTGTTATTTTAAATTCAGTAACTCCGTTATCGTTACTACATGATGCGTTACTGCGTTATTTTACGTTATTTTTCAGTCTCGGCTAGAGACTGAGAGAGCTGCAGTGTAGTGTTGTGTAGTCCTGAATCTTCCTGTGTTAGAGAGGGGGAGAGAGGACACGCGCTGTGGGGCGTGTTTGTGCTTACCAACAACAAGACTAGTAGCTACTAGTATCATCATGGCGGCGGCGGAGGGCAAGTTGAG
>JAPZDZ010000009.1:6979543-6993127 GCA_029783805.1 Acanthurus tennentii | reverse complement strand
TGATTGTCAATACCTTTTATTTTCAACAAAGTAATAATATTTGGGTTTGTAAGGAAGTTCGACAGATTTTTCACTGTAGTAATTTTGCTCCCAATATGTAACGTTGTTATGATAATGAAAACAGAAACTCTGTGGGAAGCTACACAACAAGCCCTTCGGCTTATTGATGCCCCTTTTCACATTAATCTTCCATTTGCAAGCAAAAAAAAATTCTTAGCAATCAGAAAGATATTAATTAAAAAATTCTTCAGAGATGCATCAAATTTACATAATGATGTTCAGCCACAAGGTTTAGAGGGTCTGATAAGTAGGGATGTGCTAATCAATGGCCATTAATAAAGATGCACATATAGGACATACTTCTAGTACACACACAGAGTTTACATTCCTTTGTGCTTTGATTAAGTGCACCAAACATCGATCAATACGGTCACGCTTTGCTGTTTAAAAAAGTGAGATCACCCGAACTGACACATAATTTCCTCTGTTGTTTATAGACCTCAGCCTGGAATTATTGCCAGATGACCAATATGCTGCAGACCTTATTTGTACTGTTTTATGAATGCACCTATCGGTTTTAATCGTCCATTGCCGCCTTTGCATAATGCCTGTCCATTAAGCCTGAGAAACACGGACATTAAACTGGCTGCATTTCAATAGCGAGAACTGACACGTGTCATGCTTTTAGTGCGCACAGCCATGGATGAATAGCAGTGGATTGATTACCATTAAATAATGAAGCTATCTTTCTTTCAAGATAAAGAGATTTATTCTCTCACAAAAGCATAGAGACAGAAATGATCCCATATTACCGGGGAACAGCAGTGTCTGGCATAGAGGCTGCCTGCAACATGATGCTCACACCTCATAATGAAACTTTACTTTTCATTCTACAGTTATTCATCTTCACCCCTCCGCAGTGTCCCAGGTCCTTGAGGTGTGCTGGATGAAATGTTCCCCCAGAGTGAATAAATGTCGTGCAGAAACCTGGTTAGGCCTGCATTCATTTTGCAGTCAGTTCCCTACTGTGCCTCCAACACAAGGAGGATACTTCTGTTAACAACCCTGCCAGCTAAAATCTAATCCAGCTACTTGAGGTCTGCTTCGAAATGATATTCCCTCCTCAATCTAACAACACATGGTCTCGGAAATGCAGCACATGTCAAAGTGGCGGGTGCAATAGAGACATTAGAGGAGAGAGGAGGCGAGGCGAGGTGTACTGTCCTCCAGAGACAGCAGTTATTTGATTCATAAAATTATTTAATTTTGGACTGATTGGCATTATAAGCTGGAGGAAACTATTTCTGTGATGATGGGGATCAAACAGATCACATGAATTATTAATCACGAGCATTTTGTCCCTGATACCCTGAGGAAAAAGCGGCTACTGCTAACACACTCCACATCTCATTTATTTTATGGAAAGTTATTAAAGTATACACTTGAAATCAAACTGTTGTTGCAAGGAGGAAAATATGAAAATAATGACTGCTCTGGCCCCGGTATCGGAGAAAAGGGCTTTCAATCAGAAAACAGAGATTTACTGCTAACCTATGGGCATTATAAAAAAGTATTTGGTCACCTATTTTACCCAGAACTCTTTACGGAAAACAATTTCATCCATACAGGAGTTCACAAGAGGACTTCTAGTCTGTTAATACACTACAGGCAGCAGAGGAATAAGCACCACAGCTCTCAAACCTAATAGAAAACATTATGAATAGGTCATCTGTTGTCACGAATGCCAATATGAGGCTCCTAGCAGCCTTACAACAAAGCCAGAGGTTCTGTGTGACTGTATTGTTAGACACAATAGAGTTTAAGCTAAGCTATTTTGAGCTACTGTTAGCATGTCTTATGCTTGTTTAGGTTTGTTTAGCCCTTTAGCTTGCTAACATTTGCTACTAAACACAAAGTCCAGCTTTTGCAGATGATATTGCCTTTGTAGGTACTTGTTCATGATGCATTATATTAAACAAACAGAAATTTGACCTGATGATGGCGCTAACTGAAGGGTTCAAGCATCACCAAATTTAGTAGAATACATTATCACTGGCAGTCCTTTTAATCAAGACAATGCACTGTGACCCAAATATGGCACCCTGATGGTGGTCTTAAAGTCAGGAGATCAAGTCAGGTGATTGACAGCTTAATTTAAGGTACATCATCTTGGAACCATAAATATGTCTAATTTAGTGTCAACCCCTTCAGAAGATGATGAGATTTGTCCATAGACTGTAAATAGAGTGGGTGGAGCTTTAAGGCATGAGAAATAAAGCCATCACAGAGGCTTCAAAACAGCTGTCCACAGTGACTGTGGTTCTATCCATTATTTATTATATCGTCCATATATTTTTCACATAATACAAAATACATCTGGCAAATCATTTAATAGTATATATACGAAATTTTCTAAAGGGGTATGTACAGAGGATGGACAAATTTTGTACATTCATTCATTTCCAGTTGAGGGTGACTATGATGATTTCTTGACCTACTTGATCAAAGATTATTGCACCAGAAGGGATCAATAAAACTGGTGGCGGTTAGAAAGAAATCAATCAAACCAGTAGGCTCCATCCTCTAGGGACCATGAATGTGTGTGCTAGACTTTATGGCAATCCTTACCTTCGTGTTTAGATATTTCAGTTTGGACCAAAGTGGTGGACTGAGTGAATGGCGCCTCTACAGCCATGTCCTCAGGGTGGAATAATGGTGTGCAAAAGAAAATTTTAAAATAAAAATTGATTTATACAAAAACAGGATGTTGAAGAAGGTTCTCATAGCCACTCAGCATCTGCTTCTGACATTGCAGGTACTCAGAAAAATCTCTTTTGAGAAACGGTGCTGTTTACAGTAATTTTACCGCTGCTGTTATTACTGCACTTTATCCAAATACACACATTTTTTATTGTAAAAAGAAAATATTTATATAATAATATAAAATAAATGACCCAAGGCATGTGAGTAAACCTTTTGTGCATCATGGAGTGCAGGGGAACATCTCTGCAAACCATTAAATCAAATTGCTGCTGTCTTGCTGAATTAACATCAGCCTGCATGGACTGGGTGCAACTACATACAGTAGAGTCTGTGTTTTTCTTCCATATTCATTAATATAATAGCCTTGAGAGAAACATTAATGTGAACTGAGCATCCAATCATAGTGGCCCAGCTTGCTTATGTTGATAAAAGCCTGTGCCACATTACAGTGTGATGTAAACTCGCTGCAATCAAATTTTGTTTTTCTACATCAACGCCGTGGGCACTGGGGCCTAAATTTTTTGCCAAGGAAACATCACTAAGATTCAAAGCTCTGCACTCCAGTGTATAGAGCTATTTTCTGTCAGCGAGAGTTTGGTGCTCCCCTCCAGTGCGGATGCGGTTGAGCCCTCAGCACTCGTCTGTGATGAGGAGGGCTGATGAAGAAGTACAATGCCATGGCCAGCGGTCAGCAGTGTTTATGAGGAGTGTCATCATGGCTGACAGCCTTCCCGCTCTATGATTTATACACTTCCAATCGCAACAGGCACCTGCCGAGAAGTAACAACTTGCCCGCGGAGGAGTGTAGAATTGTTTCAAGCGAGAGGTGTCCTTGATGCCGGTAGACGTAATGACATTGTTTGATGTCTGAAATTCAACAGCTTGAATACTGTGCAAACATTTCCCCGGGTTGCATTTCAGACACGTCTATCATCTGATAAAGAAGCCGTCCTATTTACAACTGTTCATTCATTCAGACTGTACACTCCAGTCACTTTTTATTGCAGTCACAGTGCCACCACTCTCATGGAAACATTTACCTTTAGGTGACAGCAAACTGAATATATGAGCTCTGATGGACCTTGATGCAGCTATGATGGCACGAATATACGGGTTACAATCTTTTAAGTTTCTGCTGTGGTGAAACTAGAAGAAAAAAAAAACAGTAAGACTAAGAAAAACCTTCTCCTGAATCCTTCTCTCTAAATTGTTTTGCTGCCCATTAGGAGGTTGATTCATCTCAGCGTTTCAATCATATGACTTTCTCCTGCGGTGTGATGTGCCATTAAGGATTAAATAACACACCTACTGACTGTGTAACACTGTCTATAATAAAGACCAGTGCAATTTTCCCTCTTCAAAGCCATCTTTAATTGAAATCTTCGTTCGTCATTTTGGGTACAATCACCCCTGGCACCCCATAAAACAGCCACTGACACAAGCCAAGCTTTGAAATTATTATCTAATTAGGTATTAAAAGGGTGATATATTCTGTTCTTGATTCTTTTGACACCTACATTCAAACATTTCTATCACATGTTTCTATTAAATGACGCATTTTTGTTCTTGCAAAGTACAGATAAGACTAATTAGACAGTTGAGAGTCTCATAAATTGATTGCATTGCTTGGGTTGCTTTTCATTCAGAACGTGGCGTGAATTGGTAAAGTCCTTTTTCAGCTTGTGTGAGTTCCCTGTGACCTTCACTGAGCTTTAAACTAATGTTTTTGTTTGGCTTATTTTACTTTCTTTTAATTTTTCAGCCTTTCAGAAACAGTTCAGGAGACTAAACTCGCACATACACGCTGAAAATATGCACCCATGATGGGAATATTTTATTATCAGATTGCACAATATTTTAAATATATATAATTTGATATTATATTTCCTCTTAATATGCTGCACTTGATGAAAAATGAAGGGAAACTTTTCAGAAAATACTATGCAAATATATGAAGATCCCACATATCTCTGGTGCTAATTACCTTGAGAGCAAACACCTACAGAAAGTCAATAAAGGTCCAAATAATGTAATGCTCAGCTGCCACAGTTCTGATTTAAGAAGAAACATGGTGATATTGAAATAAGAGGTTTAATAAAATAGAATGAAAATATATCCTGTCGCCCTAAAATGACCATGGAAAACAGCATCTATTGGCTAAAATTTAAATGTCACGCATTTGCATTTTTTTCATTCTTTAAATTACTAACTCGGTGTGAGCGTAGTCGAATAATAATCCTGCAATGTGTAATCACATCTGCTCTGCTTTCAGGGAGCCAACACCGAAGACTTTAGACTTTCTGTTTTTCCACCATGTCACATTTTAGTGATAAGAACTCAGTGTATCCTGGAAGAAATGGAAAACCAAACCAGAATCTTTATCTCTGGACATAGTGGATAAACTTAACCCCTGTCCAGGTGTTATCAAACTCCAGTGAGCAGGACCATATTTCTTGTCCATGTGAACATTTACCCTCTGGTCTTCTCTAAATGGAGAGGCGTTGTATATCACGAATCTCACATCTGGACAAATGTTGCCTTTGCACCGAGCATGTCTAGCCTACAATATATCCTTTAAACTACTGCATGCTTGTTCACAGGAACGCACCAAATAAAACCTTCTTCCTCAACACGCAGTGAAGAAATATAACTTAAAATGTCTCCAAAACCTGCAGTCTGCGTCAAATTTAATCTGTAGAAAGATTCACAGAAAAGTTCAGCTTTTATTCAACTCACTTAAAAATGTATCTCTCTTAATGAGGCGATTCAAGAAATATCTGATTTAAAGTCTACCGTATGTGAAAGAAGGGACGCTGAATTTTAACTACAGCATAATTAAGACATAAGGGTTCAAACTCATGTGGTTAAAGGCTTAAAAAGGTAAGTCAGGAGGAAAAAAAGAACATGTCAGACAGTGAAAAACCAATAAATTAGATCAGGGTTTAGGAAGAGTTTAACCATTGGCTGATTGGACACTATGGGGAAGGCTTTTCTGTTACACAGTCTCAGAGCTGCTACAGTTAAAGCTTCATCACCCATCTGTCTTAACTGGTAGGTAGAGAGACAACAGAGCGCCGAGGTTTGCACTTTCAACCCTAATTAATGAGCGCTGAGTTGGACCAGATGTGAACGCAGAGGTGAGTCATTCTGCTGAATGTACGTCTTAACTTCGTCCATTTCATGCTCGACACAACTGAATCATAAAGAGGAATGGCTGTGGAAAGGAGGAGGAGGTGTTGAGGATTGTGCAGACTCGGGTTTGCCGATGAAGGCACCCGAGGGGAGCCTCGAGTCAGATTTTTTTTTTTTCCTGCTGCCTGCAATAAACACTGACCCTCTTGTTTTTCTGACATCTGATGAGATGTGTGAAACTAAATCCCGGCCCAGCAGAGCAGAACAATTGTGAAAACCCGCTCTGCATGTCAGTTACTGGTAAATCAGGTGGAGAATCAGAGACAGCTGCCTCCACAAATCTCTCTGTGTGTGTGCATGAAAATGTGCAGCTCCTCACAGATGATCTGGGCCTCCGTCTTCTAGGAAACACTTGTCAAGCCGCTAAGACAGAGATGTGTAATGTTGACTGTTGCACCATGTAAACAACTGTTGATTATCAGCCTGTTGATATTATCATTAATATTAATTATATATCCAATATTACTACGACTAAGAACACTACTGCTACTACTACTACTATAATAATACTACTAAAACATTATCTTTGTGCTAACCCTTCTTTTACCTAAGAGTAAATAAATTGCTCAAAAATGTCAGTCAATCTCTTATTTTACTAGATACGAGCCATGTTACAGCTTTTATTTCACCAATGCTAGAACTTGAAATGTGTAAATTAACAGTACAAGTCTAATTTGCTTCATTTTACACGTTGAACGACACTGACTGATTATTGGTGCCTTTATTGCTGCCAAAACACAGTTACTGTAACATAGCATCCTTTTTGCTGCTGATATTTAGCAAGTATGTTTACTATGGTAATCACAGTGTTAGTATGCTAAGTTGCTAAGTAGCACTAAATGCAAACTATAGTAGAGCATGGGAGTGTCACTACTTTTGCTGCTTTTTAGTCATAAACTATTCGGAGCAGTATACATTTAGACCAGATCATGGTGCTACATAAAAAGTCAAGGGGATGACCAGAGTCATTAGAATTCATCCGGTGGGAAAAAGAAATGTCTGTACTAAATTTTGTTCACTGTCCATCCAACACTTAAAGCCTGTAGTTGAATGGACGGCCAAATGTCAACCTCGTGGCGGTGCTCGAGCAAAAGTAGATCATCAAAGTCATCTGGGAACTATGAATGCCTGCCCGAAATGTTGTGCCCATCCATCAAGAAGATGTGGAGATATTTCACTGCTGGTGACTTTAATGGAAGAGTCAGCGGATCCGAACAGTCGCCGTGAATGAATGAATCCCCTGGACACCATGAATACTTTCAACAAATTTAATTGAAATTTATTCAATAGCTTTGGTGATATATTTCAGTCTGGACTAAAGACAGGGGATCAGCAGACAGACCGGCGTACTGACACTGCTATGGCCACATCACTGGTACGACTCAAAAAGATCTTCAAAGCATCTCAAACTAGCCTGAAAATAGTGTACTGTCTAAAAAAACACTCTGTGGTCTATTTTGACCTGCTGGGTGCTAAACTGGGACAGCAGTAGGGTGCAAGGCAGTTAGGAAAATGCTTATCCTTAGGTTTAGAGTTCTCATGGCAAAACCATTTTAGGAAATGAGTGTTCATGAAGTTATTTGTGCTATTATAGAAGCGTTTGATTGGAAGCAGCTGATTCGACCAGTCACACTGCACCTGTTCCCAGCAGAAAGCAGATTACCGTTGTACTTTACAAGCTGGCTGTGTGCTGGGCTGGAAGGTAAATTATATGGAGTGAGCAGAATGCACAGTGTTCATCTCTGTTGCTATAAAAACAGAGATATATGTCAGAATTGGTTGCAACTGGGAGGAAATGTATAACTAGAGGTTTTACCCCTCATTTAATTGCTTGCTCATTTAATTGAGGACACAGTAATCCAAGCCAAGCTGAGTGAATATAAGAAAGTCGATGATGAGCAATGGTTTAAGCTTTTATGGCCCGCCTGCTCCGCCTGTTGCTGGCAGCAGCGATCCCAACCACAGCCAAACTGATCTCACTGTGTAAAGAAATGTGACTTAACAGCATCTTTCAAAAAATCTTATTTGCACATCAGTAATTGCAAAGGTTATTCACCAAGTTGCCCGGCCCTACCTACAAATCAACCCTATGTGAAGGGGGGGGCGGAAAAAAAGACATTTACATATGCACGACCAGCAGAATGCAGATGCATTTCTCTGCCAGCACGATTAAGGATGTTCTCCATTCACTGCACATGGCTCGCGAACAGTATGGCATTTTAATTTGGTCACTTCAGATATACGGTGTGCAGTCTATGCAGCTCGAGCCCTCAGGTCAGAGTCTTCATCTGCTGCAGGAGCTGAAAGTGTGAGAGTGATTTGTTTGTGAAACCATAAAAGCAACTGGAAGTGTTGGTGAAGCGAAATTGTTATCTCATGTTGGATTGTTTCATCTTTCAACCCAAAGGAAAGACAGAACCATCAACCTGGAGACAAAGTGAGGTACAATTCAGTAAAGACTCACATGATCAATGAACCTGCAGACCAGAAGAGTCGGTGTAAGGGCCCTGACACACCAACCTGGTTGTTAGCACTCGACGCCCTAGATTTGCTGTGTGTCCTTGTCTCTTCAACCAGTTCAGCTTGTTGAATCAGAAGTAGAGCTCATCAGAAAGAAAAAACACCTTGACTTGCTGATCTCCTATGAAAACACTATCTGGCTAGTTAGTGTTTTGGCCTCTGGAGGACTGGACTGGTAAGTTCACTCAACATGTGGAGCTTTGCAGCAAAAAAGAGCTGAGCAAAGTCCTTAAAATCAGAGCTTTCGTTTCATTTCATTCCAGCTCTGGTCGTCACACAAGTTTAGAAAACGTCCCTTGAGTCTGTTTTCTGTCACGTCTATGATTTCACCCAAGGACGATTTCTCCTCGCTTTTGTCCCCCGCCTCCTCCTTTCTTCTCCTAAAACCAAAACAACACCAATGTCATCTTTATCATAAATACTGCAAATTAGAGGCAGTTTCATTGTGAAACCAGCGTTGGGTGAAAGTAGTGTGAAACTGGTGAGCAAAAGCTGCTTTATCATGAATGTGGTTTGTATATCTGCAAACTTTTGTCTTTCAGTTTCCTCTTTTTAATGACAAACGCACCTGAACCTGCTGCTGGTGTGTGGTATCATTCCCTAGGTGCAAAACATTCATGCTAGTTGGCCATCAGCTGTAGTTTCTGTGGCTTGTGCAACTTTTTGGACGAGACACATGCAACATGAGGCAATGCAGCAGTCGGCCTTCATCCCAGCCAAATCTTAATGTGCAGCCGAACTGTAGTAAGATATGAATTTGTCCACCATATCCCTCTTTTTAACATGCTAATTATTTAACTGAAAGATCTGTTGTTTTAATGGCAAAATTATCTATCAGGTATAATCCTGTTACATTTCTGTAGGGCTTTTTTTTTTTTCAATCTTTCACGAAGTGTGAAGCCAGGACTCTTTAAATTCCAGATCTACCTACCTAACAATGTGGACAGATTCCACATGGCACTCACCCATGCACCCACACAGGCACAGAAAAAACAAACACACAACCGCGAATCACACGCAACCACACAGAAGACCTTTTTCCAAACACTGCTGCCAAATCAGATTCAATGGCTTTGTATCATATAGACCACATCCTTTTTTTTTTTTTTAACACATATCTTAGTTGCAAAATATGCAAATGTTTCATACTGGAAGACTTCATAACACTAGAAGTCGACATTTTGATACAAAGCCAGAAGAAGAAGAAGAAAAACCCTCTGCTCTCTTGTTCCCTTTTAAAAAATCTCTAGTCATTTTTACGGATCATTCAGATATCTTAAAAGTACAAGCTGCAGCAATGTTACGTTTTATGAGTATTCATGCTGTGCCAAGTTTCTGATGTGCTCTGCTGCGTATTTGTTTATGTCTTGGAGACAGAATATGTGATTTATAGTTAGACTGGTGGGGGTGGCAGCAAGGGAAGCTGTTATGTTCTTCCTTTGCTGCTTGTCGTGCGCCGCTGCTGCTGTTCTCTCCAGCTTGCTGTACGTTCACCCCGATATGCACCCTCAGGCAGTATGCCTTTCATTATTTCTTTTGAAACTTTCATCTGAAGTCTCTGAGGGATTAGCCCTCTTGATTCCTGACACAGTCAATGAAAAACAAGCCTCATATACAGGGAGGCTTAGAGCCAGGAAAGCCGTGCTCAGCCCTCCCCTTCGCCTCTCACTGTGAAATAATGGTTTACACAACAAGTCCGGGCTCCTCTCCTTCTCTGTCATTTTGACATATTCAGATTCGTGTTGTAGATATTAAGCATTTCATGTTTTTTGATGAAATCTCGCTGTTGCTCCCTTGGAGGTTAAATGCACTTGCTGTAGGTCTTTTCAGATAAAAGCGTCTGCTAAATAAATGTAACATATTTTTTTAACCTTTGAGCGATATATAAACTCGCTCTGTAGCACCGTGCAGGTTTAAGCAGCTGTTGTTTTGGCTTCCCAGGCTGCACATAGAAAACATTTAAGTCCCCACACTCTCGTTAACGCCCCGACAAAAAGCCACAGACAGCTATTTCCAGTAAGCCAAATCTATACACAAGAAACTATACATGCACCACAGCACGAGGTAGGAGGTAAATAAATGGCAGCTGAAGAAATTCAACTAATTTAGAGAACTTGTGGCTCGTTGGCTCACAACACACAGAGTCCACCAGTCGAGTGCAGCAGCTTGAGGATGCTGAGGTGAAGACGGGTCTCTGCAAAGATGTGGGCACAACAGCACAAGAATCCCATTTTTGTCCTTTTCATTTAGCCGGGAGCAGTCCTGAGCGCAAGCTTGGCTAATGGCTCTTATCCCGGCTCTCTTCTCTTTCCTCCTGGGGCGGCCTGACTGGTCTGGCTGGGAGGTCAGGAGGTGCCGTGGCAAATATCAGCTGCTCTTAATCCAAAGCCCGCCTTTCCTTTCCTAGTGTTGATGGCTGTATTTCTCTCATAGGTGATATGTGGGTGAAATGTGTTTCAGCAATTAAGCTGAAAAATCAAGTGTGAGCGAATGTTTTTAAATCATTTAGTGATTCTCATTATTTCACTAAATGAATTATTGCTGGAAACATATACACGTTGTACTAACTTTGCAGATTAGATCAAAAGTGCTTTATATAGCATTTTAGTATTG
Source organism: Acanthurus tennentii (assembly GCA_029783805.1). Lineage (NCBI taxonomy): Eukaryota > Metazoa > Chordata > Actinopteri > Acanthuriformes > Acanthuridae > Acanthurus > Acanthurus tennentii. Next base: position 6,982,039 of record JAPZDZ010000009.1, on the reverse strand, counting down.
TGAGTGTATTATCAGTGTTAATACAAATGCTTTTACATCACAAATCATAAATAATTTGGAAAGTTATTAACACTTTTTGAGGTACCCGTTTTAAATTTAAATTTAAAATGTATCAGTACATGTACTATAAATGAATACGAGGTGCCGAGGTGCATAAAAAGCATCAAAATGGAGCTTGTTACTCAAATCCTCAAGTGGTTCCACTCAGACCCCTCTCCGAAGGGTTCGGGTTAAGCAAACAACGTCCCTAAATCCTACAGACGCAGCTGGTTCAAGTGTGTTTTGAATGGTGAAATGTTGCAATCTTGACTCCATGTGCTGTAAAATCTGTGAGTCATTAAACAGTGTATGAGTCCCTCCGGGATTTACGTGCTGTGTAATGACGCCCCCTCCTCCTTGTTCTCCTTTGGGCTTACTTTTGTCAGCAGTTTCATTTCTTTGCACTTTGCTACTAAGCAGGTGGAGCTAATCTATCTAGTTTGCCCTTCGGTTATGGTTTACTGTCCGGGGGACTGGACACAAGTGTCTCCAATAATCCCTTAATTAGGCAATGATGGACAATTCATTTAGTATGCAAAGCTGCAAATCTCCCCATCCACTGAGCGGAGCCCTCTGCAGTCATACGGAGGCCAGCGCTAATGATCTCGGCAAGTGGCAGCAATCCATTGGAGCGCTGCAGCAAGTGCACATTAATCTTGCAGGTGATCCAGTTGATGAATGACCCTGGCCCAGAAGCCCTGGCAGATCCCACCTTAATTATGCTGAGGGAGCCACACCTGGGAGGCACCAGGGGACGTCTTGCTAACTCAGGAACAACGAATCCAGAGGAGGCCTGCGGTCCACATTCAGCTCCAGTTCAGGCTCCGCTGTAACGCCTTGGGAAAAGTCAGCCTTCACAGCAACTCCATGGAGGACATTATAGCAGGGACTGACTTCCAAAAGTATGATTTGTGGAAAGGGCAAATGGATGTCATCAATTCAAGACATTTTCCACTGATAGGTCATTAGAGGGAAGTGATTTTTAGGCCAGCTCCAAAAGAAACTCATTCAAGACTTTGCCTTTTCTGTGATGATGGTTCCAACAGAACATTTTCACCACAGCTCTAATTGTACCTCATTATTTGGCTGCGCTCTGACACATTTAAAGAAAAAAGCACAGCAGGCCAAATGTTGCATCAGTCTAACATCAACACCCTAAAGATACGACACTGGCACAATGGGAGGAAGATTAAAAAAAAAAATAAGGAAGTGTGATCAAAATGCATGGACAAACAAAGTGGAAAATGGAAAACAGAGAAAAACAAAATCTGAAAACTGTTTGATTAGAAATTACAAAAAATGGACACCGTGCACCAAAACAAAAATCACATTTACAGCTACAGAATCCCTCAGCTTTTAAATCCTCCCTTATTAAAATAAAAATTTTAACTGTATTAAAGCGTCTAAATTATTTTTTTCTTTTTCTCTTTTCACATATTCAGACCACCAGGATTTATTTTAATTCACATGCCTAAGAGACTGGTCCCATTATCTTGCAGAAAAGTGGAAAAGCCTGGTGGAGCTACTTGTTTGTATACTGTGAGCGAAGAGGCTAAGCTAAGCTCCTTTTATGGTTGCAGAGTTAGGGAGGGAAAACTTAAGCCTTAATGTATTTCAAAAGGATCTTAAAATCCAAGAGCCAACCTGTGGCCTGTAGTGACCTTTGAGTGCTCCAGGTTCTCAAAACTTTTACTGAAGTCTGATGCTGTTCCTCTTTTTTATCTTGGGGACATAGAAAGTACAAGACAACATGTTGGTGTGATGGTAAGTTTATTTTTCTTGTGTTTTATATCTTGTCCGTGTCCATTGCTAGGCCCTGTTCACTAAGGTTAGCTTGTCAGGTTGCATGTTGATTCATGTCCAGTGCTGGCAGGATTTTTTCTGGGTTGATGAAGAAAGTTACAGCTAACTTTACTCAAAACAGTTTGTCAAACAGCAAAGCTGCTAGCAGCGCTGGTAAGTTTGATGATTAGAGTGAAAGCTGCTGGTAGTGGTGGAGGCACCAGTGGAGATGGAGGTGGAAACTACGTACAGCAGCGCATACTGTGTGATGGCAAACATGTGGACTCACATTAAAGGTGATTCAAAGCATAAAAAAGTTTTTTTAAACACTTGTTGAAATGCAATTTTGAAAACAGAGATGAGACTTCAGGGTTTTAAATAATGCATCTTTAAAATATTTTGAATTTTTGACTGGGCAAATACAAAATACAAACACAGACTCTAGATGTTCATTAATAACATTACTTTTGTGCGCTTATTTTTAATTTTGAAAAGCAGATGTTTTAGTTGTTGTTGCTTAGTCATTTTGTGCTGCTGGAAAATGAAATCTTGCCTTTTGCCCCTTGTGAGATTTCATACAGAAATCTGTTTTATTAATATTAAATGTGCAAAAACTTTTCAAAATTTACTGTACCATGATGGTAAAAATAGGCCATATTAAAATATTCTCCAGGT
>JAPZDZ010000009.1:6953504-6964267 GCA_029783805.1 Acanthurus tennentii | reverse complement strand
GCATATTATAAACTTATATGATATCTATTGTAAAAGTATTATAATGTTCACTTCTCCATATATCAGATTTATGTTGCACTCATCGTAGCTCATCACTCAAAATTTTTCAATAAAACCAAAGAACTTCATGTACTGTAATTATAACAAACAATCATTTAGCCCCCCTTTAGAAAAATACACCAGCCACCGCTATTTTTAAGCAAAAGCTGAGATTTAAGGTAAAGAAAAGTGCTTTCATATCATGTTTTTTGGTATTCTGACTTTAGGCTTTGATGGTCAGTATCTCAATCTGCCAGAGGTGCAAAGTTGAACTGATACTTATGGGAAAGTCGATGAAAGACTCAGAGATGAAGCCACATCAACACAGAACTACAGATCTGAACCAAATTATGTGTGAAATTCATCAAGAATCGATACGGTCGTGAAAAAACATCTTTAAATTTCAAGTAACACTGTCTCTGTGACCTTGTGCATCCTGTGTGTGTGTGTGTGAGTTTGTGTGTCTGTGTGTGAGTGTGTGTGTAGTCCACTCCCATATGCTCGGAGGGTTTGTAACTCACAGCTCCGGCTTTAGGATGTTCATTCCTGCACATGATCCCACATGGATGAAAGTCAGTCTCCACCTCATAAAACACTATAAATCTCAGCTGTAGAACTGTGTTCTGCAAAATAATGCCACATTCCTGGTGCCACCACTGACTTTACTTTACCTGCTAAAAAATCCTTTGGTATCAGCTTTGAATTGCAGTGAAATTTCTCTGTATTGTATCAGATTGTGGACCATGCAGCCAAAATCATATTAAATGATCCCAGTGAGAAAAAGACCCTTGATATCAGCACCACAAAAAAATCAGGACAAAATGTGCTTTTGTGCTTTAACTGCTTTTCAAATCCATGAGAATGAGTTTTCCAATCATGTAATCTGTGTGCATGAACAAGCCTGTTTAGAGTTTAACACTCTTTTTTCTCCCCACAGTCATCATCCAAAAGCCATAAATTACACGTCATTCATGAGGTTTTCTTATTATAAGACTGAACACTGCTTCTAAAAATAAATCTGTAAGGTGAGAGCAGGAAGAAAAGACAGTACAGTCAGGGATAAAGTAACATTTGTCCCTTGCTGTCACAAGAGTGTAGATCCTGCACATTAAAGCACAAGTAGTTATCCTAAAAACCATATCAGCTTCCTGCTAACAGCTGCCTCCTCCTGTAACACCACAGTTTCACCACAGACTCTGTGGATTCGACCCCCAGTTAAAGGATTTATGGCCAAGTTCACCTGTTTATGGGGCGAATGTATCATCTATCAAAATCATAGCTGCACAGTGGGGACTTGGCAGCACTAAATTAAAAGTATATTTTAAGGAGGAAAAGACAAAGCAACAGCAGGTCGTAGTCTCGACAACTTTAGTTTGAAGGAGATCCGTGACTTTCATCCCACCGCTTAAAAAACACATGAACAGATTCTGTAAAGAAACAGATCTCAAAACTAGTAAAAGGTGAAGGAGGTAACAGTCTCCTGAAATTTAGACATCTCTGGTCGACAGGCGGCTCAGCGGCCCGCATGTGCACAGCCTTTGTCTCCAGGAAGTATTTACACATAAAATAAATCAGCTAACAGTGAACCAGAACCAAAGTTTTACTGAGGTTTGCAAGCTCTAATATCTCTGTGTTATTAAAATGACACCTTAACCCCCTCTGCAATAAAAGCTGAAGGGAAGTGCCTATAAATCTTTAGAGCCCTGTTCTTATTCTTTCAGCGCTGCGTCCCTGTGCTGAGAATCGAGTCGGTGATGGCTTCCAGCTCTGCACTGATTAGTCCCAGCAGACACTGTTTTTATGCCAGCACTCTCTGAAACTATTTGACTTTTGTTTGCCGACTTTTTTTTTTTTCCCGATCATCTTTTTGATGCTTCATGAGACGTGGCCTTTGAAAAAAAGATGTCACAGAGCGAGCCTTTCCAAGGACTTTTCTCTTTGTCTGAATTGTAATATGCTCTAATCAATACATCCCACACAGCTACTAAACTTTTACTTCAGCCAAGGTCTTACAATAGAGTGCATTCACTCCTCACCTCATCAAAGAAATATATCCTTTCTTTTTCACTTTCTCATGGAGAATTCACATCTTTTCTTTTTTTTTTGTGAAATATTGAAGTCTTTTTTCATGGAGGCAGTATCAGTGTATCATGTCTGAATTAGTCTCTGCGGGACTTTGGAGGAACAGTGTGCACAGCAGCACGGGCTTTAGTGTGCCTGCAACCTCCGGTCGTAAGACAGGACCCGGTGACAGGAGGTGTGTAATGGAGACATGGATCCACCGCCGAGCCCAGCAGCGGAAATTCACTAAATCCAGCGTTTATCCCTTGTTTAGCCCCGCTTTCCCCTCTCTCAGCTGCTCCATGGGCAGCTAAGCCCCTGACTCTTGCCACCTGACTGGGAGCCCGTGACTCCACTCAGTGGGTAGATGCGAGAGAGCAAGGTGGGCCAGATCCCCGAGCAGGCAGGATGCCATCCCTTCCAGCTGGGCCTGTGCGCTGCTGCTGCAGTGCCTCCCTGTCCTGCGCCTTTCCCCCAACATGGCAGAATCTGCCTACGCCTGATAAGACGGCGCCAAGACTCACAAGGACGCACCTCTGAGTGCTCCGATGCCAGGGCTGCAGTTGTGGAATTAAACTTTTTAATTAGCAGCATACCCATGCGCTGTCAAGAGAGTGGACCGCTTCAGTACAGCCTTTCTCACTGCCCTCCCTCTTTCCACTTGATTAAAGTCCCAAGCATCAGGAAGCTCTGAGGTTCCAGCTACCACTGCAGCAATCATGTTTATTTCTTGTTAGTGCGTCGCTTTGGATGCGGCATAGAACAAGAAAATTACTCATTATATCTTAGAGCTGGAAAGGAAAAGCTCTTCCTCCTGTTCTGCCTCACACACACATTACTTTATAAATCAATGTATTGGACAGGAAACCTTCTGTTGAATCAATATTATGGGGAAATTATCTTCTCCATGAGTTAGAAGTGACCTCTTATTGTGAAAAGGCACGCGTCAGTGACGATCACTGGCTGTGATGGTGGAGGACCAGTAAGTGCCCTTGCAATCCCACAACTAAAAACTGCACCATTTTTCACATTTGATGGACCTCCAGTTGCATTGTGAGCAGCTTCTCGTATGGGACCAATGTGCAGATAACAGGATCACGTTACATGAGTCATTACTGGGATGCACTCCATCATGTTGTGTATAGAAGTTATGTGTTTATTTGTTCACAGGAAGTCTGTTCAGGAAAACCAGAAGAAATCCATCTTTTTCATTCTCATGAAATATATTTATTCATAGTCTTTTAACTTTAAATGGAGCTTAATCCAGATTCACGCAGCTCCTTTTCAGTGTCATGCCATTGACAGAGAGCCAATTACATTAATCTTATACCCTTTTATGTCTTTCCAGTTTCCAGTTATACTTGGGATATGATGTGGAATATAAAGACGTGGTTATTAATACCTCGTTATGTTTTTAACATGATCCTGGCTTCTGGGGGTGTGTGAAGGAGTGTGTTTTGCTAGATAGTCCCTGTTTTTTTTTCTGTACAGACTTACACAGTCTTATGAATGTCCACCATGTTTTATAATCCCATATTTATATAAATTCTATTTGTGCCACAGTCTTGGCTTGCTGCAAAGACGACATTTTGGGAAATATGCTTCTTTACTCTCCTGCCGAGAGTTAGATGAGAAGATCCATACCCCTCTCATGTCTGGAAAATCAATAAAAATCTAGCCAGCAGCCAGTTAGCGTAGCTTGACTGGAATCCTGTCCAGTTCACACCCATGAAAAAGAAAAGACAACTCAGAAGTCCGCTCGAGGTTTTTCTGTTCATCACCACAAAGCTCTGCAGAGACCAGCAGGACGAAGATTGGGTTTTACTGTGAAACAGCAATAATGTAGCTGCCTCACAGCACATTAGTTGGAAATAACTGGCAGCAATTATCTCATCTAACTTGCAGAGAGAATAGACATAAGTACATTTTTTGAAAATATCAATCTATTCCTGTGGATCAGTGAAAGGCTAATGTCTTAATCCCTTATGTCTCCTGGCACTGCTATGACGTGTTTGGTTCCAACCTCCTCATGGCCTCATACCTCACCAGGATTGGCTGTTTGACCGGCCCATTGTTGTTTATTTGCTAAGATTTTGTTAATTTTGTCATTTTTGCTTGACTTTTGTCCTTCTACCATGAGTTGCCTATAGTTGAAGTGATGCAGGAGTCTCTTTTATTTGGTCTGTTTTATTATGTGTCATGACTGGGGGCTTTATTTTAAAAAATGAACTGGATGCTTCTGTGTCTGACTTCCTGTCTTGCTTCATGCGCTCTGTCCGTCAGACATAAACAAGGCCACGTTTTTTAAAGCAGAGATCTGCCTCTAAGATGCTTCTGCACATGTGGTGGGATCACAAGCTTTGTCTTGAGAGGCAACAATCAGCTCCGCTTCGGTGGACTCAAGCTATAAGGATTACTAGAAAAAAAGGCAAAAAGGCGGTTTGGGCTGAGGATTAGAAAACTAAACACTGCAGGTGTAATGGTTTCATTCAGGGTTGCTTTTTTTCCAATATCTGAGCCTGCAAACATTTCTAGTGTTGTATGGGTCAGCTGCAACAAGTGTGAATCAAAGGAAAATTACATAAATTACAAGTCATGTGTGGTATGAACATTTTGCCACTTATGCTATTAAAAATGTTTCCTTATTATGTATCTTAATTGCTGATACAAATGAGTAGTATAAATGTAATTTGTCAGACATGGTTGCACCATTTTTCTGCAGATGGACCACCAGAGATTCTGCAACAATAAAGTTTGAAATGATTAAAATACTGTGATATTTTTCTTTTGTAAAACACTGCAGATTTAAATTTCAACAAGTACAGCCACAAAGCTGCAACTGTTTCCGGCACAGCTAATTAGTACAACCATTACAACGGTGTTCTCAGGTTTCATATTTTCAGCAGCAGATATCCTAATACGGTGGATCAGCACATACTGTACAGAGCACAGCTCTGAATTACCTTTCAGGAGGTTTTTTCCTTTCACTGATGTTTTGTTTTGGCTGAATAGAGGCTCCTCTTTTTCATTTCATTCCAGGATTGGTTTGATCTTATTCTAGCGATCTCTATTGTAACACGGGAATTATGGAAGAAGTAATACCGCTCCATCCTTTTTTGCATATGGAGAAAAAGGATAAAAAAAAAAAAAAAAACCTCTTGAGCAGTTAATGGGTATAGCCAATTTTATCTTGCCTTTGGTCCTGTGCAGAATTCATGTGAATTCCTCACACACACATTCCTCGCTTTCTCTTGCCCTGCCGTAGCTACATTCCGACGCTTTCAAGTGGAAGTCTATTTTACTTATGGTTAGAATTTAATTTGCCGTTTTTTTTTTCCCCCCTTCCATTGCTATGAAGTGGCCGTGGGTTACGGTTCACCATCAAGGCTCATATCCACTTTATTTTTGTGTCCATCAAAAAAAAGGCACATAAAATTCCGAGGAGCCTTCTCCTGCGCTGTTGCCGGGATAGAAGGGAAGACTCAGGCTCGGGTTTTTTTGTCCCTCGACATGGACAGATTGTCTCAAAATGAAAGACATAGCTTCATCTGGTAAATTATTTATTTTGGACCCAAAATAAAGTATAAGCTCAAGTCATTTATGCTCAAAGGGATTCATCTCTCCCAAAGGATTATTCGCATGCAACAGAATTGCCTTGATGTGCCTCTAGTCTCGAGGAACAATGATTTTGTTCTGCAGAATGCTGGTTTACAGGCGTCTTTAAATCTCTGCAAATAAGGCTACCTTGGGACAAACGCGCATGTCAATCATACTTGTCAAGATTCCAATTTTCCTTTCACATCTCCTGGAGCACTTGCGCTGCTTGTGCTCCTTATTGGCTGGGAGGGATGTGGTCTCATGACACAAGCTGATGCATTTGTTCAGTCAAAAGGAAAAAACCCTGACAGGAATGGTCATGAAGCCAAGATACGGGGACTGCTGGGAGTATGTTTCAAATGTGTGTCCATGAGCTGATAGGTGCCTCTGTAGTGTGTTATGCTGAGAAATGGGGGATGAAAACGTTGGCTTCTCCCATCAGCATAGGCAGCATTATCATATGACAATTATGCAGTAGACATATGCAGCAATATGCAGCATATTGCTTTTTTTTTCCCCCCATCAAGAGAACCTTGGCCATTTTATGAAAGCACAGAAATTAGCATCTAATGCGAGCTGCCAAACACAGACGCCATTACAGCCATTTTTTTTTCCTTTCTCCTCCCAGATCCTCATTACCTTTTGTTTATTCTAAAAGAATGTGATGGAAATGAAAAGTTAGGAGCATTTATCGAGGTAATATTTGGAGCCAAATGCATCTCATGCTCTTCACATAATCTACAGTTCGGCAACAACCTGACAGACTTAATTCAATTATGGCTGTGTGATGTGTTGAGACTCCGGAGGTGCGAGCTAATTCCTCTGTTTACACCCCTGAGTCACTGTCACAAACAAAGACAAACACATTCATTGGCTTCCAGGATCTTGTTTGCTGTGATTGTCCCATCGCCTTTGAAGTTTCTCATCGCTTTATGTTGTTTACTTATTCATGCTCTTTCTTTCCCTCAAATCACCATGGGGTATTCCGTTAGAACAATTTTAGCACAGTGTGAAACAATGTACGAGCTGAGTATTAGATGTGTAAACTGCACTCAAACACGCTAAAATATACAGTGGAGCCGATGCCATGCTGGATTGACTGGCACCTTTTAAAGGAGGAACAGTTCTGATCAGCAGAGTCCCGATTTCATGGTGGCGTGACATGCGGTGTGACGTCCCTGCCGTCGGCCCCCTCAGTGTGTTTGGTGTGTTGTTAACACAAGCTGCGGCATATGCCAAACTCAACGGAGTCTTAGACTAAGCCAACGAAATTCAAAAGGGCGCTTTTAGGGATTATGCTAATTGCTAATGGTTATATCAGGAGGTGATTGTTTTCCCTGGTTGATTTGGATTATCGGCATTAAAGATTTAGGAGCGAGCTGACGTGCTGCTCACTAATAGGGTTGTTACCTGCTCTCAACCATGAAGCCAACTCTTCCCTCATGGGGCAGATGATACGGGTGAGATACGTAAAGTCGTCTTCTATGCAAAATGCACCGCAAGACCACGTGCAAAATAATTAGCACCAACTTTAAGACAGGGAGAGAGAAAAAAAAGCAGCACCTTTAGCTAAAATAATGCTCTTAATACAGTGGTAGTGTTGCAGAGCTTGTGAAGACATTAACTGCAGCTGAACTGCTGACAGTTCAGTAGGAGGTTTGGGTGTTTTAGCCAGAAGCAGAGATGAGGAGTGGGCTTCTGTGACATTTTCAAACCTGTCGTCTGCCCCGGCTGATGCTGACTTAAATTATATCACTTGAGCCGATGTAGCTCGCTTTAAAACCACCTTTTTTCACACGTGAAGCAGTTTGTCTTTGATGACTTTGATGCGCAGGATCGCTGTTGAAAGCGCCTGTTTTTCTTTCATATTTTTAATTATTCTTATTGTTTGAAGCTTCTATAGATAAATGGAAACAAGGTCCATCATGTGTTGATTCAGCTCTTCATTCTTTGTATATTTTTGTTTTATCATACAAGTGGCCAAAGTTAGTCAGATGTTATTATGCCTGAAACACGGGGCTTTTGACTGAAGTTTCAGAGCAAGAAAACTCTTCTTTGGGTTGTTTTGTGGTGCCGCTGATGTGTGCCACAGGTTTTCATTATAGGAGGACTTGATGAGGCATTATATGCTGTGAAAAATAACAGTTCCCAGTTAATTTTCCTTTGTTCACTGGTGGGTTTGTAAAGTTAAGATTTATGGGTGCACTACATGCATAACTGCCGACTGACATTTGAGGCTGAATACGTCTTCAGACCGTTTCCAAGCTTTGTTTGCCTTTAACCTTTATCTTCATCATTATTTATCTAAAAAACACGGGCCAAAAGTCTGAAGTATTTTATTTGAGGAGCCAGTCAGGGACAAAGCTGCGAAAACATTGCACTTGCTTTCAGGCAGTTGCAGATTAAGATCCTTGATTTCTTCCTGTCTTTTTTTATAAAGAAGTTCATGTGAACCGCGCTCGGTCGGCCGTTCCATGCATTTTAAGCAGGCCCATGGCGAACCTCCCAGTAGTCACTCTCTACTCTAATCGACCTCTAGTTTGTTTCATGTCTACAAGACAGGAGGAGGCAGAATCCTAAGTATGAATTGATTTTTGAATGAGCATACATTTACTTTTTAGCACCTGCAGAACACACTGGGGCCACGCTGTGCAGCAGACCGACTGTCTTAATTGATTTGAGTAATGAACAAGGACATGCTCCCTGTCTTTGGACTCAAGGTCACTTTGCCATCACAGGCTCAAGCATGTGTCCTCTGGTCTTTATAAAGGACCAACTTACCATGAAAGTGTATCTGGGCCGAGGTGAGAAGGTAGCTTCTGTAACTAATGGGTTTATTTAATTCAATTTATTGCTCCAGCCGCTGCATCATATGAGACATGCTGGTCACTGTAAGATTGAGGTTTCTTCATGAAAGAAAGAGAGATTAACCCCTTTTTCAAGGGCAGAATACACTCTCATGTCATGCTGGATTTTTTCGTTCCTCGATAGCTGGATGTATAAATCTGCAGAACTAAATGAATATAGGTTTGTGGTGAAATGGGGCTCTCGGGCTTATTTCGTACAAGCCTTCTAATCAGCGTCACACTGGCGCTACGCTTGCCGGCCTGGGAATCTGTAATAAATGAGGGCTTTGTCAACATGTCCGCTGTTGGATGCAGGGAAGCAGTGTCTTTTGATTTCATCGTGTCAGCTGAAAAGCACTCTGGCATATTTGTCCAAGTAAATGTTTAGCATTCATTGCTATCTGTTTTTTTTTTTTTCATCTGTTTTGTATTTCTATGGATTGAGAATGGCATTTTGTTTTCACCCTCAGCATATTGTAATAATTAATTCAACCTTAATACCATTATGTTGGCTACATGTCAGACCATATCTGCCTCTTACCACATTGTCTCCAATTAACATTTTCCAAATTTCTGATACAATCTGTAGAATACAAATGAAGCCGTCCCGGCAGCTGCTGCCTCTGTGTTGCCTCAGCTCAGAGCGAATTTGCTTTCTCTTAAATTTGTTTTATAATAGGCCTACACCTCATTTTTGCAGGAATAAACAAGTATACGCTCTGCAGGCTTCGGGGTTTGGAGAATTAATGTGCCATGATAATTAGTTAAGCAACGCCAGAGGAAGGAATTTCACACCTTGAGTTTAATAATATATGGTGTAATTTGCCTTGGTTGCAACGTGCATATGTTTCTTCATGTTATTTCATGCTCCTGGTGTCATATTGTGGCATCTCAACAGATGGAGCATCGCAGATCGGCGCAGCAGCAGCTACTCATTTCAAAACAATTTGATTTTGGGGATATTTTAGTCTACATGTGACATGTTTTTATGACTTTCTCATGTGTTATATAACCGTTGCTTGTCAGAGACTCTTAGGTGCAGCACAGCTTGTAGTTTCCTACTTTCCTTGTGTGCAGATTGAAGGGTGCATAAGTGTGTCCTTTTGTAAACTAATGGGTGAATGTTTTGGTTTACACATTTTCAAACAGGCCTCAGCACACCAGCATGCATCAGTGCCCTCTGAGAACTGAGGAAAAAGTAACTCCAAATATGAAAATATGGCATCATAAACCACCTGAACAGGGCGTTCGACTCACAGCTATGTTAATTGTAAAACCATTTGCTACTTTGGTCTAGAGGACCCAGAGCACTGCTTCCCTCTATGCTGCCAGGTAGTTGATTGCAGGTAATTGCCTTCACCTGGTGTCCCAGGTGTAAACCACTTCCTGATTACATGTTCAGAGTGAAAACCAGCAGGCATTTTGGTCCAGAGGGCTTGGATTGAGAGCTGCTACCTTGAACACTCATCTCTTTCCAAAGCAATCTGTGCTAATTTCTCTACAGCATTTAAGCAAATGTTGTTTCTTAAAAAAATCATTTAGAATTACATTTTGTCATAAATGCAGCCAGAAAATGAAAAAAAAAAGTCAACAACAATACCCATGTTTTTCTTGATTATCTGAGGTTTTCCAGTCTTTAGTTCACAGAGGAATGTCAGCAGAGGTGCGGTGGCAAATTATTCTGACTTATAATGAGACGGTGGGTTGCACAGACGCTTTGACACCAGAGAGGTTATGCCCCCCGCCCTGGATAAGTGCTAACCCACAGAGTCAGACATGGCTCTTTTTCTCCATGACTTCACTGCTTTTTGTTCCTGAGTCATTTTTTTTTAGACTCCTGAAAGCTCAAAATTTGAAAAGCACAACAATGTCCACCGCACGTTCTGTCACTTTCTGAGAGCCGACAGAGAAATCGTGTGGTGAAAATTAATGTAATCATCTAGCCTCCCGTTGTCTCACTGAAATTACAAAAAAGGATTGTCAGCTCTTGAAGCTATGAGCATGTAAAACAAAACGGCCTGTTCTCCCCCCTGCCCTCTGGGAGGAGCCACCGGAGCCTCAGAGCCCCTACTGCCGGGCTCAGAAACAGCTTCCTCCCTCAAGCCTGTCTACCTGCTGAACCCTAATGACTCTCTTTTTTGCACCACGTCTACAACGCTATTAGCAAAGTTTTGTCCCATAACATATGTACGATGTTGTCATCCCTGTGTTTTTTCATAC
>JAPZDZ010000009.1:6938336-6953404 GCA_029783805.1 Acanthurus tennentii | reverse complement strand
AGGTGTGGTTAAAATAAAAAGTGATCAAGGTGAATTATATCTAGCTTGCATGCATTTAAATGTAGCTTTACTGTGATAGGAAACCTTATGTTCTGTACGGCACCCAGTTAAACGACCTGTTCTGCTGATTACATGCAGGGTTCATGTGATACCACCACATCAGCAGACACTCACGCTGCAGGAATTTAACTGTCTTATGGAGAACAAATGAGGCTTTTTTCCTTCTGGTAGACAAATATGGTGATAACCTTTCATTAAATGTTAAAGTGATTTGGCCTCCAAAAAGAAATGTATTCAGTCAATAAATATCAAGACACATATGGCTTATTTGCAAAGTGCAAAGCAGACTTGCGACTTAATTTCCCTAAACTCGTGTTTAAAAAATATTGCGTAACAAAATGTCAAAAGGCCAAACTTAAAGCCTTTTATCAAAACTGTAATGAATACATCTTGTTTGAGTCTGAAATTTCAGTGCAGAACTCGTTTCTCACCCTTTTTCCTGAAAACTTTAAATGTTTTTCACAGAAAGTCTGCAAGTACAGTGTTTGACCATCATGCACCACAAAAGTCGTGAGCAAAGACCTCCTTTACACATTAAAAGGTATAATATCTTAACTCCTAAATGAAAAAAAATCATGTGCATATTTAACAAATATTATATAGTCTAAACTTGCTTCCCAGTGCCTCCAAAGATGCATTTCATTATATTTAATTTATTCATACGTATAATTTAATTACATTTCCTTTTGTGCATAACACATAGTTTGAATTTAATATGTAGATTCTTGGCCATGATGCACAGTTGTCAGCAATAAAACATTTAATCTATATCACTGTTGAAAGCAAAATTTACTTGTTAGACAATTACTGCTAAAACATCTGAACTCAAACTGAGTTGTTCGAGTTATACTGATTAAGATAAAGTGAATGTAAAGGCTTGTAGAGCAGTTGAGAGACACATTAATCAGAGGAGTCCAGAGACTGTCTGGCAACATGGAGGCTGCATCGTAAGGCTGTTGTAAACATTCAGCTGCGGTTTGAGGAAATAAAGTAAGTGAGGTGATGCACAACTTTGGCCATAACGATAATTAAGTCTGTGAGAGTTCTGGAGCAGATGGTGGCTATGTGTGCACTACTATTGGCATTTGACCAAATGTACAGTGAAAAGTCTTGAAAACTGCAAAAAAAAAACTAATTTAGGGACATTTTTTTGGTGTTTGGGAAAATTGCTTTAGAACTTACAAAAAATCCGAGTAGGGCTGCCAGGTTTTATAAAATTAGTGGATTTCTGTTGTTATGAGATTTTAATCATCTGTTATGATATTCAGAAAAGTTTTCTTCCTTCTTATAGTTAACTGTATTATATTATTTTACCTCTGAGAAATCGCTGCCTGATGCCGCCAGTAAAAGACTTTTCTGAACACCAAGCACAATGTTTCAGAGTGGAAACAGTACAGCTCCATATTAAATGTCAAAATTAGCAATAGTCCAAATTTATGTGGCTAATGTTAGCAGTGTAGCTATAGAGATAGCACATTAGGCCAATTGGATAGACTTCCTTTCAATTTTGTAAACTTTTACAGCTCACAATGGGTAATTTCTTTTTTAAAATGTTGATACAACCTTTTAATCAAGGCGACTGGCTCACGTCACAACCCTGCAGGAAAATGAGGAACAGTTGAAAGCAGCATGGAGGCCAGTGACGATGTTACATCTGGTACTTTTTCTGTATCTTTTTTTTAAAGTCCAATCTTTCTTTCAAACTCAACTCAGACTGAACTGAATGTTTGAGAGCTTCTTGAAAGGAAACAGATGGAATTTGTGGCTGAGATGACAAATAGTTGCAGAAGTTACTGACAGAGGCACAGGCCTTAATTGCCTCCAAGATAGCTATTGTTGGTACAGCTACGTTGTCATTGTGTCGCTCAAAGAAATGCAGGTTGTGTGTCAATCAGTAATGATCAAAACTGGAGCCGATAAATACCCATGACTGCTGCAGTCAGGTGATTAATGAATGAATAAAGATTGTATGTATTTCTACTGCAGAAAAGACAGATGTTAGTGGGTTTTTTTAATCCAGTGTGAAAAGGTTGTGAGTCTTGGTAAAATAAACCCTACCGGCAACCAAGAACATTCACATAAGTGTGCACTTGTGTCCAGTCTGATGAAAAGACACAAGTGCAGTTCTGCTACCTTTAATAAAGGGAACAAGTTGCCTTTATTGTGGCAGCTCTATCTTGTCTTACAGCCACTACAAACGACCAACTTTACAACATTTGAGAATGAACAGCTGATGCTGTTGTGCTGAGACATAATGGTGGACTTTCATGTGGGCTTCCTGTGTATGAGAGAAGCCTCTGGGTGTGATCTCAGCCTCCTCTTTGCCAGTGTTGTGGTTTGTTTGTCTTGGAGGAGGTTCAGTGCCTTAGCTGGCCTCTTTATTACTGCATTCCCTAATGCCTTGATTTAATGCACTCTCAGAGGTCAGATATGGTACTGGCAGCCACAGACCACTTCCTTCAATACCGCCCCATTAATAACAGCAAATAAATCAGGGTGCACTGAATTTCCTCACTTGCATATTGGAGCTATTTGGGAGTGAGATGAGGACATGTTTATTACATAGAGAAGGTGTATTGCCAAACATCTGTTTACACCTCAATCGCAAGTCTAAAATGTGTGGTCCATGTCCAGATTAATTAAATGTGCTATTCCCTGTGGGTTACTTACATTTGCATTGCATTAGAAGCCCTCAGGGGCCTGAAATTGATTTGTGGAAGATTCATAAGAGCATGTAATGTTCACTCACTTGGAAAACTCTTCGACAAATGATCCTTTCCTGAGAAAAACATAGCAGCTTTTCCTTTTGTTTTAGGTGATTTCATGAAAGGATGCAGACAAACTTACGCACCGTATCGAGGCTCTGCTGTATTGCCTGTATCATAAACTCAGTAAATTTGCTCATGTAGCTCAGAATGAGTGATTCAGTTTGTAACTGTAACCTGTTTGAAATGAAACAAAGGATAAAATGAGATTCTTCTCTGCAGCAGCCGGTTTCTGCACATACGGATCAGATTTCGTTTCATCATCTGATGATACGGATGTGGTCAGACAGAGGAATTATTATTGTTGTCAGCATGTGTTTATCTTGATTCAGCCGTGTTTATAATCACCCTTACACAGCAAGCACCTTTTTGTTTTATTCAAGTGCAAATGTGCCATCCGGAGCCATGTGTGTCTTTACAGATTAAACTCTGAATTATGCAAAACATCTTATCTACTAAATAAAAAATAAATGCATTTAGATTAAGAAGAGCAACATACACAGGGAAGCGGTTGTATGCTTACACAGTCATTTATATTGTTTATGTACCATCAATCTTCCACAGCGTTTTCTCCTTCACTTTGCACATAAAAGCATGAATTGCTCCAGGCTACTGTCATGCAACAACAGCTCGCACTGTCCACACTGTAACAGAGAAAAGGAGGCATCATATTCACATAACTGCTCCCAGAAAAAGAATAAGTCTCGATGAAAAAAAAAAATACATAGGACACCGCTGTTCATGGTTGAAAGGATTTTATTATACATAATTATGATTTTGTGCAAATAAATTTTGCCTAGAGTAGAATATTAATTTCAACCTCCTTTCTTCTGAGGTAATCAAAGAGTCTGCATTAATTACATACACAAACACAGACTCTTGTTAAACACCATCAAAGTTACTGAAGGAACTTAATGCAAATAGGATCCTTGAACAATAATTGCGTGCGTGTGTGAATATGTGTGTGTGTGTGTGTGTGTGTGTGTGCTGGCATGGCATCCTCTGTATTGCAAGTCCGTGATTCTGTGATGATTCATGCATTTCTCAAGGAAAACCAAACATGTTGGCCTGTCCAACTGAATAATCAGCATCATTAGCCATTCTATTTTTTCTCCACTTGCTATTAAAAATGAACAAACCCACTATAGCTGCAAAACCTGGCAGCAAGGACTTTGTCTTGATTTGCAAGGCAGCCAATGAAATGTCTTGGTGGGGGCGGGCATTCTCTCAGATGTTAAGAGGTATGAATTATGCAGAAAGCAGCTATTCTAATATTTATCACTATATGTGATATTCTTTATTGCACAGAGGGAAGAAGGCGTGATTACATGTCATATTTATGCTTCACAGTTGCTGTTAGTTGGTGCTGCAAACATTTGAGTGACAAAAAGAGCGTCCAATTATCCGTTTTTAGTCTTTCACTGACAATAATCTCATTACAACCCTGCAGTCAGCTTAAGTGGATGCTAAGAATACAACTGAGAGCCCGAGATTGAATGGATCTTATGTTTTCACTTCCACGCTCAACTAAATTATGCACCGGAGCATTGTTTATCCATCAAACCCGGCCCTGTTCCAGCAATCCACTCACAAAGAAATTCAGAATTAATTGGCAACTCCAAAGTGAAGACACAGCAAACAGACAACTTTCTCCCTCTGTCCATCATGCAAATAATATCCAGCATGGGAAGGAGAGGAGCTGGCCGCCTTTTTATGTATCATCCCCTCGGTTCTTATTCCAAAACTCAGTTGCTCTGTGGAGTCTTTAACCTCTCCACCCCCAGTTCCCAAAGGCTTTGGCAGGAATATCCTGACTAAAATTAATGCAGCAGCGAGCAGCGATTGAGGAGGTAAATGAAGGATTGTGAATGACGGTCGGATAATTGGGGTCTGCTGCAGCTCACCGTCCTCCCTCTGATCTGGGGACAGGAAGGGAATGGGAGTCTTGAAAGGGGGAGGGCGGCAGGGCTTAGTCAGCAGAAGAACCCATTTGAAGTGGGGACACACATCACCCTTCTACCTTCTGCTCTTATAATAGCCCTTTAGTACACTCTTAAGTGACTTGCTTAGATATATTGCGTGTGGCTTTCCTTACTCTTGAGCCATGCTATCCAACGGCCCTCCTGGAGAGTGCTGTTCATGCACGTCGGGGAGCCGTGGGGAGGGGGGCTGCTAAGTGGTGCACCTTGGCGATAGCCGTGTTTACCCATGGGCACTTGACGCGGTGACACATGCTTTCACTTTGACTAATAAATCATTGAAGGTCTGATGTGCATTGATGGGAATGCAGTGTCAGTTTTGATACTTGATTAGCATTTCTGTCACTTCGCCTTACGTTTAACATAACTCCAGCTGTGCGACTCAATTCATACGGCCCATGGGCATGACTATGACGAACTGTTCCTCCAGCTGACAGCCTGTCAGAGCAACACATCCACGAAAATGTGCAATTTCACTGAATATTTGAAACAAAAAAGATATGTTGCAATGGATATTTGCATACTTCAATTAGAACTGGAGCACGCAACACACCCTGTCCCTCTTTTGAGTAACACATACTGTATATCTGCTTTTTTTTTTTGTTTTTGTCATATTTATTTTTTGCTCTATTGACTTGTATGTCAGACACATCTTGAAAATTGTCTTTTTAAGCTGTTTCTTCTGTGCATCTAGCTGAGGAGTTCAGATGGTCAGTTAATGCTAAGGAGCCCAAAGTGCAAGAAAGCATCCCCTTCTCTGTTTCATGCATCACACTGCACTGAATGCAGGTTTAGTTTACTTTATCACACCGCTCTAAATTAAATCTAAGAACTACAGTGTGCAGAAATCCCCGAAGATCAGCTGTTTTCATGATCTGGGTCCAACAGCCATTACACGTTAAAAGTTGCAATCACACGCCCCACACGTTTCAATGAACAGTGGCTGAACCTTTTAACCCTCCCTATATGCTTTCATACATGCTTTATTTATGCATTCTGTTTGACTCCCTGATTAAAGCGAGCTGTTTGCATGCCCGGTAATGTGGAAACTGTGGAGTGTATGATATTAAATAGCATGCAGTTTGTGGTTCATAACTCCCCTTAAGATATTATGTACACAGGGTGGTTCAGTGCAGATATGGGAATTAGCATCCTGCCTTAGCGTACGTTAGCCTACACTCTGCTCAATCCTCCCCATCTGTCAATTCTGCAACACTGACGGAAACCACAACTGTCCTTTTTTTCATTGTTATATCCCAAATAATATGACAATCCCTCTGCAGACAGTCACGCCTTCATCTTTTCAAAGATATTAATCTGATATTTGTTTTTTTTAATTGTTTAGAAGACTTTAAATCTGTGATATCCGTCATCCGAGCAGAGCGATCTCTGCTCTCACATCAGCGCATGAGAAAATAATTATGAAATGCAACAAACGAACACACACTCACACAAATACATGCAGTTACTGAGCTGATAAGTAACACCCTCACACTGTTGACCCTTGTTTTTTTCGGAGGGAATATATACCACATTTTCTGCTTTGAAAAGCTGATTTATTTTGACTTTTTGAAGGATCACAGTTAATGTAGTAGTGACCTTGGGATCCCAATGTAGTTTAATTGAGCTAAGTGCTTGGGCCACATTTTCATGCACACTGTTAATATGGTAATGAGATGTTAATATCCACCTTCACTCCTGTCCTCTTGCATCCTGGCTGTAGTGATACCTGTCCGTGCTAATGCCTGCTGCATCCCCCCCGATAGAGGCCGGCCTGTTAACAGTAACACTGTCGAGGCAGAGCCAGAGGCAGGATGCACTTAACTCTTTCAAGAATCAAACTGCCTTTCACAAGAAATGTATCAGTGATGTGTCTTCACCTGCAAATTAAAAAAATGATTCGTCTCCACTGAAACCCTTGTTTCTCTGGTACTTGCAATGCAAAGAGCAAACATTTTGCTCCTGTTTACAGTTGACTGCATGGCTAAATGAAAAAGAAATATGAATCCATGATGATAATTTTAAAAGATTACCACATAGTGTGTGGATCATATGGATCGCAGAGCTGTGTGATGTGATTCTGAAACATTTTGTATTGTTTGACTACAAAATCTTATGAAGGACAGTAGCTACATCACCAACAAAATCGCACACACGTTCTTTTTTTCCACAGGGCATCTGGTTTTTAAACGTTCATCATTGTGATTGCTTTGATTTGGCATTGAAAGAACTTTGCAGAGGCAAAAATCCTCTTTGGAAATGGCGAGATGATCAATGCATGAAACACAGTTTTCCATGGCAACAGTAAACCGACTTTCTCACTCTGCTAGCCAGCTAATCAAAATCAGCTCTTGACAGTGCACAACAGATTAGCAAAAGAACTACCCTTGAATCAAGGAAAGTAATGAGACTCGCTGCTTGTGACATTATTCAGCTGAAGAATGTTCGTGTAATTTGCCAGTCCGTGATGGAGGGTACAGGCCTGCATATGAATGCAAAATGTGCTGAAAAAGACAAGACTCTCTTCTATTGTGCTCTTAACAGAGTAGATGCTGATAACTTCAAATTGCTGTGTGGTTGAGTTAAATTTTCACATCATTGTGTGACAGATGAGACTTTTATCAGCATTTGTATTTCAACACATTCTCACTCTTGGCTCGTCACATGCAATCTTTTTTTAAATCACATGAGACACTCATAGTCTTCCTGCTACCAAGCCTCTCTAACACATGCTTAACCTTGTGAAACAATCACAGCTCCGTTTGGTTTTTCAGAAAAAAAGATGGGATCTTGCTTTTTCACACAAAGCACATGTTCAATTGGTGCACAGCGAAAAAGCTCTCCTCTCCCTCATGCTATTTAATCCCAATATAGGCTAACTCAAATAGAAGGAGAGAGCCAACTTGCAGATGTCAGCAGGGCATGGTGAGTAAGAGCAACAGGTGAAGGATGCGAGCAGAATAGCATCAGATAAACTGACTTTTTCACATTATAGAGAAGGAAAGGAAAATGTTTTTTACTACGTTATGTCAAGGAAAATAAGAGCAAGATTTTTGAAAAAGCAAGCTCTACAAAAAAATGTAGAAAAAATACATTTTTAACAAAAAATTGAGGAACATTTTTTAAATACAAAACGGCCATTTTGAGCCCCTCCTTTAAAAAAAAAAAACCCAGGACAAAGAGCCTGGTGTGGGTGGCTGTTTAAATATCTTACACGTCATTTACCTATTAGTTTTACAGCAACATAAAACTAAATGCCTCTCAGTCCAAACATTACAAGGAGTGAAACCGAGGCTGCAGAACATTTATTGACTGCTGCTTGGGATCATTTCAAGGTTATTTTTAATATATTTGAGGCTTTCACAGGAACTAACTAAGTTTTAAACGATATTTTCACTGACATGTACGATTAAAAAATGACAAATAAAATGGTCATTTATTTTATTTTAATCTTGGGGGATTAACATGTTACTATAGAAGAAACAGCATTGAGGCAATACAAACACTTAATAGAGCATGCAGTTCTTAATAATATCAGTAATCTGCAATTTATTGACTCCTGAATTTGAAGCAAAAACACAAACTTATGACCCCGAGTGGTTAATATCTGTATTTCAGATTATTAATTGTGCATAAAAACCCATATAAACCATGATATTCTAATCTAATTAGCATCCTGTAATGTATTACAAAGTATTCTGATGGCTTAAATGGCTCACTCAGGCTTTTTGCCTGTATGATGCAAACTTCACATCCATTACAGTCCTGGGCTGCAGAGAGGAAAAAAACTACATTACATTTAAATACCTTTTTGAATATTTTATTCTATCCAGGAAACAAAATAGACCACCAAACCTTAGATCACTAAAGGGAGAGACACTAAAAAAAGAAAAGTTGACTCTTACTTAACAGCAAAATGTAATTATTTGTGTTCATGGTTTTTCCTGTTTTCCTGTTGCTTATAATCAGCCAGCAGAGTGTGAAAAAAAACCCACATTACAAGTGTGGCTTTGTTGGTTTTTCTGAGTCGCGTCCAGAGTTGGTCAGAAAATACTCGGTGGGGCCTGACCCTTGCTTTAAGGCTTATGGCCTACATTGTATTGAACCAAGTAAATCTTCTTTGTCTTCTCCTCTGAGGGCCTTCGAATCAGAAACATAATGGATACAAAAAGAAATGGTTTTGGAGGGAAGAAATGCTCTTGGGTATGTTGTCCTCTTGCTGTAGCTTCTGTCTGCATTATAATGTTATCTTAGCGTGTCCTTGTTTTGGACATGAGGATGGATCGATACACTAAAACACTTGATTTTAAATTGTGGCTGTACTCATACAGACCAGCCTGTGAAGTCAGTCATTCTGAGATAAAAGCATGACAGAGCTTTCACATCTTCTCATCTTTGGAACAAAGACACATACTGCAACACAGAAGTCTGCGACCTGTATGAAATCTGACTGATTTTATATGTCGAAACAGCTTTTCCTTTTCAGACTATACACACCTGATTATAACTTCATTAATATAAAAAACCTCCAAGGTTTCAGATAATCAAAAAAAAGCAAACTCACACGCTTTGTTAAAAAAATGATTGAAACATTTTTCTTTCATATTTATTAAGGAGACAGACAGATTTCAACATTTTCTCTCAATGCCATAATATAAGAGATCTCTGTTTGGTGGTAACTTCTCCACAATAAAAAAATCGTTTAATGCTAATTGGATTCTTTTTAACACATCAGGTTTATGACATTTGTAGCCACTGCGCATTGCTGTTGACTGTAGCACCAGTAATAGCATTTTTAGAGCCTGCAGCTGTACATCTGCCCTGCTGCTACAGGCTCTGACAGGTTTAGTGGCACAACTGCATTAACCCAATACTGAGGGAAAGAGCTGAGTCTGCCAGTCCTCGGTCCCATTTTCACAGGCTGATCTTAAAACCGGACAAAGCCTCACACTTTGATCTGTTGAGTGAGTTCTGCCTGAGTGTCTGAGCCGCCTCTGACTGCTCTGAGGCTCAGCTGAGTGCTCATTTTGAAGGGGACAAAAAAGAGAGAGCGAAAAGATTTGGGTTGAATAAATGTTTGACTGCTGCGGCAAGACAAACAATAATTCCCATCTAATGTTCATCAATGCAGTAACTGATCTAAAGTCAGTCATTTCATTCCCAGATTAACATCTGCAATTGCATTCAGTTGGTATAAAAAAACAATTATATATTTTTTTATTTGCTTCTTTGTATCAGAAGATAAGTCTCTGCAAAATGCACTTATAGGGTTTGGTAACGAACTTCATTCTAGCCATGGCTTTACTTTCAAGTGTACTTACATTTTTACTACTTTAACTTTTGTACATAATTGTGTATCTTAATTTACATCGGTAAATGTGATGATAAGTGATTAATATTGATGATAAATAGAAAATGAAGAAATTCATTAGAAGAAATTACCAAAATGTGTTAAGATAATAAAATATCAACAAAAAATATTTAAGACTGTGAAGAATTATGTGTAAGACATCTCTTAGCATGCTAACCAGTTAACCTCCAGCATATCCTTTTAACTGATCGTAAAGCAAATTTCATCAAAACTTGACAGAAACAAAAGAAAATTGAACCTACTAAATCATCTTAGTTTGTCGTTCCACTGTTCTGACAACCACCAACTCTGTTTTAGGCTAAAATAAACCCTTGATCACAGATTTTGATGTTGCTGGTGATGCCCCACCATCTTCTCGCTTCCCACATCTTCATACTTCCTGTTTCCTGCAGTGTCTGAATCCTGGTCGTAGTCACTGTGTATAAACTAGGTTTTAATAAGAGACCGAATGAGGCCGGTTTTAATATCCTCTTCATCAAACCGGCCTCTTTCGGTCTTGGAGACTGTGTTTAGTCCGGTCCAGCTGCGGAGTCCAGCTCCACTGCCTGTAGTGTAAATACCAACACTCCTCTACTTTTTTCCCCCACATTTTAGAAAGACAGATTAGCTAATTGGACCCCTAATTTTAGCTAGCTGGCTAACAATCCAAGCAGTTACTCTGGTGATATGTGACCTCCCATTTTACGCACTAGCCCTTTAATTTTTCTCTTTTTTTCATTTGCAGTCGGAAACTGTGCAAAGTGTTGCCATTTGTCATCTTCATTTCAGAGAGGATGACTCACTCCGCACTGAAACTTCACACCAGTTCACCAAGGTTCGGTTGTTACTGCCGTTCTGAAGAAAAGTCAGAGTGGTGTGAAAAAAAGAGAAGAAAATTCTCCTTTTCTTCCATCGTCACACCCTGTCTTTTATAATTTTTAAATAGAGTAAAATTTCATTATAAAATAACTTTTTTTTCCGAGGACACCGCTGCTATAGAGTTGCATTGCCAATCTGATTACTGTTAACTGCATTGAAGGTCGTATATTTGGAGTAATTGTTACTCAAAGTCTGTGTAATTATATTGTTGAATAGCCAATTAAAATCCTTATTAGAGGTTGAGATATTCCTTTATTTACCTTCTCTCTGTGGACTTTCTTTGCTCTTGTCATTTCTTAAAGCTTTGAGAGAGTACACCCCTCTGTGCGCACACACACACGCATGCATACACACACACACACACACACTGCTGCTGCCACGCCTGCTCTTGTCATGCTGGTTTAATAAGAGATAGCATAGAATTAGGGAAAAGACAATACTGGGTGTTTGCACTCCCCCATACTGGGGTAATGGCCTGGGGAAGCTGATTAAATACCATGGGAGCTTCTGTACAACCAGCTTAATCTGGACAATACAGTATGTGGGTGAACACTATTCCATAGTGTTCTCACCCGCCTATGCTAAAGAATGAAATTAGCCACACATCCCACGTGCTCAAGTCTTTTTCTTTCTCTGCGATTTCTTTACGTATTTTCTGTCACACAGTAATTACATCAATTGCAAAAGCTCTATGTGTTAACATCGCACTTTGTGTTATTTTGGGAAGCGCAGCCAATAGACACCTAAAGCTACAGGAAGAATCCTACAAATACGACACCTACAGTAGTATCAGCCCTGAAAAATCCAGTCCCCAGGTGGAACTGTGAGAAAGTGGGAGTGGATGTGTGGATCTGAAAATAAAATCCCCTGATGAGTCAAAAGGCAGACTTGAACAAACTTGAAGGGTTCACCCAACGTATGTGATGTGTGATGTAGAAGTGATCTGAGATCTTTTTTATTTATTCTACTGTTTTTCAGTAAGTGACAAGTTGATATTTAAAGGAAAAGAAAAGATTCATAACCAGTAAATTTCCCAACAGCTGTAGGAGAAATCACTTTTTTTGGCTCACCAGCTGTTTTCAAAAAAATATAATAGCTTTGCATTAAATACTCCTTTTTATTTTTTGTAATTATAAGGCAAAAGAAGTATTTCAAATAAAGAGTTATGAATGCAACATTCAAAATAATAGCATTCAATATTATGTATAACCATATAACAACACTATTAACTGCATTTAAGGGAAAACAAGCAACATATTTCATATTAATTTAACACATAGGCTTTTAAAACGGCACATTTGGATTTATCAAATTTTAAGACGACAGCTGTTATTTTGTGTTATTGTGTTTAGAGGAACACTGTCCTTATTTTTCCTCGCCTTATTCAAGAACATCCGAACCACATACCCAGAGCCGCAGTGACCCCAGGGGTTCTCCAAAGATGCCACACTGTGCGCCGCACGTGACGCTTCACAAAGAGCAAGGAAGCTCTCATTTCGGTGCACTCAGCACGTCGGGCCCATAATGCCTTGAGTGCCTGAGCGACGTGGCATCACTCAGCTCAGCCACTCTCCGGTTGAGTCTCTCCTCTGATATCCGGGGTAGCAAGGACTGAATAACTGGAAAACGAAAAAAAAAAAAGGTGGAATAAGGGTTTTGGTGGGGGCAGGAGGAGGGGGGGTTGGTAGCAGGCAAAAGCTCGCCCGAGGCAGAGCACACCAGAGAGCGCTCTCCGGTACACACTAATCTGGCCACCCACTAGTTGTGACCTATGTATTCCCTGTGTGAGCGGCGTACTCCAGGATAAGCCCACCCTTCCATCACTGTCACACGCCGCACTAATGAGTGCCAAAGGGCACAAGGTCAATGACTAAGCTGATTTGCCTGCTGATAAGTGATCACCAGGAGGTAGTGCAGTGGTGAAACTGAGTCGAAGTCCTCCCTGAATTTGCCAGAATTTGCTCTCCGTTTCCCTTCCACCGCTAGAAGCCATTGCTCATTTCGGCCTCGTTCCTTCTCCTCCACAGTGAGACGTCCAGGGAACCAAACCAAGCAAATAACTAAACCGACTCACTGCAACAATTCCATTTTCCTTATTAAAACATGATGTTAGCATCAGTGTAATGACACCCCAGACATTTTTTAACCTTAAGAAGTGTTTGGTGAAAAGAAAAAAACTCTTTATCAATCTCCACACATGAGTCTTTGTTGTTCCTAATGGCGGGATAAGTGATGTGAGAATAAAATTGCCCCTCGGTGATTTCACCACACGATTCACATAGGTAAGTGATAAGAGCCCCCCAAAACGAATTTACATGTGATTATGCAGCTGTTACTGTAAAAAAAAAAGAGAGAGAGAGAGAGCATAGATGTAATTGTCTAACTTTTAGCATGTAATTACATAGCAATTTGCTTTGTGTAATCTGAGGAGCTATAGCGAGAGCCGTGTGGCAGAATTAATTAAAGAAAGAGGTGTGCTGTCTCGTAACTACACACCTCTGTTCGCTGTTCACATCCCGCAACTCCTCACATTTGTCTTTTTAATGAAGTGTGTTTTTCACCTTTCTATAACACTCGGAAGGCTGTTAAGGGGAACAGGTACGGCTTCTAGCTTTCCTTTTATGATGTATTGGACTCCATATTCTGTCAGAGGTAACATCTAACGCTGCAGTGAATAAAAGAAGGAGAAAAAAATGGAGTAATTATACTTTACCTCTGGAGCTGAACAGATTTTTTTTTTTCCTCATTGCATCCTTATGTATTGCTTCTTATCATCTTGTTTCCAGCTTATCTTACTCTCTCTCTCTCTCTCTTTTAACTGAGCAGAATCAGGCTGTTGATGGCTTTAATCTTACCAAAATGAGACACAAATTCAAGGGAAAGATGGAGCCTGGAGGATGAGAGCTTTCAGGCATCAGGTGGGGATAAGTGCGTGGTCACAGAGTCTTAGCTTTGTCATCGCAGCTACGCACTTGATGCCTTTATTTTGGCAAGACATTGGATATTGGCAGTCCTCAGGAAGAATGGCAGTAGCCGTAATCAATCAGGTCGTCTGGTGTCAGGGGGAGACAGCCGAGCCCGGAGGCTGCCTGTCCATCAGGGAGCGTGGCAGCCATCCCAGGGCGCCGGACTGCTACACCTACACTACGCACCTCATACATGTGCATAAATGAAAAGGTTGTTTTAATTAGTTGGGGCCTCCTTGAAGTTTATTCAATTCTCTCACCGCTTAGTGTCATTAGAAGGTGGTTTAATAATGCATCCGGTAAACAGAGAAGAGTAGGTTTTTGTGCTCCCACTCAGAGGATTTGCAAACATCTCTGAAAGATTTAACAGTTTGCTCTGATGCATTTACATCCGAACGGTTTTAACCTACTTCATCGCAAACTCATGCAGACAGTTTCAGTCGTTAACAGTTTATGAAGGGGTCCTTTGTGCTGTTAAAGATCTCTAATAAAGGGAGATCTAGTTTAAAATTTACATGAAAAATCAAAGGATAAACTAAAAAGAAAATGTCCTGTGGTTGCTTTAGCTGAGGCCCCACAAAACACAATCATCCTGCAGTTTTTGGTTTACTTATTTTTTTGACAGTACAGAGAGTGTGCGGTAAAAGTTACAAAATCGTTTTGTATTTATTTTTTTTTAAATCATTGCAATTGATTTATTCTAGCAGGAGGAGGGAGACAACATATGCCACTGCAGGTGGCATTTGTTATAAACCCACCCAACAGCAAGACTGTAAAAACCAAATCCATTAATTTTTTTTCCCCCCTTTTTATTTTGTCAGTATTGACAAAACAAATGCAAACATCTTGTAGTTGCAGCTGAAAAAAGAAAACTGGCGATAAAAAATCTTTGTTTTTTAATCCTTTTTCAGATTCTGAATCCCTGCCATATTGGATTGCATTCAAGGTATTTGAATGATTTGTCCAAATCTAAAGGGACACATTAGATTTTGGACATCTTCTCACTTGTTCTTGCAAAGTCTGTTTCCTAACAACTGGGGTTTTTAAATCCAGTAAAAGTCAGTTTGTT
>JAPZDZ010000009.1:6915232-6927943 GCA_029783805.1 Acanthurus tennentii | reverse complement strand
TTGCGACAAATATTACACAAAATGCTTCTTTTGTACATCACACAACTTTGCTTTACCTGAAGAAGGTTTCTTTTTCTTTATCAGCTGGACACAAACTGACCTGAATGAATGACTCACCTCAGTGTGTTGTACATATAAGTGAAAAAAAAAGCACAGAAAACAACAACCTCCTCTCTGTCCAGCTCCAATTCTGCAAACCCTGCAGTCCTTCTTTCCCTCCGTCCTCTCTCTCTCTCTCTCTCTAATAGATTTTTTTTTCTCTCTTGCTTTTAGTTTTATATGACAAACCCCTCTTCTGCCTCTCAGTCTCTCTCCGCTTACAAAGCTTTTAAACATTGATAGCGCCTGCCGAGGGGCATGGAGGCCCACGTGGGAGGAGAGTTGGTGACCTCAGGTGATTTTGAGCACCTGGCTCTCGGAGGAGACGAGCGAGGAGGCTTTGCAGTCTCTGCTCTGCTTTCAAACAGACATGAGCAGCACAGCCACTTTCTGCGACTGATGATGAATCCTTTTTTGCCTCTCACCAGTCCCACATGTGCCTTTGATCACTGTGTCTATTTTTACAGCCATTTATTGTCACCGAGAAGTAAAACTAATAGCACACATAAAGAAACGGGGAATTATGTGGTATGGAAATCTGCATGAAGAGTGTTTCTCAGGCTTGACATCAGCCCTGTAAATTGGTGATAGTATTTTTATTCATATTTCCCTTTGTTTGACTGCCGTCGGTGCTTGTTTAAAGCTCAACAGACAGCACATCACAGTGGCAAGCACAGCACACAGCTTCTTTAGGATTTCCATCATAGTCACAGCACATTAGAAATCATGGGGTTGTTTTTTTGGCACGCAGTTTTCTGCTGATTGCTTATTTTAAGTATCTGGCACGCAAGCATATGCCTCTGCACGCTGCTGTGTTTGGTAAAGAATGCAACAACTCTTTGTTTTCCAAAAACCTTAATAGAGAATCATGTTTCCAAGGCTGCTTTTGGTCAAACCTCATCTGGTCTGAGGACACTTGACATTTACAAAACAATTAGTTGATCTGGTTTCGCTGTCATTCATTTAAATAATTACCACATGCCTTTTTTCCATTTTCTTTCAAATAAAACAATTGTAGATTTCTCAGTACAACCTTCCTGCGAACAGAGGATCCTGTAACGACCCTGTGGAGAATCAGATGTGTTTGTTGTAGCTGCACATTAAAACTGACTGTCTTCCCACACGTGTGCTGACATATAGTGATTTAGATGTCACACATGTTCCCTACTCTGCTCCGCTAAAGCAGCACAGGCGTATCAGAGTGGTCAAGCATGGCATTAGTTTCCCAAATTCCCTGAATTTGTTGGGTTTTAAAGGATTACCAGGGAGGAAAGAGCTCGGAGCTGCTCCGAAATTTCCAGATTGTGTCATGATTCATATTTACAACCTTTTTTTTTAATGCTGTGGCTGCTTTTTAATGTTTGTTAATCTAAATCCCCTCCCTGCCGAACACATGTTTTAGCAGTGCTCTGCAACATGCAATCAAATCAAATACTCATTGTTGTGAAGGAGAAAAAGAAAGTCAGAGCTTGTGTTTGTCTTCTGTTATCTGTCTGGACAAAAAAATAACATCTCGGATTGATAAAACACTTATGTTGAGCAGTAATTTCAGGGGAAGCCGTTGTTTCCTGATGCTCCTGCGAGACAAACTCATTTCTTTTACTGAGACACAAGATTATTTCCTATAATAACTCAAGTTTGGAGGTAGTGATTATCCCTTTTCGCCAATAAAATAAAACCATTCCCTGAGAAAATGTAAATAAATTTCATATATTACTTAATGTGCATTAACCTTTACAGCCACACTCATAAATAAACTCACAGGGGTTTGTAATTCAGCAACGATCCATTAAATGCCGTCTCTAAGCTATGGCACATTAATGGTTGCTGAAAAATTCATAGTGTTAGCATTTAAGCAGCAGTTAGCAATTAAGGGCGATGTAGGGACAGGCACTGCAAATTAGCCCGAGGCATGAATGCTATGATATGTGGCTGCAGTCTAATCAATGAATATTATACGTTAATGTTCCTATAAACATAAGCACACGATTACTCACACTGACTACGGCTTCTTTTTCATAGAAGGAACAGGGTGTTTTATTGTGTTTTTAACTTATGAGTGTTACGCTTATCAAACTGGTCGGTTGACTTTGTCCTAAATGTTTGATTAAAGCACACCAGAGGAGACATTGTTGCTTCTTGAATTTTATAGTTTCAAAGTTATTAGTGTCTGCTGTTGCTCGGGTCCGATGGGTCATTACTGCCATCTTTATTACAGCGTATGAAACAGCAGTTCTGTTCCCCAAAACAGCTGTAATATTCTCTATTACTTTACTGAGCTCGTTTGTTATGTGTTTGTATCGGTGATTAAATAATTATTTTCTCTCTGATTTGTATGTTGTTATGAGTTTACTTGAAAAAAATCCGTAAAGTGGGAGTGGGAACAGAAATGACATGACAGAAAGTTTCAGGGATTGCTCGTCAAAATAAAGCTGAATGCGGTGAAGTTTTTGTAGTTTATGGTGAAGTTTTTTTTCACCATCTTATGATTCCAGTGGTTGTTATTTTTTTAACTGTATCTCCATATGAAGGTCAGTCTCAGCTGGGAGTCTTATGAGCTTGGAACAGAAGAAAACTGGACAAAAAGTTTCTTATTTGTGGTGAATTTTGAGATTTTGAGTTTTTGTTTTTAGTAGAAAGAAAATGCCTTAAAACATTTAGCTGTTTATTTTAATCAATTTAAATGATCATTAATTGTTTGAAAACTTGGGATACAAAACTACTCAAAGCAAGTTTCTTTATGATAAGTTAAAATTTTCACAATTTTTTGCCTAAAAATGACCAGAATTTTACAGTTCATATCTTTAAAAGCTTTCTTTCCTCACAACTCTGAAACAGAAATCCCCACTTCAGTAGCACTTACACGCACCAACCTTTCCAGTTTATTTCTTTCTGAAGGTTTTATAGAGTGGGGTTTTTTCATATATCATTCATAGCCTGATTTATATAGCATTTTATCTCTAAAAACATGCTGAAAAACGGATTTTTTTATGGCTCTTTTCAGATTAATGGAGTGACACAAAGAGAAGGATCCAATATTCCCTCTGTAAAAACCTTTACAGTATGTGTTGAACGGAGAAAACAGCAATTTTAAATTTGGCTTAATCTAATGTCCTCATCTCTGTTCTTGTAATTTATGTAAATCAGTGAATGTAAAAATAGATAACACATCATTTGCATATTTAAAAATAAGAACCTGTATTAAAGAAAAAAAATCTTGTAGCACAAAGATAATTGTCCTAATAAAGGTAATCTAGTTTCATGGATGTTAACTTATGATGTTAGTTTAATTTCTTACTTTATTTGCCATAAAAAACATTTCTTAATTTTAGTTCGTCACACATGAAAAATAAATTTTAACTTCTGTTTTAATCTCAGGTAAATTGAATTTTTCCTGCCCATAACATAACAGGTATATTGGATTCACTTTTTTCTTTGTTTCCTTCATTTTCTTCACGTCTTTTCTTTTACACACAGATGGTACGAGCCTGTCTTATTGTTACCATGGAAACCACACAGTGCAGGTGCAAACTTCTTCCTCACCTGAGTCTTTGTGGATTTGAGTCTCAAAACAGGTTGAAACGTACAGGATGTGTACATATATTGCTCTTATTTGAAGCAGGGCCACACTTGTCAGTCGACGTTTCACCGGCGTGTGTGTGTAATCACGCGCCTTTTCATCGCGGTGCGCCTGTCATTACCAATGCACATTTTTCATTTTGCCATGTCATTTTATTTCTCCTTCCCCGAGATGAAGCGATAAGAGTTTAAAAGTGCTTTTGACAAGAAGGTGATGGACGAGGGGAGTAAATAAGCCTCCTGGCTTTACACACTTCAGGCAGGGTCCCGAAGTAAAACTGAGCCCAGAAATGAAGCGGGTCAAGGAAATATTGAACAAACTCTGTTTTTGATCACAACATTAAGAAAAATAGAAAAGAGGCTAAAAAAAATTACCTTTCATGCTAAGAAATGCAAGAGAGAATGTTATAGATAATATTGATGAGTTAATTGTTTGCACATTAATCAAATCTCACACTTAATAAACTGGGAAGATGTTGGTATAAAGTCTTAAATCCAAGTAATGTCATTGACTTTTGACCTCCGGGGTGTCACACTTTATTCAGCTCACCATAGGTGAACCGCAGAAGACTCAGTCAACACACCGACTCAGAATATCCATTTAATTCGAGTCACATGTCAATATGTTTTGTTCCATTTTGCAGCTTAAATACTCTGATGTTTCTATTTTTCAATCAAGTAAGCAGATTTCCCACAAGATATTCACACGTTTTACTGTCAGCACAGTAAGTGGAAAATCAATACATCCATGTCTATTAGTGTCATCGGTGCGCTGGATTATTCACTTACACCAATTAGTGAATCGAGAGGAAAAATGGAAGAGGCCCTTCAAACAAAAGCGCATGTCTAACAGAGTGCTGCCGAAGGACTTTAAGAGATGATTTTAAGTAGACTTGATGAGCATGGGACGTCAGAAACCAACATCAAAGAAATCAGTTCATCACAAGTTAGCATTTAACAGCAGCAGACAGGCTCCGTCAGTCTACCAAAACCTTGTGAGAGTGTGTGCAGCTTTCCCTCGAGCACTTCCTCCACAGTATCCCCCCGCTGCTGAGTGACTGTAATGTTTATGATATTCCGCGCCGCGATCATATCCTCTCAAAGGGCCGTATTGTTTTGCTTGAGTAGCCTATGTCTTTGTGTCTCAATCGCTATGTGAACAATCCATTACTTGGTCAAATGCGCTGTTTTAGAAGAGAAGGCAAACATACATATTTAATGACATTGTTTGTTTCTCCTTTGCTCCAGAGTGCCGTCCTGGCTGGTGCGCTGTATGTATGGCATCAGATGATCCAGATTCAAATGTGTTTGTTGTTGTTGTTGTTGTTGTCGTCGTTGTTGGCTCTTTTTTTTTCTTTTTTCTTATTTTTGATGTGTCATCCTGTGAAACTCTGGGCTTTTTCATGTGGTTGATGTGAGTGATTAACCTGTTAAACTCCAGGCAGAGTGGGAAGACTGCCTCACAACGCTGACAAAAGGCATCAATAATTCAGTATCTGGCGTGCTGAATGCTACAGGCTGGAGATGAATGTTGCATTATTTGTTTAGTTGTAGCTGCTACAGTACATAAACTCTGATATTGCACGGAGAACATCAGGTTTTATAGTACAATAGCCTCCGGAGCATCAGGGTCTCAGAGTGTTTTTTTATTTTTAAGGGGCGATACAAAAACACTCACATGCAAAAAAAAAAATTCAGGCCAACCTGTGATAAATAATTTTCAACAATAATGAGAGCGAAAGCTAAGAAAATAAAGCAATCAGGCACAGTAACAACAAGGAGTGTGTGTGTGTGTGTGTGTGTGTGTGTGTGTGTGTGTGTATGTTAGTGCATTTCAGCAGAACTGTCAAATGAATCCCAGCAGCAGTTCAATCAATAAGAACACTTCATTTAAATATCAATCTCCTCCTAAGTAATTAATCAAGATTTGCTCCTTTTATTCCTTTTACTCCTCATAACAATGCATTTGCTACTTGTTATCTAATCAGTTACACTCTAAACAAGGCAGCATCCCCTCCGTTTAAACCGTGGAATTAGTGACAAATGGATAAATTTTTATTTCCTTCAGTTGTTTGTCGCTGTCACTCCGTTTGCTGCTTTTCATTCGTCTCCAGTCACTTTAAGCGCAGCCTATGCCAAAGTTTTAAATTGTTTCATTCAATAAAGCTTTTTCAATTAGTCTCTCCTGATGAAATTAGCAAAAGACTCTTTGCCACTAATGAAATACTGTCACAGAAGTGTAAGAATGTGATCACTTCTATGGCAGTCATTATTCCAGAGCTGTGCGGAACGGGAACAGAGGATACACTGGCCTTGAATCAAATTGTACCAAATTTCATTCACTGTCGTCAAATGTCTGCATTAGCGATGTTAGCATTGCGTTTTCCAACCTGAGCAAAGGTTAATGAAGCGCAGAGGATAGAACAAGCAAAGGTGAACCTGACCAAACCACTTGGCTCACATGTTTATATCTGATAAGATTCATAACTCATCACATTTCTGCTAAAGTGCAAAAAGAAAACAGAGCATATTGAAAAAGATGTGAGGTACCTTTTCGAAAGTGAATCAACCTCTGTGCTAATGTTACTGCTATTGTGCATTAACTGACACAAAATCACACAATTTTTCTGTTTAATGCCCTTAAACTGCTGTTTTTTGCAGCTGTTTGTGTGCTGAAAGACAAAGCAGGCTAATAATTGGAACAGTAGATCAATTATAATGACAATGTTGGAAAACTCCAAAGGTCATATAGGTATTTCTTTACTATTCTTCATAATAATTGCCATTGGTTGTATAACATAAAGGCCATAAACAAGCGAGGGATAAAAAGTGTCACAGAATATGACCTCCCTGTGATATATGTGTACACTATAATTGTAGGAATTACAAGTGGCACTGTAGAGGAAACTCGACAATCTTTGAAGCAGCAAAGGTCAAAGACTTTGATCGGAGCTAACTGATGTCATGTGCCCGGTCTGCAGAGCTACTCACACTGTGCCGAGCAGCTCGGCCCTCGCAGGAACTTTGACTCCGCAGCAGACTAATTGCGATGAAATGGAAGCGACCTGATAACCTAACGTTTCTTGTATCAGTCCGTGGCATATTTATCTTTATTGGCTGCGATGAAGATCCAGACCCTGATTCATGCTGCACTGTAGATGACATTTAACTGCTTTGACTGACATTTTCCTCATATTTTTATTCACGAGATTTCACAAGACTATCAAGACAGCTATCGAATCACTTCTTCCTATGCTGGTAATAGCTTTACCGTCTTCTTTGTACAACCTTTGAAAACAGCTCCATGGCGGAGGTATGACAGACGTTTAGACAGGATTGATTCTTATGTTAAAGTACAACAAGTGGTGCATGCAAGTGCAGGAAAGACCAGTAATGCAGGACAACTTTGCAGAGAATGGAGATAGAGAAGTCAAACTAATTTCCTCTGTGGCCCTCAGACACCCAGGAGAGGCAGATGACAATGAGCTAAAATCATATTTATAAGACGAAAGTATGGGCATTGTATATTTTTTTTTTTTACCATGTCTGACAGATTTAAAAATACTGTCGGATCTTTAGTTGTTATGCAGAAAAAGAAGGCTGTTTTGTCTCTTTATGTGAAGAAGCTATTCCCTATTGAGTCCTGAGTTTGTTTGTCAGTTTCTGCTGACTTTTGTTCTAATGACTGTGAGATGAGAGACGTGCAGTCAATCCACTGCGATTAGTAAGTGTAGGAGGGAGGTAAATTGCTTGGCAATACAGCAAGTTTTCACCTATGGTACGATTTTAACGAGGGATGATGTGACTCTTAGTCTCCGTCAGAAACAGTGGGTTGATTAGTAGCCAGGCTCAGTCAAGGGAGGTGGTTTGAATGGTCAAATGGCTACCTTTAACTCTAATATATGACACAGTAGTGGAGTGATTGTAACGGTATCCAGTGGTATCATCTGTTTTTGATTTATGGGCGATTGGTACCTTTATGTTGACTGCATAGTTTCTTCATAGTTGAACATAACGGGAGATATTTGCTTGTTTTGCTTGCTAGATGAGAGGATTGAAACCACTCTCATGTCTGAACAGTAAACAAGAGGCTACA
This sequence comes from Acanthurus tennentii, assembly GCA_029783805.1. NCBI lineage: Eukaryota > Metazoa > Chordata > Actinopteri > Acanthuriformes > Acanthuridae > Acanthurus > Acanthurus tennentii. The sequence continues at coordinate 6,920,169 of JAPZDZ010000009.1, read as the reverse complement.
GTCCTCAATGCTGTTAGCTTAGCTTAGTTTAGCATAGCATAAAGACTGGAAACAGGGTGAAACAGATATCCCGGCTGTAGTCAAAGTTGGTCAAATTCACCTAACATAGTGTATTAAAACTGAAGAGTAACACTAAGGATTTTTTAAGGGAGTAATGGTGGATGATTTTTTGGCCAGTGAAACCCCAACTTGTTGTTTTTTGCTCATAGATTTACGTACAGATTAATCAAACGAGATAAAATGTGTTTATTAGTCAGCTTTAAAGGTGCTGGTAGGCGGATTTTGTTTACTTTGGACGGAGCCAGCCTAGATGTTCCCAATGTCCCACTCTTTATGCTAATCTATGCTAACTGGCTGCTGGATCCATATTTACTGTAAATACATGAGTGGCATCAATGTTCTCATCCAACACTTGACAAGTGGATAAATAAGTCGAAAAATTTCCAAACTATTAAGCTGTGTTTAAAGGTTTAACAGTCTAGATTTGATGTTTCTGACTGGCAGAAAAACTGCATAATGCAGTTTTTTTTTGTCCATGGCTGTTTTGAGCTACATTTCTGACTTAAGAAAAACAAAAAAAAACACACATCCAAGCATGTATTCATGCTGCGATGTCATTGTCCAGCTCACTGATAACAAGGTAAACTCTTCAAAGGCGATTTTTCTATCTGTAAATGACACATGACAAATGACATATTACAAAATGGCTAAATGTTTACAACAATCCACTGTTTGTTTCTTGGAGGAGATGACACAGCTAAATGATTTTGACACAGATAATGAAAGCTGTAAAACACCACACATTTGAGTGTCAGCACAGCTGTTAATTATTTTGTTCTCTAAGGCATTGCCCCTGGGGTGGTGTTGAGGAAGAACACCAGTGTTCAGCATATTTAGGACGGCTTATGTTGATTGAAACAAAACAGTGACAACTAGCTCAGTGCTACTCTCTTGCCAACAGTGATGTGGGAAGTGTCTTGGCAAATGATGTTTTGGATCCAAATTGAAATTCAGAGGTCACTTGAAACTTCATTAATGTAACATACATTTGGCAAAGTCCAGTTTGGTAATAATGAAGTCAGTTGTTGTATTTGTAATAAAGTCCAATGAAAGATGATGCAAATTCAAAAGGTTTAACGTAAAATTAGTTGTTTTATTTCCAGATACATTATGATATTTTGGATTATACCTCTACCTGGTGTGGTGATGTTGTATATTGGTGTGAGGGTGATTGTTGTTGTCCCTGAATAAAAAAACACACTAAACTGACGGCTGATGCGTCTGTCAGCTGCGGGGCAAAGGGGCTCTTTCTGAGCTGTGTGAGCTTTCATTGTGCGTCTTAATGATGTGGCTTGACAGTTATTCAGAGCAACCTCAAACCTACTTCTATTACAGGCAGCAACATTGGCTTTCAGGGTCTGATCACGGCTCATTCCAGCTGAGACAGAGTGTCAATGTCATAGGCAGATTCGGCGCCGAGGATTGTGTATGCAGCCCGCAGCCATGTGCTTCTCTGTCATGGTCAGGCCAGATGACAGCCAGACGGGACACTCTGTCACCCAGCTCGCAGCGGAGGTGGAGGATTGTCTGGGGCCAAGAAACACGCACTTGAAAACACGGCAAGAGAGAGTGTCAAATCATCAAAACATCACAAAACACTCTTGCCTGCAAGTAAAAAGGATGTTTTTTTCAAAGCACAGGAAGCAAAGTGGAGAACTTGACTTCACTACGGCAGAGGAAAGGCAGTGCTTTTTGTTAAACAGTGATAAAAAGAAGTTACTGGGGTTTTGATGAGGACTTTTTCAGTTCATCATATGTTAAGAGCCTTGCACCAATGCAGTAATCGTCCAATCATAGTCGACCAACTATGACATGCATGGTTTAATTGGAATTTATTATGTAGGGGAACAGTGAGGGGGACAAAATGCAAAGTATGATTCAGCAGTTATTTGCAGTGAAAGAACAAGAAATTAATGACAGGAAAACAAGAAAAAAGGCTGTTTTGATATAACCTTGTGGCCATTGGAGTAAAGATGTGTGAGTTGCACCTGAATACACCATGAAATCCCTGAACGCGTGCGTGTGTGTGTGCGTGTAAGTGTGTGTGTTAAAACTTTGACACAGACAGACAGCTGAGGACAGAAGCAACAAGCCCCATTGTTTTTTATGACTAACCCTGATACCACAGCTCAAGGGATTTTTTAGGATTTGGATTTTTTTAGCCTTTTCAAAAGAAAAAAAAAAACAAAAACAAAAGCAAAAGTGCAAGAAATGGATTAAACAAAGTGTTTATCTGCTCTGATTCAAAATGGAAACATATGCGTGTTAGGGTTAGTAGCTAGGCTAATAAACACGTCGCCAATGGCAAAGAGCATGTTTTTACTGATTCATGTTATTTTTGAGGTTATATATTACATCATTTTTTTTTTCATGACAGGCTTATCCACTACAAGGAAGCAAATATGCTGCAATATTGCAGTGATGAGTTGGCGAACAAAGACAGCTTTGCTTTAATTTAGCCAGTGGAAGTTATATCCATTATCCATTTTATTTGTGAACTTCATTATTTCAATTTTGGTTATTTCTCATCTTCCTCATTGTTCTCTCATCCTCTTTTTCTCATAAGATTGAAATTAATTATGTGGACAGTGTTACCTGTCCAAGTATATATTTAACTTCCAAACCATCCAACAGTGGCCCACCCTGCAAAAACTCATCTGATGTTGGCTGTGATCATTTTATGTTGTAAGAAAATCCTGTTATTTTTTATTATTATGTGATAATAATGGAGGCATGTTGAAATGATAATGGCTGTTATGGTAAATGTGCAACTTGTAGCATTGTAAACGGATTTATATTTGTGGAAACAAAAACTTTATATCAGGGATAGAGTTCTTTATTAATGCCTTTAACTATACTCTTTTGGAAGCTGCTGCACTTCAATTCACTGCATGTAGAAAATTACAGTAATTAGTCCACATCCGTATTTAGATTTATTTATCTTTCAACTTATTCATTTTTAATTATACCCAAAGAATGGGAATATTCACTCTGTAAAGGCGGCATATACATGTATAATAGCCCCTTAATTTTTGTTTTAACAGCTTTTTTACTTGCCCGTGGTGCTTCATTTGCACTGAACATCTGCTCTGAGAATAACAGGGAAATATCATGGGTGCACTATGTTGCTAAATACTAATCAAATCAACATAATAAATGTCTGATTTGATTACTAGTATGTCAGGAACACCAAAAAACACAGTCTAGGATAACAAAATTAACCTTTTACGCATGCAAACACACTAGTTAGACATTCTTGATTACATGGGAGCAATTAGAGAGCATCATAAAACCAGAAAGTTTTCCCGCGTCCACACCTCATCCCTGTAAAAACCCCTTGGGTCTGCCAGCACCTTGAGTTTTCCCTTAAGAAGCAGTTTTTGAAATTGTAACGATTCCAACTGTGCTAAGAAGAAGAAAAAAGGCTCTCTTTTGCAAGCTTCAAACCAAACCCTTTTCTGCACTTTTTTCTTTTCTTGGAGCACTTAAGCAACATGAATAATTACAGGCTTGATTGGGAATGTCTGACAATCTGGTCATGGAATTGGCTGTGCTTGTCACAAGCTGCACATTAAGTCATCATGAACACAGAGCAATCCTAATGGGACTCGTACCATATCTTTATCAATAATACAAGTCTTTCTCTTAGATGTCGTCGGTCTGTCCCAGAAATGTCTGAAGCAGCTGTGTCGAGATCCTTTTTTCCCTCTTTTTCTGCTACCAGGTTGGACAAAGATCGGTTTAAGAGATGCAGTGTGTGAAAGATTTGCAAAAATAATGTGTTTGCGATTGTACGTCATTATTCTTGGTCATGTAAACAAAATATTACCGGGGGAAAAAACTGAATGCATTTTTGGCTCATCTCAACTCGCTCTGACAGGCCTGAGGCTGGTCACTTCAGGGTTTTTGTTTGAGATGTCAGCACCGTGAGCTGCGAGAAATAATGAACATCCAGAAGGAGCATAAAGCATCTTTTAATAGCCTTCTGTCTTGCCGAGGTAAAAGTCAATGTGCAGACCATTCATAATGAGGCAATCATCAGGTGGACCTTGTGATAATATTGTTTCTCATAATATGCCCTGAAATTCTCCTGCCTCAGGAAACCGTCCCCCAGAATAGAAGCAGAACTCCCCCTGAGCTTATTAAAACTGGAAAAAGCCCAGCAACATATGACATGTTTCGGTTGTGTGTGAATATGAACATGAATCATACAAACTTGCTGAAGGTTCTGCACACAACACTCAGCTGGGCTTTTAAAGATTAGCGGCGCCTGTTGACTTGAAAAGGTACATTTGAAACGTGATCATGCGAACAGCTAAGCAGAGGATTAATTGAAGAGAAAATTCTTTCCAACAGGCTTTTAACTGCTATGCTCAGATATGAAAACTGTCCATTAAAAGCATTAATAACTCCATACCCATTTCAGTTCATCTCAGATTATCCCTGCTGAAACCACTCTCAGTTTCATAATTTCCTTAAGACACAAGTGGTGGGAGAGACCAGCAGAATTTCCAGTTTTAGCCACGAAGCATAAGTCCTCGTTGTGTGAAAGATGACTGTGGTGTGTAATATTAATTACAACAACATCTGCTCAGAGATATCTGCAGGAAACTGAGGGAAATGAATGCACTCTGAATTCAACTCTGCTAAAACGGAACAAATGTAATCTGCAATGTTCTGCATAATGACAGAGCATAGTCGGATATAATGTAAAGAGGCCAAAAGTATGTGGACACTTTAATATTATATCCCTATCAAAGTAGCAAGCAGGGCATCATGGTGATCCCTATACATAAAAGGTTTCACAAGAAGTTGTAGTCTTTCATTCTACAAATAAATAACCAGATAAAAAACAAAACAAAGAAATATAGTCATTT
>JAPZDZ010000009.1:6889569-6905845 GCA_029783805.1 Acanthurus tennentii | reverse complement strand
GTCCTAAATGACAGAAACAATCTTTTGGGAAAATGTATGCACTTCCAGCCCGCCTGCTAACATAAGGGTGGGATTCATAAACCTGATCATCAAGATGTTCTGGTTTCACTTTTGAGGAGCTGCCACGTCGTGTGTCTTTTTACAGTAAATGGTCATTACAGAGTCTCCCAAAGCTTTTATTATTTCCTTTTCATTGCCACAGTAGCACTTCACACAGTCTGGTGCATCTGATCCACACCTGACTTTGTCCTCACTGGTCCTGGAACAAAGAGAGCTATAGATGAAGGTCTCACAGCTGTTGAGATGAGCATTAAACACCAGCACCATTACTCCTGTTAGGATTTCAAACATAAACCTGAAGGCCGGTGATTTTATATAGACAGGGACTCTTGAGTCAGAATATGTTTTACATTAGCTGGAATTCAAATTAAGAGAGGATAAGTAACTTGCCAGCCTTTTTTTCACTGAGAATCATAAATATTGTTTGGCTGCAGATAAAATTGGTCTTTCTCTTCCTTATTTCTAGTTTTGTTTTAATTCAGAAATATTATTTTTATTGACATTTTGGAAAACTACATGAGCCACACAAATCATTGCCCAAGACCCAGCCTAAGCCTCGACACACACACACTCGCACACACACTAACACATCCATGTGGATGAATGCAAGTAACTGCAGGAAGTTCATCCTAACGTGTGTCTGGAGGCTCATTTTTATTCATGACAAAGTGCAGGACTCAAACACCATTTATCTCACTGCAATTCCTGCTGAGTTTTAAAAAAAAAATGTCTGTGATAAAGATCAAAACTATTCATTTCTATTTAAAATCAACTTGTTTGTTAAACCTGTTCAGTCCTGTTGGGAAAATCTTCATGTTAACTCCAGTTTTGCCCTTTGTATGTCATCATGTCTGCTTTGATAACTATTCAAAAAAGGATCCGAGTTGAATTTTAGTGAAGTAAAGGTCAGCACGGCAGCATCAGAAAGCTTTTGTTTTGTGAGGATTTCTGCTTCGTCAGACCCAAACGCAGACAGAGACTCCGGGGCTGATGTCGATACTGGGGAGTGAGAAACGGAGACGGAGTGGTGAGGCGGCTGGCTCAGGCACAGAGCTGAGGATGGCGAAGAACGGCTGTGGAGATGCGGCGTGGGCTGGCTGGGATCTGCTGGAGGTTCTGTGCTGGAGAACGAGCAAGCAGCAGGCAGGCAGGTGTGAGTGATCCTGAAGCACTGACAGAAACAAAAACAACCAAAGATGAGCAAAGGGAAGAGACAACACAAGGCAGAAGTCAGTAAAATTCTTGCAACAACAAAACACAAGCAGGGGCCTGAAACGTCCACCGCCGCTGCAGAGGCTGAACAAACGATCTGGTGATGAGTGACTGAAGAGCCGGGTCGATACGCGGCATGTTGATGAGCTTGATGGATGGCAGGTGTGTGTAATCAGCAGGTAATCAGGAGCCGGGAGAGACACACACAACCTCGACAGGCGAACACAGAGGGACAAACAGGGGGGGAGCGCAGGACACACAGGGACAGACAGGAACGAGAGGACGCAAGGAAAAAACAAAGCAACCAGCTGCTACACTGACTTGTTTGTGTTTCTTCCCTGCGTAGCTGATTTATTTTAGCCAGTTATCCACACCTCCCTGCAGTGCCTCTATGCCCACAACTGAATTAAAATAACAATCACATTTACACTGATTTCTTAAAGTTTACTGTCTAATTGGGTAGTTTTAAGTCGAGTGGTTTCCTTTGTGTCGAGTATTTTTCGTACACAGATGGAGGTTCATACTTTCCCCCATTTTTAATAGATATTATGACGAATCCGAATGCAGAATAGGAGTTATGATAGATAATTTTCCAAATAAACACATACACACACTAAACGGCATCATTTAGCTAATGACTGCAGCATTGAGACGAACTTCAGAGACAGAGAACTGGGCTTGAAATGCTGCCATGATCAGACTGGAACTCACTGCAACCATTTTGCTAATAAACTCCCAAAAGTATCCTGTATTATTCAACGTTGCTCCTGGAATATTTATAATCCATTTGGAACAGTTTACTATTTGTGGTTTGCTGCACTTTGAGTTCAAACAGATGTAATTTTTTTGTGTGTGTTTGCATGGGTTTGCTAGACTCCTGTGTCTTTACATCATGTTAACAGGCTAACAAATGTATTTAAAGAACAAATCCCCCTGGTGAAAAAGCGTTAATACCCAAAGGTTTATAAAATATGTAGGAACAGTGGTGGTACTTCTCTTCTCTGTGCAGACAGACTGATGCTGACATTTCCCCAACAGCTTTTGTGGCACACATCACCCATTTTTTGCAGTGTGACAAAATGGCAAAAGTAGCAAGTTTGCCTGCCATAACTTTGCCCTGATATTCATCCTGACATTTTGTGAGTTTCCTTAAATTTCTACAAAAGGAGAAAACCTGCCAGTGCTCTAAATCAAGTCCTGTCTGTATCAGTGGATAATGTCCCACATGGAGAATGAAGTTTGTGCAGCCTCCTCCTTTGTGGTGTCACACTGACCTACAGCTTCATAATGAATCGGGAAAAAAATTGAGAAAAAAGTGACTGTGATAGGTAATTTCCTGGAAAGGTTCATGTTCAGGTGTTTAACTGATAGTGCTGCCAAGAAAAAAATAAGCTCTTGGATATAGAAAAGGACAGACAACCTCTCTTTTTTCCTGTAAGCTTTATCTACACCAAATTTAGCATACCTCAGGGCAACGCACAGGAAGAATCAGGTATTATAGCAACAGATCAAATTCAAAACAAACCATTTTTTGCTCTCTGTTGCAGAGAATGAAATCAGACACAGATGCTGTTTAATTTGCCGTCTTTAACGACCGGTTTTATCCCATTTGTTTCTGATGATGGCTTCAGCCATATGGCTTTGCTCTGATGGAAAGTCTATCTTCTGTAGCCACTTGTTTATTCACACAGTAATTGATGCCCTTCAATCTTGTCATCTTGTCAGATGCTGTATAACTGCCGGCTTGGTGCTCAGTGTGCAATTGGAAAGTGAAAAAAACGCCAAATGCCAGGAAGGCTCTCATTTTTTGAAAGTTCCATTTTGACGATTTTACACGTTCCGTCAGACTGAATCACCTCAGATGAACCCACTTTAATAAAAGTGTTTTATCAAATCTCATGAATGTGTCATGTAAGGATTGAGAATGAACTTGAAAAGAGGAAGAATCCATGCAAAATGTTGCTGCGGAGTTTTGTCTACAGTCAACCTCGGTGAAATGACTGAATCCTGAAGTGTCGGCCATTTTTCTCAGGCGAGGGGAATCTATCATGTTCAGACTGTCATGTTAATTGGTTCTGCTTAACTGAGCTGGATCTGCAACATTTCCAGGATGTTAATTTTAGCCTTTGACTCTGACGTGTTCAGGTGTGACGTCCAATTACAGTTGGCCGTTCTGTGCTTTTCTTTGAGCTAATACACATTTTGAGAGCGTTTTAGCACCATGAAAGATGAATAAAACAAAATTTGTTTCTAAAAGTTTAACCTGTAGCTTCTCTAGTTTCAACTCAAACACCACTGGAAAGATAACGGGCTTCTTATTATTGGATGTATGTTCTGCTCTGTCTTAAAGTGTGTCTCCCTCTCTATTGATGATCTTGCTGCTTTGGCTGCAGAGCTGGGATCAACACATGCTTGTTTGTGTGGTGGCAACATCAGTAACAGAATATTGAGGGCACTTGTGATCAAATCGAATGTGTGTGGCCCAAAGTGTCCTCCTCAGCTTATCCCAAGCTTAAAAAAAAACAAAACAAGCAAAGCACAATAAAAAAAGGAAAATCATCTTTCAAAGGAGTGGCAGATTGCAGTTGTTTTATTAGAGCACATTATGTAAGACTTTTATTTTTGTTTTAGGGCTTGTGTTGTATACTTATTTATAGGACTTAGAGGAGAAATCAGTGCCTTTTTATAGCCAGTAATGTTAAAACTAGACCTTTAAGTTGAAAAAGCAATATCTTTCTCTCTTTGAGTCTCTGATTTGAGATAAGATTGCTTCCATGTTCTCCCTGCACTTTAATCCAGTTAAAAATAGACTCATTTTTTTCCAGCTCATATTCACTGTTATGGACTAATGATGCAGGAATCCAAACATCCTCACAGTTTCCCTCGTCGACATGGTTTATTTCATGATGCTGTCTGGTCAAAGAGCATCTGAGCACAGCTTCAGATCTCAGCGCTGCAGTCTGGTGATGTGGGGGGAGAAGTACCTGGCTCGCCCACAGTTGGATGCGGGGTGGGGGTCTTTTGGGGATATCGGGAAGAGAGCGGGAAATAAGGTTTTGATCAGGACCAGCTGTCACTTCTGTCCTCTACTCTTCTGTTAAAGCCCAGAGTCCTGCAAGAGGACAAGTATAATGGGCTTATTTAGAGCGGGGAGGGTTTGTGTTTGTGCTTGTGTGTGTGTGTGTGTTTTAATTGGTCCCAGAGTTTTTTTTTCTTCTTGCCGTTCAGCCGACAAGGTTTATGTCACTAAAAGTAAATGAACTCAGGAGGGACTGACAATAATACTGATTAATAACATTATTTATTTATGACAGGATCATTTGGCTTAAACTCCATCACCAGGCTCTGATATGTTGAATTTATTACCAAGAGATTTGAAGTGGGTTTGTGTAGGTGAGATGATGCATTTAAAGACATGCAGTCTGTCATCCATCCATGTCCAGGAACACTGGAGGAGGCAAAAAAACACACAGCACACAGTAAAGGACAGCAGCATTTAGGATAAAAAAACTAAAAAATGGTTAAAAAAGAATGGTTAAAAGATTTGAAGTGAGACAAATAACTGTGTTGGCTGTTTTGCTCAAAAAAATTGTTTCAAATTTGAAGAATTTCTGTATTACAATAAATATTCTTCACTAAATAACTAAAAGAGAAAAAAAAAACCACTCAAAATCTGCTTTAACATGACTGTGTTGATGTGGTTTTATCGGATTTAATTGGCAGGAACCGAACAGCTCACCAACTGTCATCAGACTGTGATTCACATTTTCGCTAAATTCTGATTGGTGCACAGAAGTGAGTGACATCACGGTTCTCTTAGCCAGGAAGAAGAGCCAAAAGAAAAGCAGAAAACCCTCATGTGAAATAACCAAAATGGTTCAGATTTAACAGAATATTTTGTGTTAATGAAGGACCAGTCACTTCTAGAATGAAGGTGAATTCTAAAAAATGTGTTTTTAAGGTCTGTAAGAGAGTTGATGCTGACATTAACTGACAGGAAGTTCTCATGGAAATGCAAACTGTGACTGTTTCACCTTGAGAAGTGAAGGCAGCTCTTTGTTTTTTAATAATCTGGACAATATTAAGGCTGGTTTCAGGTTTCATGGAATCGGCCTTGATTATTCTTATTTTACCTTAAACCTTACCAAGCTGTTTTGGTACTAACCTCCCCAAAACAAAGCAACCATCATCTGAAATGTTTCCCTGCAAACTTTATTTTGAAAGTCTCACAGGGAAATGTATAATTTTATTACTTCACTTGTTCACAAAATCAGATCCTTTTGTTTTTTACGTGTAGGTGATGTAAAACGTGACACAGACTGTGATCAGGCATGAATCAGGGGAAAACAGCTGCCTTGTGATTTTGGTCTATAAAAAGCAAAACAATGGATGGACGTGTTTGGGAATAAATGTGCGAAGAACTTGAAGAATACTAATTGGAGAAAGACGTGTTAGTGAAAAGTGTCAGGGCGAGGTGATTTTTTACAGTTTAATTTCCCCTCCAGAGTTTCATTACAGGTACAGATATTAATTAAAAAAAAAATGTGAACATCAGAAAGATCAGAAAGATGTAATGACTCAAGGTGCTGCACGACATCTACAACACACTTTTACACTCACAGCCATAAGTTTTCTCTTTTTTCGTCCTTTTTTTTCAATTTCTCTGATTGACAACTTGCCTGATGTTATATTTATACAAAGCAAAAAACACACTTTAACCCGCAGTGAATCCATGTGCATTACATAATCAGACCGAGGTGTAGCCTCGTGGTAAGCCCACCTCCCAGGATCGTTTCTTTACACTCGGGTGGGGAGGTCAGACTCGCGTTGAGAAAAACAAAAACAAAACAAACCCTCCACCATTACAGCAGCCTGATCTGCTCACCGAGAATGGCAGCGCACTCTGTATTTGTTTTCCTCCTGAAAGTTGCACCTTAACCGTGACAAAACAATACCTCCCACTCCATAACAGACCCACTAAGACCCTTCTCTTTGGCCGTAGGCTTGTTTTTTTTTTTTTTTTTTTATGTGTGCCAAACATGAACACATCTACTTGTTGAGGGCCGAGAGAAGAATGACTCATTTGACCAACCTCTTTTTTTTTTTTTTTGCCTCTCCACTTCTCAGTAAACCAATGTCTCTGTTCTTTGTGCTGCTGTAATCACAAACATGCCACTCAGGGTGTAATAATAGGATTATTCATTGCAAACTGACCACAGTATCTCTCACTTCAAATGTCTTGACTGACTGTTGTTGATGAATAGCCGCTCACACCCTCGACTGATATTTGAAATCGGGCTCAGAGAAACACCTCAGTGCAATTACCTTTCTTATACTCTCCATTGTCTGTTTGCATTGACCGAGAGAATTGCCTGATAATGATGATAAATAAATGCTTCATCCCACACAATATTCAATATTCACAGAAAACAAAGGAAACTAGACATTTCTGTATTTCTACCTCAATACCATCATATCTTGTTTTTTTTTTTTAAATGATATTTCAAGGATTAAAGCAGTCTGCCCACATCAGCGGCGCCGTCTCCAAAATGCACTCCCCGAAGACTCAGGAGCTTATTATGAGTGGACTCCTTTAGAATAATTGATTGTATTCGACACGACATGGAGGAAGCTCGGCGGAGTGATACTCTGCAGCAGAGCCGTGATCAATCCAAATGAGAGACTCAGGGAAGCTTTTATTTCTCTGCCAGAGTTTATTAGAAAGAACTTAGCTTCTCTGGAGAAACGCAACTCCTCCAGAAACAGCTCGGACCTATTAGCTTGTGGGAATTTGAATTAGCATGATCCCTCACCTCATCATGCCTGGAAATATTCCTCCTGTACACTGGTCTAACAGAGCGTAATGAAACATTGAGTTACATGCTTGGGCATGTTCCAGAGCACTTTGGTGGTGGGCGTTTAAGCATGAAGAGTCGTGATTATCCGCGAAGATTAGCTTCTGTCTTAACAAACACAAAGATTTGCTGTGATTTGGTATGCTACATGTTCTGGAAGATAAATCAACCTTCAGAGACTCTGGACGCGCTTCAGATCTAAATTTCATGTCTGTTAGATTTGAAATGGATTTCCTTACTTATTTATACACAGCCTCAGTAAGACTGCAGAGATGTGGTTTTAAATGCTTAATGTGATCTTTTATTATGCATTTTTCTGACTTGGACGATTGTTTAGTTACTTTTAATGGATCGGCTTGCAAGGGATTTGTCAGCACTTTTTTACAAATTACTGAATGGTAATGAGGCTGCATTCAGATGTTTTCCAGACTTTTAACAATTTTCTTTCTGGTGAAGTATCACAGAGTGACATTTTTGCATGAGATTCTCGTCTGTCTGTGATATTTTTCTTGCATCTACTATATTTCACATTGCAAAATAAGCCCATCCTCTTGTAAGCATACCATAGCTTGCCTCTCACATTAAAATTTTACTTCATGCTCTAAATGGACCCCACTTCTGTTTTTTCTATGTAAATAAAGCTTTGGACATGTGTTGAAATGAGAGAGTAAGTAAATGTAACGTGTAAGAGAAGTAAACAACAGATGGTTCGCAGGGCCTCTTTAGCGCTATGGATTTATTTACCTACCCACCTGAATGACCCGTGTTGAGCTATACAGCTGATGCGGAGCGAAAACGGAAGCGAGAGTTTGCTCTTGTTTACTCAGGTTCCACTAGGATGCAAGGCCAGAGGAGTCATTTGCCACGCACGGAGAAATTAGCTTGTTTATCAGCATTTTGATTTCCTTCCTCGCCTCATCGTCCCACTGACACTTCAGACGCACATGATCCATAACTGATTCCCAATCAAAATGAGGCCTCAAGTCTTTTTGGCTCGTGTGGTTTTCATTGTTTCATAATTAAATATATGGTGATTAGAGCGCCGAGCCCAATGAGGACAATAGCTTGTAATGTGAACGCCTTCCCGAAAGGTAACCTTGAACATTGTACATCTGTCCTGTCGATTGGATATGCTCCAAAGATGCACAGCACATTACCAGTGAGACGCTGCAGCTCATGTCCATGCAGTAGGATACCAGTTGTTTCAAGGTGATTTGCTGTGGTATATTAGAGCTTCCTTTTAATTACCGCGCACGGTGATGCTGCACCCTCAGACCACCTACTGTACTTTGGAGTCGAGCTAAATGGCAGACAGAGCTGGAGTCCTTGAAAGGTTACAAAAATCTTTAGCCATTCATTACTGTAGAAGAGAAAGTGTGAAAAGTGATGGAATATAATGAAAACTAATACTCTTTCTGGTCGCTATGCTATCTGTAGATATATTTAATATCCCATTACAGGCCCAGAAGTAACCACAGTTCTTTGCTGTCAAGAGACAAACATAATCTGGAGGGAAATTACCCATCAGGAAGGCAATACTGTTGCTGAGATGCAATTACCAGGCCACTTGTGAGACTTTCAGCCCAGTATCCATGGGTGCATGTGTGTGTGAGGGTGGTCGATATGTGCATAACAGCTCTTATGTTTTGCAGAGTAAATTGGATTCTTTGCTGGAGAACAGTTAATTTAGAATATGTCCAAGATGCAAATGATTGATGTGACTATATCGTTACAATTGTAGGTTTGGGATGCAGGGCAGCCAAATGGAAAAAAAAAAAAAATATTACATGGAGAAGGAAAGGGCTTTTATCCCGGAATTTATGGAATATTTTCCCACACTCACTCCGTCAGTGTCCAGATGGAATCATTTGATGTTTTTTTGTTTTTTTGTTTTTTTTGGCTGTTAAGAGATGAATTCCTGAGTAAACATTAGTTAATTTGAGGATGCAAAAAAAAAAAACAGTGTGCATGCATGGATTTTGCTTCACTTAACATTATACTGAGGAGCTCCTGTGCTGGTATTTGTTAGTAGTTAAATAAATGGCGTGTCTCGCAGAGGATTTAATGTACCAATTTAGCACTGAATCACATAGCCTACAAACAAAGAAAACAGCACGGATTGGAATGAACATCGGTGTAAACATTTGATAAGGATTTGCTTCGGGCGGATGCTATGCTTTATTATTGATACAAAAATAGAACAGGACTTGCTCCTGTGCTTATGATATACTTGCCTCTGCACTGTCATATCCTGCAACTCATTCTCACAGACCGAGTTGAACATAATATTCATGGCAACGGCAATGAATGACCTCCCGTTATTCCCAAGATACATTTCTCAAGTCGGGGACATTTCTATTGTACTACAAATTATCACCTTGAATCTGATAATTAATCACTGCTGCCTTCAATGAACGGCCCCTAACCTTAAATGTGGTACATGGCGGAGAGGAAGAGAGCTGCCTGCGTCCATTGCATTGGAAGTGCATGTGCATAAGGAAATAAAACTGCCTGCACAGAGTGTGAGCCTTGCATGCATAATAAATGTATGACAAAACAATACCCCAGGCGCCCCGGTATTAATGATATGCAGCGAACTCATTATTAAAGTTCCAAAACAGCTCCTGGAGTAACACAGATGGAGTCAATTAAGCAATGAGCATACTTGCTTGCCTGCCGTTTCATCTTCTTTCTTTTATCTCTTGCATATTACTCCATGGATGTAATTAGCTGTATGTTTCTCCTCACAGCATAATGTCCAGTGATAATAACAGTTATTTTCACTTGTAATTTCAAATAATGTACTGCTTAATAAATGTACCAAATTTGCTTGCACTGTGTCCTTGGGTATTTCATTTGCACTGCGAGAGGTGTTGAAGATGGCACTGTGCTAAGCTGCTGTTCTTTTTTTTTCTCTCTCTCCTCTCCTGTTTGTGTTCCCAGAGACCTGATGCCTTCAACGCTGGAGGGGCAGATCACCATGGAGAAGACGCCTAGCTACTTTGTGACTAACCATGCCCCAAAGCGCATCCACTCCATGGCCAGGGACATCAAGCTTATTATTGTGGTGCGTAATCCTGTCACCAGAGCCATTTCAGACTACACACAGACTTTGTCCAAGAAACCCGAGATCCCCACCTTCGAGGTTCTGGCCTTTAAGAACCGGACGCTGGGTCTTATAGACGCCTCATGGAGCGCGCTGCGTATAGGAATATATGCGCTCCACTTGGAGAGCTGGATGCAGTATTTCCCTCTTTCCCAAATGCACTTCGTCAGCGGGGAGAGGCTCATCGTGGATCCCGCGGGAGAGATGGCCAAAGTGCAGGACTTCCTGGGACTCAAACGGATCGTCACAGACAAACACTTCTACTTCAATAAAACGAAAGGATTTCCGTGTCTGAAGAAGCCAGAGGACAGCAGCACTCCCAGATGCCTCGGCAAGTCTAAAGGGAGAACTCACCCCAAAATTGACCCGGATGTGATTCGGCGGCTGCACAAGTTCTACAAACCCTTTAACATGATGTTCTACCAAATGACCGGCCAGAACTTTGAATGGGAGCTGGAGGAGGACAGCGAATCTCGTAGCTCTCAGGACTAGTAGACTGCGGCATGGCACGGCGCAGCCACACCACCAGCCTTCTCAATAAAACTACTATTGTCTCGCTTCGTCTTCAGAGAGAGTGCTTGAGCACGCCAATCAATCATGGCTGTCTTTGCAGTGTCTGTACCCATTAGCAAGAGTTTACTGACATGCTTTTTCTCTCCCCTCAGTACTAATGTTGGTAATGATGGCAAATCATTATTGTATATACTAAACATAAAAATATATTTATATTTGTGAAAAGGAGATGATTTATTCATTTTGTTTCTCAAGCATAGAGCTGATATGAAAATCATGTTGACTATGGCAATGCATGCGATGAGTTAAGTGTCCTTACCTCATGAGCCCTAAGGGTAAACTCTGCCTGTTTCTTCTCCCTTTACTTTCCTGCAGTTTGTTGCCCTCACACCCACTCACCAGCATTCAGTACAAAAAGATGTTCTATTTCAATGGCTGAGGCCATGAAGTGCTCTGTATTATGTCTTTTCACACTGTCCTGCTGCTTTAGAAGAAAGAGAAAAGAGAAAATGGATAGACATGTAGTACAATAACCCTTTGACATGTGTTCATCCTTTCAGTTGTCCATAATTTGAGTGGAGACAATCCTTTTTTTTAATTTTATTTTATTTTTTGTAATTGTCAGTCTAAGTTTACCAAAGTGTTCATTTACTCAATGTCAGTATTCTGGTTGCTCTGCACTCATTAATTGCACACATATTCAATAAGAGAGCTGATGTACAGTGGCCATCATTCAATAATTGGATTGTTTTACTGCATAGTCCAACATTTGCATACTGATGACCATGCACTCAGATGTGCTGCAGTATCAGTGGTTTTGGCATAATTTGACAAATGAATCTGTGTACTACAAATATCAAGGGTGAGCTATGGATCAAGCAATTCTGCACCTTGACAGAAACAATTTCCTGTTGCCAAAACGCACCCAAAGTATCAGTTAACTCTTGCAGTCCTCGACCGTTTGCCTGGTGACCCTCCTCTTGTCACAGTAATGCATGTCAACGAGGGTGTAGAGAAACAGTGGAAGGACCGGGCAGAAGTTTGTTAACAAACATCTGCTGCAGCGCGGTCTTCTGTCGTTAGAGATTAATGGCGTGTTAAATAAACTGCTGCCGCTGGAACAATGTCAATGTCAGAGAGAATTTGCTGTCAAGGAAAAAAGTTACATACATGCCCAGGTAAATTACCAAGCCATTACTGTGTGTACTTAACTTGAATGAGATGATGTTTGCTGGGGAAATGTGCTGTAACCACAGGCTTACCACACAACACTTGTGATCAGCGGGACTAACTGGCCGGATGCTTGTGTTGAATATAACAGGGTTTTTTGCTGTGAAATGCTCCTTTAGTCATGCAATGAAATAACAACATGACGGATCATCTTTTCTTTATTATTATATATATCTATTTTTTTTTTTATTTTGCATAACTCGCTGTGCGTCTGTCTGTTGTCTCTGGACTTTTCATCAATTGAGACAATCAATACAGTCAATGAGTCAATAAATACAGTCTGCTACACATCACTGGCTGCTACAGCTATGATGCATTGCTCTGTTAATCCTCCCTGTTCTGTGGCCATGGATGGCTGGATTGGTTCACTCTCTGCAGACCTCTCTGTCACCCTGGGGAGGCCGGCACCAGCAGCTACTTACACAGAGCAATTGATTCAATCAAAGTAAGCACTATACTGCCCTTTGTAGCGTCAAGCCTGAACACTTACCTCTGAGTCTCACTATCCCAGTGTCACAACTTCCACTTTGAGGCTTTTCTGTGCAGCCATCCCTTGGTGTTTTCTTCACAATATCTCTGTTTCTCTGTACCTTTATTTCTCCCTCTCTTTCTCTCTCCCCACACTCGTCATCCTCTGAGCCGATGTGCTGTGGTGGGAGGCTGTTTAACAAAGGCGCAGCGCTCTGTATAGAGATGCTTGCAAAGCAAGACATCCTAATCATATGTTTAAGAAAAGTCTTTATTATGATCTATTAATTCACGTTTTTCCCCACCAAGCTTGCAAACACGTTTAATCCACCTTCTAAACCAGAGAGTCCCTCCCACTCAGTGTAGAGACGCTCAAAGAAATCCACAGAAGACACCCTACAGTGTTATTAGGACAGATGAGGACTCCATTTTCCATCTATGAATATGCACTCGCGCTGTCATTTGCATTTCCAGGATCACACGCATCAGGGAATTCCTCTCTCTAAAGTTAAAACTTAGATCCTACCTCTCATTAGCTGAAATACACATACACACAAGCACAAACACACAGACACACCTTTTTTCTTTTGTACCTCTTGCTTGTTTTAGGTACAGGCGGAGTATTGTGATACATCCTGCGAGAGTTGCGACGCATGAAAGACATGCTAAGCTGTCCTTCTTGTGTTCCTCCCGGTGGGGGTCACAGCGTGTTGCGCAGTTCAGCTCGGTTCCAGCGTCAAGCTAAGGAGACGGCGATGATAAACGAGCATCATCCGCCCATCAGCCTGTCACCGCTTAAGTGCCGTCACTTCAAACTGAAGAGCAAATTCATATTTGTCAGTCATTACTGACAATTTAGCAAAGAGGTGAAACAGTAATTCATGGCATGAAAAAACGCCGCTTGATGTACCTCAGAAAATGATTCACAGTTTTCTGCGTGTGTGTTTTTATTTTTTGGTTGAAGGGCTATAATCTGCGTATGAGAGGTGCTTTAAAGTGCTGTATTCAGTTTTCTGTTTTATGATCTATAATTACATACTGCTGAGGGGCATAATGAAAGGGTAGAGCAAGCTCAGTTTGAACCAAACCAGTGTGAATAGTTTGGTGCTGCAGAAAAATGAATGTTTGCAAAAAAAAAAACCTTCAGTGAAGTCTCCATTACTACCAACTAATTGGTTTTCCACTTCATTTGAGTGAATGATTACTAGCTGTGTTTGAAGCACAATGGTGTCAACACTTCCAACTAACTTTGCACTAATCCAGTCTGGATTAGTCTCTAAATGTCTCTTTAATGTCTATAGATATCCAAATTTCTGAAAAACGCATACTGTGCAGGTCGAGGAAAGGTTAAAAAAAATCTCTGTGCAAACTGTGTGTTATTGTCTATCAAGAAAACACAGGAAAGGTTTTTCAGTAGCTATGAATACTTGAAAAGCTGAAATACAACACATTCTCCCGCCTAAAGGGAAGAATATTTTATTTACCGATGATTCCAAAATGACATGCATTAAAGCTACAAGCAACAGGCGGCAAATGTGTGCAACTGTGCGGTTTGGTTAGTTTCAGGCTCCAGCACTTGGTTAGTTGCAGGAAAAGATAATGATTTGGATTAAAACACATATGTTAGATAGAAAAGTTCAGATACATATGAGCTCAGAGGATTATTTTGACAGTGACGATGATGTCATTGCTGCTATTGATCACTTATTGGAGGTCAAAGATTGCGACTTCTACAAAGGAGGGATCTTTATGTTTCATGACTGCTGGACTGAGTGTGTTAATATGTGAAGGGACTCTGGTGAAAAGCCAATTTGTTAGGATTTAAAACATTACAAATTCTTCTTTAAGCCATGAACTTATCAATCAACCAGTGTTGACTTTTATTTTCCAAACAGGACACAAAGTCTCCTGAGCTAAAGTCATTTGCTTGTTTGACTAAACCATCCGCCTGTTACATCTGTCTGTCGTCTTTTGTCGTTCATACCAGCTGACTTCTACCTTTACTCTTGTCATTATAACTGTGACCACAAGAGGTCACCGCTCAGAAGTGAGCCCAAATATATAACAAACAAAAACATCGTAATAAACTGTGAACACAGACAACCTATATGAATGTTTTTTGGGGCAAAGCAGGTCTGGAGAAAAGGGCTGCAGCTGTACGCTCTCCCAATACAATCATCTTTTTTATTGTCAGAAAAATCATTCATTTATCCATTCTGCTGTTCTGTGTGCATTGCAATGTTCCAAAAGTGGCCTCTCCCCCCTCACTGAATTTAGCTGCTGCCCATGCACCACAATCATATTGATCACCAAATTAAGGAATAAGCAGAATCCACACCCCGCTCCCTCAGCTCATCTTTTCTTCTCTATTTTCCAGTATCTTTGTCTCCAGGTGTGTGGAGAGGTGATAGGGTGTCAGAAAAATGAGAAAAATGCATCCACTGGTTGCCAAGGACAACCATTACACTGGTGACTGAACACGTTGTGATTCACAACCCAAACATAAAACGTCTTTCTCCTCTGTTTCTTCAGCAAGAATCCACTTTTTCATTTAATTTTTCATGAAGGTAAAATGCGTCTAACAGTAACCCTGCTTTGTGCGGGGGGAAAAAAATGGCATTCTGCCCCATTTCAGAGCTAAACTTGATGTCGAAACTACGACTGCAGTTGCTCTTAAATTTGTCCATAACAACAGGACTGAAATCAAAATGTCCTCAGATCAACAATTCCTGCCATTTCCACAGAGCAGGAGGTACCGGGTGTACTCATTTCATCTGCTGCTGCTGCTGCTTCCTGAATCAGAAACTTCCTCTTCAACCACCTCGGGAGAGGAAAAGCATCTTCTCATAAATCTTGACTCAAAACCTCTTCACTCCTCCGTGCTTTAAGTGTGATTTTCAGTCCTCACTGTACTCACTGGTTCCTGCCTACACACAGGTCTGCTTGAAGTCTTGACTGAGGCTGAAATTTGATTCAATATTTTGTGTTTTTTGCAAAGTCCCGCCAGCTATGGTCTCAAGGCTTTAAAATTCCACTTTGAGCTGTCTGATCAGAATCATTTCACCTGCTGATGATGTTAGAATTAAGTGTGAAAAAATGACAAAAACATCAACTTAAGTGCCAGCAATTTAGTAGAAATACAGGTCAGCTAATTATTGCAACTGCAAAACAGAAAAGCCCTGTTTTTTTGCTACCATGCTATTTTTACCCCTGTGTTGTTTACTATTAATTCAGTTTCCTGTGTTGCGTTAATTAATGAGATGCTGTGTGTTCGGTGCCGGTATTGTGGGATGTTTAAAAGGTCCGCATGAGCAAAGATGATTTCAAAAGCAAAAAAAAAAAAAAAGAAAAAAATGCCACTCAGCATCAGTGCTCGCAGTTATCATCTAATCACCAATTAAACAGTAATCACTGAAAGATAAACCTGTTGATAATGTAGAGCAATAAATTAGGCATACATAATTAATGTATGTTTAATGAAATCAGCAGAAAATCGCATTGGCTGCTCAAACTGAGCTATGATAATGTGCAGTAATCCGGTCGCAACTGAATAGTATTAACCCAGTAGTCTCCCCCACCGATTGCCTCCTCCTTTATTAATACTCACAACAACAACAACAACAACAAGTCTTACAAACAGGACTTGATTCCGCTGCTTTGACTTTAAGATGTGGGTTTAGAAAAACACTCATGTGTGACTGATTGAAGCTGGTGTGTTCAGGTTCAGTCGCAGTGTCAAGGACTCCACTGGTTTTTGTTCTGAACAGAGACGCCAGGTGAGTGCAATGAAGTAGCTGGTTAGACAGAAAACTGTCAGCGCACGCAGACGAAC
>JAPZDZ010000009.1:6767933-6782823 GCA_029783805.1 Acanthurus tennentii | reverse complement strand
GAAATTCTTCCAAATTGGTGGAACGCCATTTTCTCTCCATTTTTCGCGATGCCTGCTTTAACTTTCGTGTTTCAGTGTTAAACCACGGAGCTAGTTTCTTTTGTTTTTTCAGCTTTCTTTTCAGGGGAGCAATGGAATCTAGAAATCCAGAAATAAACTGAAAGTAACTCATTACTACAGAGTCGTTTCCCATACAGCTTGCTTCACCTTTTCCAAAAGTACATCAGAGACATACTGGTAAGCTCAGAGGGTAATATTTACTGTGTATGCAAGGAGAACAACAAACAAGGACGATTTTAAGAAGTTCTAAAAACGTTTCAGTAAAGAGAGGTGTAACTTTGTCGGGTATTTTACTGATGCACCAAAAGTCAAAGGTCCATGTACAGTCCGTTTAGGACTGTATAGAACTTGTGTGAAAGCAGGATTAACAAATGCTGTTTACTGTTTTGTTTTTCATATATCGAGCGCATTAAATGCATTAGACTGAGAAATTATAATCGGGGGCGCACATAACTCATACGGATGTTCGCATGAGTGACAGAAATCAGGAATGAGTAACATCAGTTGTATTACTATGTGCCTTTGTGTACCTAACAGTAAGGTTGGCAAGACTACACATCTCATTTTACAGACACAAACTATGGAATAACCTACTACTTTGTAATATGTCAAAGAAACAACAGACATTAAACAGCTTCCTTGGTCTTTTCCCACCGACAGAGAAACGGCAACCTGAGCCGGGCCTGGAGCCAAAGAAAAGAGGTTGTTCAGAAAAGTGGCTGCATGATGTGCCATGGCTTGAAGCTAATAGTAAGCGCACTGAAATGTGGTGCAAGATTTGCCGCTTGCACCCACATCTAGCAGACAAAACAAGTGCGTTTTAAACAGGCTCAAAGAGTTTCAATCATCCTTTATTTGACAGACATGAAAAGAGCAAGGAGCACGACTGTGGCAAATGAAGGAGGAGCACATGAATGTTATTGCTAATAAACAAGCTAGCCAAGAAAAAATATCCAGTTGCCCACTTGCAAGATGGCAGGAAAAGCTGAATGAGGAACGATTGCAAGCTCTCTTTAATATTTTTCTCCTCACCTTTCATAAAGCTAAACATACACACCCCACGACTTCCTATTCTGAAGATATTCCTTTATTGAAGCGACTAGGAGTGAATGTCAGAGGTGCATATCATTCACGTGAGGGGGGCGCATGGATCATGCAGACCATCGCGCACACCATCAGTAGGGAGTTAAGGTTCAAGTTGCAGTCTGCTGAATTTTGTGGGCTGCTTTTTGATGGATTGGAGGACATCACAAAAGCAGGAAATCGTTTACATCGTATCTGTGTTCAGCAACGGAGAGTTTACCATGTACTTTCTTGGACTGATTGAATTTGGTGCTGACCGGACCACGCAGGCCATAACAGACGGACTATTGAGGCTTTTCCAGGGCGCGGGCTTGGATAACTTGACAAAAAGACTGGTCACTGTGTGCACAGACGGGGCTGCTGTCAATGTCGGTATGTACAACGGCATTGTGCCAAAACTACATCAACTTGCTGTGGTAGGAGACTCCATTGTGCACATTCTGTGCACTGCGCACACACTGGAAAACTGCACTAAATCAGCTGATCGCAACCTCCCTTATTGTGAGACATTTGTAGTATATTGTGCTAAGGCCTACATGGTTTTACACTTCCACCCCATTTGTATCTCTCGCTAGGCCCTTATATGGTTTGAAGCATCCTCTTCGTTGATGCTTCAACTTAATATGACCTTGAAATTTAATTTACAACTTCATCCTGTTTTGTAAAAAAATATTCTGTTTTTGGGGAATAGAAAACTTTCTCATGGAAAGTATATGACATATATGACAGTTGAAGGGTTGCATCTGTGTGGAGTTGCATCCCTGGTGTAATGGTGATATCTCCACCAGGCCTATAAAAGAGAAATGTTTTGCATTGTACGTTGGGGTTTTTGTATTGGCTTGAATGCTCTCTCAGGCAAACTGGGATGCCTGATCGATACTGTACTTCTTTGTTATAAACTTCTTCAAATGCAATCAAGTCAGTGTCATTGGACATTTCTTCATCAGCACCTCCACAGCATCATTACAGATGATACCACACATTTAATCACTCTGTGGTCAAGCTGCTGCATTTTCATTTACAAAAAGGAGGAGCAAACACACCGCTGCACTGAAGAAGGCGTGTGAAGAAAATGGAATCTCCTTGAAACTGGGTAAGTTTCATAATATCGGATGGTCTGCAGGGAGGCATGAAACACTGTTAAAAATATCAAGACTATTGCCAGCCATTAAAACGCAACTGGCAACAAGTGATAACAGTGACTTGCAGTAGGTTTGCACAGAGTGTTTTCAGTGTTTTCTGGCCAACATGCTTGACATTAGCAACATCAGAAGACCACATCCATAAGGTTTCAGAAGGAAAAGCCGACCATTGGAGAATGTAAGGATGAACTCATGGTAGCCATTGGACAGTTCACACTTCTGCTTGATGGTGAAGGCCACCACAGGCAGAGCTGGCCCTACCTGGTGACGTCACGTGTCAACCGGCAGATTTTGACAGCCGGCATACGTGGCACGCCCAGCAGCGGCGGCGTGTTATGACACTCGAGTCTGAGCTTTTGCCATTTATGCACCCTTTAGTGCTTTTACTTAACACACACCCAGACACCCAGAACACAGCACAACGGCATGTAGCCATCAATCCCGCTACCCTTTTCACAAATATTCATAACGGCAAACTTCCATGGTGCATATACTTTGCAAGATATTTTTAATTTTTGCACTGCAATATGCTTACAAAAGCATTCTTTTTACCATTGTCTTAATGTATAAGGTAACATGTCATCCAATTTACATGCTTAAAAAATACAAATAAATACAAAAAAATTCTGAAATACAATATACCCTTACCACAAAATAAAAATCCTGTAAATAAGTGAATATATAATAATAACAGTAATAAATTATAAATGCAACAATCAACATCAAACAATTTAAATAACCACACTTTGCACACAACAACTTTATGCATAGGCTACAATTACACTATGCAATAACCATAAAAAAAAACTAAATAAAATAACTATACACAAAAGCTATGTAAAATACCATATACAACTATATGCAAAACTATGTGCAAAAAGGCATTTTACAGATCTCTAGATCTCCAGTGGTGCTTTTTATTACTGCATCCACTAGAGTGATCAACGAAGGCCACCACCTACTTAACCTCACCTCTCCTACAGCTGTACTTTCCTAGATTTTTTCCCAGCAAAGTCATCTATGACATCATCATGTGTCAACTCATTGGAAACCACATGATTTATACTTATTATTGCAAGTCCACAGAGACGAGTTTGCATCATGGTAGACTTCAGATAAGTTTTAATGAGTTTAAGCTTAGAAAAGCTTCTTTCAGCAGCAGCCACTGTGACAGGGAGAGTTGCAAAGATTCTTAGAGCAACCCACATGTTGGGATGATTTTCTGTCAGTTTCCTCTCATGCAGGAAAGTCAACAGATCCATGTTGGTCATAGTTTTTCAATTCAATTCAATTTTATTTATATAGCGTCAATTCACAACAAAGTTGTCTTAAGATGCTTACATATGGAGCAAGTCTAGACCACACTCTATAAATACATTTATACTTGGCGACAGTGGTGAGGAAAAACTTCCGTTTAACAGGCAGAAACCTCAGACAGATCCAGACTCAGAGGTGGGTGGGATCTGACGGCACTGGTTGGGTTGAGGGGGGGGGGGACAGCACTCAAGCAGCACTCAAGCAGCAGAGCATCCTAAATGGGCAGGTGTTCATTTAACCGATATAATGAATGAAATCGGAAGCAGAATAGAACTGGAGGCAAAATTTCAGTCTGAGCAAAAAGAATTACAAAACATCCAGCAAGAAAATTGTCATCTTGAAAGAGTAGTTGAGTTAATGAATGACAGAATTAAAGTCTGCAATGAAATAAAGGATGAACACAAAAAATTGTTAATGAGAAAAAGAAATTGGATGAGAAATATAAATAGTTGAGAAAGCAGGTTCAGGACCTGCAGAATAAAATAACCAAAAAAGCTCAGATGGCTACAACTACTGAGGAAATAGAAGATAAGAGAGAAAACATGTTGAATTCACAAATGAAGAAGATCAACAGTCAGCCTGATAGCCAAAGCTTGAAGGAGAAGTTGCGAGAGCTAAAGGCTGGAAAAAAAACAGCACTCAAGCGGCACAGACTCCCAAATTGGTGGATGTTCCATTTAAACTTTAAAATGGAAAACAGAGGAGAACTGGAGGCAAAACGTCAGTCTGAGCAAAAAGAATTACAAGACATCCGGCAAGAAAACTGTTATCTTGAAAGAGTAGTTGAGTTAATAAATGACAGAATTAAAGTCTGCAATGAAATAAAGGATGAACGCAAAAAATTGTTAATGAGAAAAAGAAGTTGGATAAGAAATATAAATAGTTGAGAAAGCAGGTTCAGGACCTGCAGAATAAAAAAGCCAAAAAAGCTCAGATGGCTATAACTACTGAGGAAATAGAAGATAAGAGAGAAAACATGTTGAATTTACAAAAGAAGAAGATCAATAGCAAGCCTGATAGCCAAAGCTTGAAGGAGAAGTTGCGAGAGCTTAAGGCTGGAAAAAAAGCAGAACTCAAGCAGCAGGGCATCCTAAATGGGCAGATGTTCGATGTAAACCTTAAAATGGATAAAATCGAAAACAGATGAGTACGGGAGGCAAAACGTCAGTCTGCTCAAAAAGAATTACAAGACATCCTCTAAGGAATCTGTAATCACGAAATAGTAATTGAGTTGATGAACAACAGAATTAAAGACCCCAATGATATACAGGATGAACACAAAAAAAATGCTGATCAGAAAAAGAAGTTGGACCAGAAATGTAAGGAGCAGAGGAAGCAGATTCAGGACCTGTAGAATAAAATAACCAAACAAGCTCAGATGGAAAACAAAATTACAAAACAGCAAAGTACTGAACTGGCAAAACAGATTCAGGAGATGGCCGAACAACTTGGCAAGACAAAAAAGATTATGAATGAGTACCAAAAACTGGAAGCTGAAACAGAGGTCATAGGGAGAGTTGTTTAGCCAGGCATGTCATGCTGAACGATTTGAAAAATTATTTCAAGGACATGAGACTTTATTTCACCAAATACAACAGCCTCAAAGCAGAATTTGATAAGCTTAGTAGCGCAAGTTCCATCCTTGAAGAGGAATCCTCTGACCTCAAAAATAAGATTATGACATCATCAAATCTGCTATAGAGACCATGAATGAAAGGAATGCTGTTCTCCACAACAAAATTTGGGAGCTCCAGAAAACCCTCCAGGATATTAAAGATGTTGAGGGCAGATACAAAGCTCTTAAAGGGGAGAACAGCGCTTGAGTTCCAGAAACTGCCGTCCTAAAAGAAGAGTTCCAAAGCTTTAACATGTCAAATGATAAAAGCCCTAAAGGAAGAAAATTTGTCTGCACAACCAGACCCACCAAGCATCGTCCTAGATAAATGCTGCCCTGAACAAGACTGCAAAGAACTGCAGGACAAATGTGAGCAGACAAAAGTCCTTAAGCAAGTGAAAGAAGGAGCTGCAACACATGGTTGTCAGAGGACCTAAACTGACAAAAACAGGTTCAGAAGCTGGAAGAAAAACATTTGCAGGGCAGAGAGGATGAATGAGCAAAACGTAACGAACTGGAAATGGAAAAATAGTCCAGCTCCTAGGTTGTGTGATATGTATGAGTGTGATTTGATTTGAATGTGCCTTTTCCTTATGCTGGGTTTTCTCCAGGTGCTCTGGTTTCACCCACTTACATACATTTAAAAATGTAAAAAAAAAAAAAATTAAGTGGACTATCTTTTGATTGTGTTGCTTTTTTGATTGTGTTGCTTTAAGAGGTAAAATAATGTAAAATAAGCCTTTATTGATTAGAGGGGAAATTTGGTTGAGAATAATTTTAAAACGTAAATAGCAAAAGGCATTTAAAACTAAGACAACAATGAATGTAAAAATACAAACCATAAAAATGCAATTAAAGGTGGTTTCATGGTGAAGAAACATTGGTGCAATGTGCTTTCTATAGTCAAGTCAGCAAGTCAATAATATATGAACTTGCTACAGCACCGTTATATATATAATATATAATAAGAGCAAGTGTTGAAACTTATTATTTAGAATTAATATAGAAATATAACATATTATGTAATGTAATAGGACAATTCTACATATTAGCATGATTATGGAGCAAATTTTGTTTCAAAATAAATGCAAACAAAAAGAATGGATTTGAAAACAAAAAACTAATTTGCAAATAAGAAACAGTGGATTTGAAAACAAAAAAAAATTTGCAAATGCCTTCCCAGAATTTAGGTTTGCATTTCTTGTTTTTGCCTTTGCATTTCTTGTTTTTGCATTTACTTTTCTTGTTTTGCGTTTGCGTTTCTCGTTTTTGCATTTGCAAATCTACACGAGTCTCATGGGGCGGGACGTCCTCTGAAAAATGTAAGAAGCCTCCTGATTGGTCAGTCTCACTCAGCGAGACGGTGTGACAACTTCCGCCCGCCCACGAGTAGCTCCCCAGTTAGCAAGATATAATTAAATCAACATTGTGCTTCCATCTGGACTGTTGGAATGGTTTATATCGAAATCTCAATGAAGAAAGAATGGTTGACTGGGAATTTGCACACTATGGAAAAACCATTGATTTATAGCTGACCGTGAACTATGATCGCTAAATGGTTGATGTATAGTTGACCGAGAGACGATCGTGTGGTCGACCAATGTACCTACATCAACTGATCTCATTTTGGAAATAGGAGCACAAGTGGTACTCAGGTAAGCATGCAATGAAATATAAATTGTACCAAATATTGTGTTCGTGGATGATTATGTGTACCGGCCTAGTTTATTGATGGTGTCTGGCTGCAGTCTTGGGTGATGTAGACAATTCAATCGCAAATAGATTGTCTTTAAAACCTTACGTTAAATGTCAGCTGTTTTAAAACAGAACGAGAACACGTAGCCGGCCTCGATAATGCCTCTTTGTTATGTTTTTCATTACAATGTCTGAAACACTTGATGTGTCTCTCAAATGTTACAGCAAATGTGAAACGTTTGAGCAATCAACACTCGGTCGCGTTTTGAATGATGCTTGTTGCCATGGTGTAAAAGGGCCAAGGGCATGCTGTTCTTCCTGTCAATGTCTTTTTTAATTAACGTTACATTTGTCTTTGGTGCTTGCTTAAGTTAGCGTGACTGTTAGCCAAAACATAAAAAATACAAAAAAACAAAAGAACAGCAATACAGAGTTTCGAACTCATACCAGTGGGGGAAAATGATTGAAAGAGCACTGTTAATCACTGTTAACTAACAATAAACTTTGGCTTTTTTTCAGATCGCTGCTCTACGTCATTCCTAGCAATTGTTCCATCTCAAGTAAGCACTTATAAACTTGCACTATTACCATAATGGCACCCCGTTGGTCTAAAAGGTCTAATTATTGAAATGCTAATTGTAGAAGCCCTAATGTAGTAAGTCTGTATGTGTCACGTGGTGTTTGTGGTTGCTGTGGTAACGCACAGGAGCTTGGGTCACGTGACGTATGTGGTGCTTGCCGGGTAGCTACTAAGAGGCGTGCTTACCTGCAGTCAGGAGGGGAGAGGGAAGCGGGGTAGCCATAATTTTTGTTGACCGCTTCGCTTTGCCTTTGGTTTGTTCCATGCTGTTCCTACTATGTACCTGAATCCGTCCAGTCCAGTGTGTGTGTAACCGTGCAAGCCACTGTTTCATTAAAAACACCTAAAGAGCATTCCGAGCCTCAGTGTGCTTTTCTGGACATAGCGATAGCGCGTCAAACAAATACAGGATCCACAACTTTCCTCTCAAGTGACAAGGCTGGTTTATGGAGTCGCTACACTAATTTTGTGTTTCTCCTTTCAGATGACCTCCACATGCCAAAAAAAAAAAAAAACACACAGCCACCCAGAATGAATTTGGCCAGGCTGTTCAGTGAAATCGATGAAATGATTGGTTGATTATTATAGGCCTATTATAGGCTGTTGATTGATTATTGGATTGATGGATTGATTAACTGAAACAGTGGCCTATTGATTGATTGTTGTATTGATTGGTTTTTATTAATAATTGATTGAATGATTGCATTTGTTTTAAAATGAATAAAGTGTTTTAATATTTTCAATAATATTGTCTGATTGACTGATTATTAGTTTTCGGGGAAATCCTTTGGCCTTCCACAAAATCCTGGCTGTAGATAAAGCAGGATATATTCACTAGGGATTATTTAAAATTCTGTCTTTTGAAAAGCATTATGTTGATATGCAGCTGAGTTGAAATATCAGGATTGATTCAAAATTGAAATTCCATTGATTTCCTGTTGATCTTTGATAGTAGTGTCACCATTGTTTCAATTACAAATTCGGGTGCAAGCATGATGTGGAATCATCATCAGAGACTAACATTGATTCAATTATTATCTAGCTTTGCCAGTGTAATGTTTATTCAACATTGATTTAATAATAAATGCTATCTGGGTCGCAAGAAGGGAGATGAGATGGCTGGGGGAAGCCATAGACATATATACATATATACACATAGACGCCGCATTGACTGTGGAGGGACGAGGTGGAACATATGTACATCTATGGAGGTAAGAGGTACCCCACAATCTTAAAGTAGAATTATTCACTGAATTTTCGACCGATTTCCAAACAGTTTGATTTGTTAAAAATGTCATACATGTAAAATATAAACACCAAGCAATACTCCAAATAAAGGCCTGAATACATCTGAACGTTTTTTGGGTTCAATTTGTTCTATCTATGTCTTCCTGTCTGTACTCCATGTCTAACGTTTGTAACAAACAACCCGCATGGATATATTTATGATCACTTTTTTAGCGCAAACACGCCATTCCTCTATAGACGTAATGCACTGTAGGAGCAAGCAGCACTGTACCAAGAGGCACGTTACTCCAATTGGCAGCAGCAGTCAACGCAGTGTCTACATATATGTCTCATCTCTCTTCTCACGAGCTACTCAGGCGGGCGGAAGTTGTCACACCGTCTCGCTGAGTGAGACTGACCAATCAGGAGGCTTCTTACATTTTTCAGAGGACGTCCCGCCCCATGAGACTCGTGTAGATTTGCAAATGCAAAAACGAGAAACGCAAACGCAAAACAAGAAACGTAAATGCAAAAACAAGAAACTCAAACGCAAAAACAAGAAATGAAAGGCAAAAACACGAAATGCAAACCTAAATTCTGAAAAAGGCATTTGCCAATTTTTTTTTTGTTTTCAAATCCACTGTTTCTCATTTGCAAATTTGCTTTTTGTTTTCAAATCCACTGTTTCTCATTTGCAAATTAGTTTTTTGTTTTCAAATCCATTCTTTTTGTTTGCATTTATTTTGAAACAAAATTCGCTCTATACATGATATACTATGATATAGTACAGCATAAAATAAATGGGATAGAAGATACATGAGAAGGTGAAAAGTAATAACTATATGTTTAAGGGTTGACACTGTGATGGAATTTCTGTATGCTTTTGTAATTAGTCTGTAGCCTCAGCTGTTCACTACCTGTTGAATCCTGCTATTTGACGTCTTTCAACAGATTATACCTGGTTGTAAATTCCTGAGATGGGTCACCATCTCTTTTATTGCACCCAATTTCCTCCTCTCCACCTGTTGAAGAAGTTCTGTGATGTTTCCACCAAATGGCCAGACACATGTCAGAAACTATAAAAATGGAGTGAAACATTCAATCAGGGGGCACAGCTCTGAACTGCTTACTGCCTGTAGTTTTGTGTAGTGCCTCCTCTCTATAGAGAATTAACACTTGGTGCATGCTACCTTTCTAGTCTGTTAGGCAGACCAGGAAAATTTCCGCAACAATCAGAAACCTGACACCAAGGGGAGGATCAGGTAAACTCCGTGACTACTGTGAAACTACATTTCACACAGTAGTGAAGCAAATGGGGCCTGATCTGCCAATTTATGAGGTGAGACCAGAAAGAGGTAAAGGACGTTCCAGAGTCCTTCACAGAAACCTACTCATGTCCTGTGACCACTTACCCTTTGAAACCTGACCAGAACTAAAGGTAACAAAAATAAACAGAAAAAGAGGCACCAGTCTGTACTGCCACCTTAAGAGTCTGATGAAGATAGTGGGGATGAGTATGACCTCCATTACCAGCCACTTCCAGTCCCCACATTGCCTGCTGTGTAATGATACCGTGTAATAAGAGAAGTGAGAGAAATGCTGTACCAGAGCCTGAGCCTGAGCATGAGCCCCAACCAGTGGAACAGGGAGTTGGAGCAGCAGTCCGCCATACCAGCACAGCCTATTGGTGGAGATCAGTGGGAGGAGCCCAGCACACCTGTTGATCTGCCTGGTGAGGAGAAAAACATACCTGCTGGAAATCTGCCTGAATATTACCCACCACATGCCTCTCCCTCCTCAAGTGCTGCTGCCGAACCTGAGGAACCGACCTACCAGCTGCCACAAAGAGAGAGATGGCCACCTAGATGCATGACCTACGATCAGCTGGGTATTCCTTCATGCCACAGCATCCAGCCACCGCAGCAACTGTTACCTGTCTGCCCAGCACCAGGGCTGGTCACATGGCTGCCACCCTTACAGCCATACTACTAATGAGCAAATCCTCATTGGAGCACATGTTAAAATGGCCCACTTAAGAGCAGAAATAAATATATTTACAGCCTGGTTCAAAATGTTTTTTTGTCTGCAGCTTCTCTACCATCTCATGAAAACTCTGAGGGGGATGAATTTTTTCTAACTCATTTGTTTATTTTATATTTGAGCTTAGAAGTTGGCAATTTTCCGATGATTGACAGCATGTTTACATATAGCCGGGGACTGTTAGCTGAGTGGGTGTGGTGTCCGTCCTTCGACCCTGCCTCTTTTCCCATATTTGGTTTTTCATCATTCAGGCAGGCTCTTGGTGGCGTCAGGCGCAGGCAAATGCCAGCGCCCAGGACGAGATTTCTGAGGCCTTACTTTTGCTCAGGCAGAAACCAATGGGTGACGTCACAGAGGGTTTGTCCAGTGTTTTATACAGTCAATGCTCGTATCACTCTCGTGATTTTTGCACCCCTTTTCCAGGTATGTTGCAGAATATGAACAGAGTTAATGTGTCTGTGAGGTGCTAGCATGTAAAAAGTATTGAGAGTTTTATTGTGACATTTATTCTCACTGAGGAAAAACCACTCTTATCACTCTCGTGATTATTCCAACCCTTTTCCAGGGACGTAACAGGAGTAGAATGAGTTGCCAGAGCTGGCTATTACCTAAAATTACATCCACATCTTTTTATAAAATTACTACCACTTGAGATAAAAACAGATGTATCACGGGGTAGGCAGGATTGTTTTAGCAGTCAGTTCTTGAAAAGATCTACACTCCTCATCTCTCCTCTGAGGAAGACACTCATCCAAAAAAGCGTGTCTACTTTGAAAAAGAATAAAGGGGGAAAAAAAGGTATTTCAGTGAGCCAGGAAATGTAATGCATCTGGCCCAGCAGCTTTGATGGGAGTCTATCAACTTCAATATTAATGCGAGGATTGGAGTGTCCATTCATGTGTCTCGTGCTCTCCAGCTGAGAGAAAACACAGTTGTTCTATTACATGGGTTAGCACTTCTATAGAGATCACCTGAGACCTGAGGGATGTTTTCCCCCTAAATTCTGTAGCACATTGTCCCTGCTGGGCTGAGTGAAGTCAAACAAATAACACCTACAGCATGGAGGTGGGACAAGCCTTGAAATGGTGGACTCACTGTGTGTAATTTGATTAACTTATAAGCTTTCACATTGTCACCAACGGGCAAATTATGGAGCACTTTCATGGCCAGTGAACTGAAGACTAACTTGTAGGCATGGGAACAGCACCCACGCCAATTTTTTAAAAATGTGATATTTTCTTGTTCATTAGAGTATGATAAAATGAAGCAAATGATGCTCACTTTATGCTGAACAACAAGAAAAGGATTCAAAGGGATTATGATACATTTTACCTCTCCTAGGGATTCGAGGTGTGACTATCAAATTAGCAAAAAGGTCTGGCTATTTACCAACTTTGACAATAAAAGATGACTATAGATTTCCTGTGATAAGGTTTTTAAGTAAAGTTACTCTGTTAAAAGCTTCATTTCTGGATGATAATCAACTAAAGCATTTGGTTAGCTTGGATTTTAAGATTGATACTGTTCTTGTGTATGTTCCTTAAGTGCAAAACAATCAGGGAACAGCTTTCTTTGCTTGCACAAAGATTGGCAAAATCATTAAAGCAGCAGGGCTGAAATGGAATGCTTTCATGCACGACTGGCCAAGTCTTGCATGAAAAGTCGGGCTACGCTTGCAAAGTTTAGTGGTGAACTTATGTAGCGTCAAACATACGTACACAGCTACGTTTTGCAAGTGGCAAACGTACCTCCACCGTACCCATGGCGTTACGTTTGCCGCTTGCTGTTCCCAACGTTATGTACACTACACAGACACATTCTGGAGAGAGAATCTCCTGCCTCCGAGCTTGTGTTGAGATAATGGCGCTGAACACACTTACCTTGAAAAAGAAGTATTTCTAGGAAGAGGGGGCTTAATAGCACTGAAAGCAGTAGGCTGTCAAAAGCAGCCACAACATCATTATGAATGTAGTTCTGAAAGTTTAGCTAAAAAAAAATCCCTCATAGCCTTCATGTTCATCCACTTTTCTGCTTCTGGCTTCAGATTCTCCTTCCTGCGAGCTTGTATCGACATAATAGCACTGAACACACTGACGTTAAAAATAAAGGGTTATCTGGCTAAAAGCGGTAAGCTGTCAAAAGCAGTGACAACATCATTATGACTGTAGTGCTGAAAGTTTAGCCCAAACTGACAAACTTCCCTCTTATCCTTCATGTTTGTCCACTTTTCTGCATTCTGGAGAGAGAATCTCCTGCCTCCGAGCTTCTGTCGACATAATAGCACTGAACACACTTATAATGAAATAAAGGGTTTTCTGGCTCAAAGCTGTAGGCTGACAAAGGCAGCCTTTTCTCGCAAACTGAAAACATCATTATAAATGTAGTCCTGAAGGTATAGCTCAAACTGCCCATTTCAACACATTTGTATTGAAAATAAAGGGTTCTCTGGCGAGAAGAGATCAAAATATCACTGAAAACTGATGACTGTCAAAAGCAATGACAAAATCATTATGAATGTAATTCTCAAATTTTAGCTCAAACTGACCAAATTCTCTCTTATCCTTAATGTTCATCCACTTTTCTGAATTCTGAAGGGAGAATCTTCTCCTTACCAGTTTGTATTGACATAATAGCACAGAACAAACTAACACTGAAAAAGAAGCATTTTCTAGCTGAAAGCGGTAGGCTGTCAATAGCAGCTTTTTCTCACAAACTGAAAATATCATTATGAATGTAGTGCTGAAAGTTTAGCGCAAACTCAATAAAATCCCTCTTATCCTTCATGTTCATCCAATTTGCATTCTGGAGAGAGAATCTCCTGCCGGCGAGCTTTTGTTGAGATAATAGTGTGAAACCCTTTACCTTGAAAATGAAGTGTTTTGTGGCAGGAAGAGATGAAAGTAGCACTGAAAGCTGATGACTGTCAAAAGCAGCGACAACATCATTATGAATGTAGTTCTGAAATTAAAGCTCAATCTCACAAAATTGCCTCTTATTCTTCATGTACACCCATTTTTCTGCATTCTGGCCTCAGAATCTCCTGCCAGCGTGCTTCTGTTGAAATGAACGGGCAGAACCCACTTACTTTGAAAAAGAAACATTTTGTGACTAGAGGGGCTCAAAAAAGCACTGAAAGCGGTAGGCTGTCATAAGCAGCCACAACAACATTATGAATGTAGTGCTGAAATTTAAGCTCAAACTGCCAAAGCTGCTCTTATCCTTCATGTTCATCCAATTTCCTACATTCTAGCGTAAAAATATCCTACCTCCGAGCTTTTATCAACATAATAGTACTGAACACAATCACCCTGTAAATAAAAGGTTTTCTGGCTCAATGCGGTAGACTATCAAAAGCAATGACAACGTCATTGTGAATTAAGTGTTGAAAGTTAAGCTCAAACTGACAAAATTCCCTCTTATCCTTCATGTTGATCCACTTTTCTGCAGTCCGGCTTCAAAATCTCCTGCCTGCGAGCTTATGTGGAGACGATAGCTCTGAACACACTTACCTTAAACAAGAAGCATTATGTATCGAGAGGGGCTCAAAATAGTGCTTAAAGCAGTAGGCTGGCAAAAGCAGCCACAACAACATTATGAATGTACTGCTGAAATTTAAGCTCAAACTGACAAAATTCTCTCTTATCCCTATGGTTCATCCATTTTTCTGTTTACTGAAGAGAGAATCTCCTGTTTGTGAGTCTTTGACGGGATAATGGTGCTACATACACTTACCTTGAAAAAGAAGCATTTTATGGCGAGAAGAGCTCAAAGTAGCGCAGAAAGCAGTAGGCTTGCAAAAGCAGCCACAACAATATTTTGAATGTAGTACTGAAATTTAAGCTCAAACTCACAAAATTCCCTCTTATCCCTCATGTTCATCCATTTTTATGTTTACTGGCCTCAGAATGTCCTGCCTGCGAGCTTATTTCGAGACGATAGCTCTGAACACACTTACCTTGAACAAGAAGCATTATGAATCGAGAGAGGCTCAAAATTGCACTGAAAACAGTAGGCTGGCAAAAGCAGCCACAACAACATTTTGAATGTAGTACTGAAATTTAAGCTCAAACTGACAAAATTCCCTCTTATCCTTCATGTTCATCCAATTTCCTGAATTCTGGCCTAAATTCT
>JAPZDZ010000009.1:6757637-6767833 GCA_029783805.1 Acanthurus tennentii | reverse complement strand
CCAAACAGCGTGGATCATCTGACGAGTTCCCTGCGTAGCTCAGTCGGTAGGGCGGGTGTCCCATGTGCGGAAACTTCGTCGTCCACGCGAGTTTGACTCCAGCTCTGACCATTTCCTGCTTGTATATAGCAAAAAAAAAAGTGATGAGTAGTCATTGCTGGATGGTGGAAATCTGGATGTGTGCACAAATTGTGTAAGAAAGAATTTGCCTGTCACCGAGCTCTTCCAGTCTCCACTACCACCTCAAACATGTTGCAATAAATAAATATTGGGCCAACTAATCCTTCTTTGTTTTGATTACTAAATTTATGCAAGGCAATTGGTTTCCTAGATTCTACTGAGTAAACACAACTGTTCGGTTAAGTCAGATTTACTTGGTTTACTTAAATTACTGTAACTTACAAAGAACAAATTACCTTCACTTGACATTTTTGAGTTGGAGCACCTATACAAAATTAAGTAAATAGAACTGTATTTTAGTAAACTTAACAAGTAGATATAAAGTAAATATGACTTAAGACTGGTAGTTATAATTACTTTTTTCAAGGCAATCGGTTTCCTAGAATTTTTTAAGTAAACACAACTTCTCAGATTTTGCAGTGGAGAAAATTTTATGGGAATGACCTGCCAATTTATATTACTGTGCACCCACTGTGTTACAAATACTGCAGGCCAGCATGATGAAAAAGTCATAGAAGTAATTCATGAGACACTCTGCATTTTTGTATTTGAAAGAGGAGTAACAAGTGTTTTGATTTGGCACCACTGGACTCATTGTGTCAGGATGGGTGGCCTTAAAGGGATAGTTCCATTTTTTTGTAAAGAGGGGTAGAAATGGGTCGGGATGCCCCCAGTTTAGAGAAGCAGACAGGACTACCGGCAGGGAAGCCGAGCAATACTGCTGTGGATGGGGTCAGCAGCAAAACTTATTTTAGCCGCCTAAAAAAATCAATATCAGTTGACAGGGTTTAACAATGCATTGTAATACAATACATTATGATATGAAAATGTGACAGTATGCATTGTTGAGACAAAAAAAATTATTGTGATATCAGCTCTTTTATTACTTCTTAAACGAACAGTTCACCCATAAATGAAAATTCAGTAGTTATCTACTCACCTCGTGCTGATATGTGCACCATCTGAACTGGTGTGTGTGGGGAACGTGCACACATGCAATTTGTAGCTCACACATTCCCCACACACACCAGCTCAGAGGGTGTGCATGCACAAAACAAGCTTGTAGCTCTGTACAACGGTGAGGATTTAGGCTAATAACACGGTGTAAATTGTGTTTTTTCAAGTAACAGCATGCGGCAGCTTTAGGAGACTTGGGTGATGGTGCACAAGCAGTGTTAAGGAATCTTAATATTTTTTTTTGAGTACTTTTATTACATTTTTTGCGTGGTCACAATAGACGTGCATTATTTGGAAAAATTATTTGCAACCTGTTTCCCCATGATTCTCTGGGAGTGTTATGAGAAATAAAAAACTACAACAGATTTCTCATCGGCATGAGGTATGTAGATAATGACTGAATTTTCATTTTTGGCTGAACTGTTCCTTTAAGAAGTAATAAAATAGCTGATTTATTTTTTCTGTCTCAACAATGTACCCTGTCACATTTTCATATCATAATGTATTGTATTACAATGCATTGTTAAATTGTTACTATGCATTGTTAGTATGGCGTACACTTCAACTGATATTGATGCTTTTTAAGTGGCTAAAATAAGTTTTGTTGCAAACCCCATCCACAGCAGTCTTAGCTGTCTTAGCTTCTGTGCTGGTACTCCTGCCTGGCCTAACCCAAATCTACTGCAGAAAAGGGATCTGTCCCTTTAAACTTTAAATGAGTAAAATATTGTCTGCAAGGTTTGACCCAAACCGGTGCCTTGGTGTGAAGTTTTCATATTCTGCCTGCCTCTGTGTTCACATAGGTTTCCTCTCACAAAAAAGTAATTGTCAATTCTTGGGAAACAAATAAAAATTAAACATGTGCTGACAAATTGGCAGTAATATGGCCACTAGTGTGCACATTATCCATTACTGTCTTTATGTCAGGACAACATAAATACTCACTGGCTCTGAGGATCTTGTGGGAGGAGCCTTTTCATTCCCAAAATGTCTGGATCATGAGGAGAAAACACACACAAACAATTTTAACCATTGGCTTACTGTTGGAGACATGAGCAATGCAAAATACTACTCATCAGCTTCACACAAAACATTCTCAATATGACTGATCTGAACTTGCTTTAATGAAACAAATCCAGTCTCTGTATGTCCTGCCTGTGTTTGCCTACCTGTCCCTGTGTTTAAATCTGCACCCCACCATCTGGTGACATCTTGTCCCTCCTGGTTCTTCAGCCTTCTTATGATCTCACAGGTGATGCACTGCTGTGGGTCCTTTGCTGTGTGAAGTACAGTTTGGACACAGTCAAGGATATGGTAAATGGATTGTACACATATAGCACTTTTCTAGTCTTTTCAACCACTCAAAGCACTCTACAGTACATAATAATAATAATAAAAATACATTTTATTGATAATGCACTCTTCATTCAAACGAATCCCAGAGTGCCCACAGGTCCAAAAACAAACAAAAAGGACTTCAAGCCTGCACAGACAGAGCCACTAGTGGAAGTCTCTGCAAACTCCACAATACACTGTCTATCATTCACCCTTTCGCATATTCATACACTGATGCTGCATTCGCCCTTTTGCAAATACTGGCAGGACAGAGACAGGTTAGGTCATCCATGTTCTACCAATTTCTCAACTAGTTAAGCAACACCAAATGAGAGATGAGAACGGTAGCTATGAAAAGCCCAGTCATTCAGTGTCTTAGACTGATCAGGATTTTTTTTAATGGGGCAAATAGTATGATTTATATTAATATCTAGAAAATATTCACATTTTTTTTTTCTTAAGCTTTATTTTTCTTACTTACTTTTCACTGTAATAATCATCCCCTTGCCTTTGGGAGCATGTCTCTTCAATAAGAATAAAAAGTATTAGTAAATTTGTATATTATGTATATAAGTACATGGAACTTAACATCGTTTTTTATTGATTCCAACATAGATGTATTGTTTGGTGTTCACTGAGAGAATAATATCCATTAATCAAAAACGACCTACCCTAAATTGATGTCATGTCTGACCATCTACTGACAAGGTGGGACAGGCAGAGGACAGACAAAAAAAAGATTTAGTCCAGTTTAGTATTAATATTAGAGAATTACACACACAC
Organism: Acanthurus tennentii; assembly: GCA_029783805.1. Classification (NCBI taxonomy): domain Eukaryota; kingdom Metazoa; phylum Chordata; class Actinopteri; order Acanthuriformes; family Acanthuridae; genus Acanthurus; species Acanthurus tennentii. The sequence continues at coordinate 6,764,578 of JAPZDZ010000009.1, read as the reverse complement.
ACACACACACAGCTACAACATGCACACACAGGCAGGAGATTAAAACCCATGATGAGACAATTTAATGAAAAGGGGAATGTTTTAGCGAATTTTTAAAGTTGTGTCTACTGTATATTAACCCGCTACCATAAGTGTTAAGATTTAAGTTACTTTACCTCCAATTTGTTCCCCACCAGTGCTGAACGTTACAATTACATTAAGGTTATGACATATTACAGCTAACGCTAAACCTTAAGGTTAACTCAGCAGCAACCAACTGTATTATTAGTAACATTCTATTAATGTCATGACAAAGATTTTCTGCCTGCAAACAGAACAGAAACCACATTCAAAATTCAAAATATTCAAAATATTCTTTTGCTGGCATTCACCATGCTAACAAGCTAGCTAACATTCAATATTAAGTTGCCTGTAATGTTAGCTAATTTATTCGACAGTAAGCTAACCTAACGGTTTGATAATGTTACAGTCTTTAAGTCATGGACATAAAACCATAAGCATTACCTTTGGTTATTAACTTACTGTACAGAAAATAAGAGGGAAATGTTTTTCTTCCGTGATGTTCCAGTATAAGAGCTAGCTATGTGTGAAGTTCACTTCAAGTTAATTAATGAAATTGATACCGCCTGACTCCTTCATTGTGTCAATATTCTATTTTTTTGTAAATTCTTTTGTTCTTTGGTTATCTTTGTTCAAGTCAAAATACCTCAAAATAAGAATATGGCGAGCAGATGTAAATTACTCCAGGTAGATTACTAGCTGACCACCCAGTGGCGCTTATGCCGCGCATAATTGTTGCTATGGCAATGGCGGCGCATACACATGCAGCAGCTGGTGGCTCCCTCAACTTTAGCATAACCAAACAAAAAATGAGCAATCCTCTCGTTTTTATGACTCAAAATCGTATTACTTATGACAGTAATACACTCTTCAGTATCAGAAGAGGAAGTGCAATGATTGGATTAAGTGCAGCGGCATCTCAAGATCCGACAAAACATTCGGACCAGACGTTATAGCAAAGGGTGTGGTCGATCCAGGAAAAGAGGGAAATGTTTATTATTATTATTGCTATTGATAATAATAATAATAATAATAATAATAATAATAATAATAATAATAATTCAAGCTGCAAGCAGTGTTGGACAAGCCCTCACACTCTGACCTGTCCGAATAGGTATACGTTGCCTTAAAGTGTAGAAAACTTATCAATTTGTTCCATTTTTAAGGTATTTTGGGTCTTTTTTGGAAAAATTAGCTTTTATTTAGAAAGAGTTTGGTTCTTTTATTTTGAATCATGTGTATTGGCAGCTGTGTGGCAATGAGACAAAAATGTAGGCTTACAGAGAAATCTACATGTAAATCAAAGGAGATTTCAGCCAAACCCACACCTCTTTGAAATTGGACTGCTTAATCAAAGTTAGAGCTACAGAATTCACTCAAAATTTCAAATGAGTCACAAGACTTTGATTTGTAGACAATTAATGATTTTTTTTAATGTGTTTTGGGTCATTTTTGAAAAAAAGCTTTTATTTTAAAAGAGTTCTGTGCTTTTATTTTGAAAAACACAGGATGTGCCAGTGACCAGGTTAATTTTTGATGGACATGAGGAGTGGCAGCTGTGTGGGGATGAGACAAAAATGCAGGCAGACACAGAAAACTGCATTCAATCCAATGGGGAAATCCATCAAACCCACACCTGTTTGAGCAAAGACCGGTCAAACATAGTTTGAGCTACAGACTTAATTAAAATTTTAAATGGGTCACAAGACTTGGATCTATAAATATTGTATTTACATCATTTTGCTATCTTGTACGGTTTTTGAGTTGTCACAGTTTTAGTTTTATAATTTTCTGTGCTCTCTGTCAGATTTTATAATGGGTGTGTATTGCGGAATGTTCCGGTGCTTAGAGTGTGTCGTGTGACTGGCAGACTGCAGGAGGGGAGAAAATCAGGACAATAATTTTTGAAAAACTCCTCACAGATCCCACAAAGTTTTTCAAATCAGTCCCTGAGGCAGAGAGCATGTCGTCTGCAGGAAGAGCGTGACCTAAGCAGTATTTTCTTCTACTGTCTAGATATTTCCACATTCGTTAGTTCTTCCAAAAGTGGCAAAGAAGGTAAGAAATAAGTCTAACTACAGTGCATAGAAGAATAATAATGTGAACTGACGGTGGCTTCATAGAGCTAGCTTACTAGCTATAACGTCAGGTAAACTAGCTTAGTTTAAGCACATTTTGGTGCATTGTGTTAGCAGCAGTATAAAGCAAACGTCTTAGTTCGTGGTTTATAAACGAATTTTCCCCCACGTTATAACTATGCATGTCTTGTTGTGCCATGTTTCTTGCCGATTTCACTAACTTTTAAAGTGGCATGCGCCCTGTCTTTCCCCTCATTGTCATGCTACCTTTCCAGTCTTGTTCTTGGACTCCCTATAGGCAGTCCGGGAAATTTTACGCATCACATTGTATACAAAATGAATCTATTTTGCTTTCCAGCTTATACATGCTTTATTCTTTTACATCTGACCATCTGCTAAATGAAACACAGTTGATATGAATCTCTCCAGGTTTTCAACACCAATGATTAGAGTCACACCCTCAATTTTCCATCCATCCCGTGTCTCTTCCTGCTTATTCTCTCTATTCAGGATCAAACTGGGGCTGCTTGCATTGGATGTCAGTCAGGGAATGGATCATCGCAATTGAGAGTAAGCCACAGATTGAACAAATATCTTTAGACAAGATTCTTCTTGCTTGTTTATTTGAAGGAGCAGAATGAGTTTCCAGAGCTGGCTATTACCTCAAATTACATCCACATCTTTTTGTAAAATTACTACCACTTGAGAAAAAGGCAGATGTATCACAGGGTAGGCAGGACTGTTTTAGCGGTCAGTGCTGGAAAAGATCTGCAGGAGGAGCTGAGGAAGCAGATTAAGGACCTGCAGGATGAATATGAGCAGGCAAAAAGCAAAAGAGAGTCCTTGAGCAAGAAAAATAAGAAGCTGAAGCAGAAGATTGAGGACAAGAAGAAGAAATTAATCCCAAAAAATTAGCTGAAGGACAAAATTGGGAAACAACAATGAATAAGCAAAACACACTGGAAATGGAAAGATAGTCCAGCTCCTCGGTTGTGTCATATGTATGTATGAGTGTGATATGATTTGAATGTACCCTTTTTCTTATTGGATTTTCTCCAGGTGCTCTGGTTAACCCCACTTACATACATATAAAATTTAAAAAAAGACTTTTGATTTTAATTGGATTGTTTTTTGATTGTGTTTTGCTTTAAGAGGTAAAATATCTAAGGACCTAAACTGACAACAACAGGTTCAGAACCTGTTGTCAGTTTAGGTCCTTGGACAAAAACAAGTTCAGAAGCTGGAAAAAAAACATGTGCGGGGCAGAGAGGATGGATGAGCAAAACGTAACAAACTGGAAATGGAAAAATAGTCCAGCTTCAGGTTGTGTGATATGTATGAGTGTGATTTGATTTTTCTTATGCTGGGTTTTCTCCAGGTGCTCTGGTTCACCCTCTGACTTTCATTTGAAAATATATTTAAAAAAAAATAAAAAGTGACTTTTTATTGTAATTGGATTGTTTTTAATTGTGTTTTGCTTGAAGAGGTAAAATAACGTAAAGTAAGCCTTTATTCATTAGAGGTGAAATTTGGTTGAGAATAATTTAAAAATGTAAATAGCAGAGGGCATTTAAAACTAAGACAACAATGAACGTGATAATACAAACCATAAAAATGCAATTAAAGGTGAAACTTATTATTCAGAATAATACACAAATATAACATAATATGTAATGTAACATGACAGTTCTACATATTAGCATTATATACTATGATATAGTACAGCATAAAATAAATGGGATACAAGATACAGGAAAAAGTGAAAAGCAATAACTATATCTTTAATTAAATTTTACTATATTGCATTGTGAAATGTGAAAAAATAGTATTTTTTAAAGTAAAACATATATATATATGTATGTATGTATGTATGTATAAAAAATACTACAGAATTTTAGTTCCAGAGGTGAAGTAAGCTCTTATTGAGAAATTTAAGATGAAATGTGGTTGCTGCAGTAGCACAAGAATAATTACTGATAAATAAATAAAAGTTCAAAATAAAGCAAGTATATGAAAATTTACAAAAATATCTAATATTTAGTATTTATTTCTGTAATTGTAAATCTTGCCATTAACATGGTTTTATTTCCATTAAAAAATCACAAATGATCTATGTTAACTTTACTATGGCATTAGATATTCTTAGTGTTGGGCCCTGAAGTGTCAGATATGTTGCTGTATGATGTGTCTGACACTATTCTTTCTTTTACAAGTACTTATTTTCTCTCTCTCTCTCTCTCTCTCTCTCTCTCTCTCAATTAATCCTCAACTTCAGCCTTTAAAGGCTGTGATATTTAGTACATATCATATCACATATCACTGTATTTCTGCTGTGGTTGTTGTTGCTTTAAGAAAGCTACACATTATGTTTAGTATTAGAAAATGAGACATTTAAAAGCTAATAACACATCAGGGTTCAAGCTCTGTAGCACCTGCTGTACTTTCTTGAAATGGTCTTTCTATTTCTTAGACAGAAACAGAAATTAGGGACAACAGCAGTCTGGCAGTTCATGAGTGCAGATGTCAAAGGGCTTTTACGTGCTGCAAACAGCATGCAGAGGTTGGAGCTTCTCGGACAAGCAGCCGTGCAGCTCACCGGCCGTGGGGAATGGAGGACATCTTGCCAGGGTTATGACTTCAAACATGTAACAGTCTCAGCAGCTCCAGGCCAAGGGAACAGATTGCTCCAATTACAGCAAGGCTCACGCACCAGAGTCCCCTTGACACATGCAACGGTCTATTGGAGTGGACTTAGGGTAGTGGTATGTTGCTCAGGAGCACTGGGGGCCCACACATCCCACTACCAATCTGTATTCTGTTTGAACCCGCAGACATCTCCTTTTACCTCTGCTTTCGTTTCAAATTCTGTTCAGACTGGGTGTTTTTGGCTGCCAACACAGGTGATTGGCACCTTCTCTCTGAATTTATAACAAAATCAATTCTCTAACAGCATCCCTGAGCACATCAATCTAAGAGAGATGCTTTCTACTCCCTCATTTTCAGCTTCACAGGCGCAGAGTGGTTATAGATGAATCCCTCAGTATACTTACCAGTATCATCTCTGAGAGCTGTGGCAGAGCGCTGCTTTAATTGGCAGCGTCAAGTAATGCACAACATGTTAGGAGCCAGCAGCATTGTTAATTGAGGGCCGCAGTTGAGAGATTGACTAATTGATCAAGGCCTCTGCAGAGGTAGATAATTCATGGCAGCAACACTGCAGGGGGAGGAGCCTTGTCAGACATGATTCATGTGTCTCTTGGAAGAGAGTTGGTCTCAGTGGTCTCTTTTGTTCCGTGGGCCCGGCGTGAAGGGGATTGTATCATCAGCACCTCTGCCCAAACGCTCACTGCTCCCTCTAAATCAGAATTAAAAAGGTGAGGCTAGTGTTGATAGGTTGCCACAAATGATACAGTGCTGTATGTCTGTATGCTCCCCCCTGATGGTTTCTGAACTCCCTGAACACCGTCGAGATACGGGGAAGATGTATGGTTGTGTTGTAATGAAAGCATGAAGGGACCTCAAGTCATGGAGGGAATGTCTCCATCACACAGGTAGAGAGGTAATCATGCCCCTGTGTGCTGTACTCTGGGTAAAAAATGAAATGTGTGGCAACAATGCAAAGCTTATAAATTGCAGGAGAGGCTGAAATACCTCTGATCAGATCTGCAGACAGAGTTGGTGCACTGTGTTATGGTGGAGTCTATGTAAAGACTGTCGAGTTTTCCATCAAAAACTATTCATGTAAGCTGTGGGTGTGGTATGAATGGTGTAATGAGCAGGACTAAATATGACTGTGGTGGGAGTAATGGAAGATTACATAACATTTTCTGGGCAAACAGATTTTGCCATAAACTATATGCAGTAATATAGATTAAAGTATAAGCCTAGGGGTTTGTATATTTTTGTTGTCAAAAATCCAATGAAAAACTCCAAAACAAGAGTACCAAGGACACATTTTTCCATATTTCTTTACTACACTGGGCTTGGCCTTTGTAGTTTCTTTTGAGCCGGTCTTACACCAACAAGTTCTCCAACACAAAATGTTGTTTTTTTGTGACCTCCTGGATGACACACAGCAGCATTTTTAGAACTGAGGTCTGTATCAGCAGGTTAGGTTTAGAGAAAGATAGTGGTTTGGGTTTAAATAAGTATTTAGTTGATGTAGTTATATTTTACAATGAGGAACATACATTCAGCTGTAAAAAAAAGTAGGGAGGAACTTATTAATGAGTCATTAATCATCAAGTCATGAATTATTCCTCACTTGTTTCTAAATTACTAACAAATCATTAGATCTTATAAACTAGCAGCTGATATTTAACAAGCAGTTAGATTTTCTTTGTCTATTCCTCTGTAACAACCCAAAAATGTGTGTCTCTCGCTGAAAAAATCATTTCTAAGGTTAGGGAAGCGTTTTGGTGATTATAATAATAAGTGCATGGTTAGAGTCATGAAAGGACTGGGGATCATGTTCATCCTTTAAAAAAAAAAAAGTCGACTCATGGCAGGAAGTGGAAAACAGCAGCCCTACTAGTTAAAGTATGCAAAATGCCTTTATAATTATCAAGCTAAAAGGATTTGTCACTTTATCATAAACATGCTTTTTTTTAGCACCAGCTGTCATTGTGGAGGAAAGCCTCCCCCAAAACATGAAAATTTGAAATGTGTCTGCAGATAGCCCCAAGAAATGCACTATTTAGTCCTGTTTGGTAATTTTTGGTAAAAGCTACGGTGCCCAGCTGTTTTAGGAAGATGAAATTCTAATAGATATCATGACCCTGCTTCAAAAGTACACCTGAGTTT
>JAPZDZ010000009.1:6739273-6757537 GCA_029783805.1 Acanthurus tennentii | reverse complement strand
AAAGAAAAAAGAAAGAAATATTGTATTTATATTCACTCTGCTATGGCAGCATATTGCTGCCACGACAGAAATAAAGAATGGATCAATATCACATTATTATGTGATACTTTTATCGTTATAATAATTAAAGTTTAACACTTTAACAATAAACTTAAATAAAATACCTATGGATCTAAACTGACAACAACAGAAAAAAAACTGAAGTTCCTAAACTGCCTTCCTGAGACTGACGCAAAAAGTGGTTCAGTCCTCACAGAGCCCCATATTTAACTGTACAACATAGTAGAAATAAAAATGTTTACAGCCTGGTGCAAAGAATGGATTTGCCTCTATTGCTTACTTCCCCACAACTTAATAGGAATTTTTGACAGCACCCTGTAGCTCTAAACATCACGCAGTCAGTGGAAGTGATGCATATTCTCCTTAGCTTCACCTTCTCATCTAAATATGGTCACTTCTGGCTCCAGGAATCCAAGATGGCGGCGGCCATTTTTCCAAACTCCAAGCTTGAAAACAGCATTCGACAAACCAAAAGGTGACATCATAACCCTCTCTTGTGTTTGATATACAGTCAGTGGTGTTGCATTATGTTTTTTCCCTTTTGGTGAGATGCTGTCTGTCTGTACAGGAAAGTGATTATTGGTGTTTGTAGCATTTTCAATGCTCTGACATTTAATTGACTGTGATAACTGTGATGGAGATAATGCACGCTAATGTATCTTGTCTGAATGATTACAAAATGACCTTTGATGCTGTTTCATCATCCTGCTGTCTCATAGCTTAGAACTTGGACATAAGAAATTCATAGAGAAAGTAATTGCATAAGTCATAATGTATTCGTTTCAATGTGTTCATTCTCTCTGTTGTGAAATGAGAGTCATCAACTACATTAAAAAAAGACTAAATAGCTTGCATTATTTTATGATGTCTTTTTTGCATTATATTATGATTATTTCACACAAGCTACTCTGTCTACAGTTGTGCCATGAGGAATCGCAACCTTTCTATGTTTTGCTAAGCATAAGCATCAAGATTAGAGGGCCATGTTAGAGGAGAGGCTTGAGTCTGTTATAGCGAATGGACTCTAGTCCATCTGAGCTAAGATATAAACCGCCGAGGCTTGCCAAGTTTGCCTGGAGTCAGTGAACTGCCAAATCTTTCACATCCTACAAGCAAAGGATTCATCCTAGTGTTTGTTTGAAAACATGGCAAATGGAAATGTTTTCTGTGGCCAGACAGAGAATCAAAGGGTCTTCCCACTCACATTTGAACTGTTTTTTTATGGATTAAGTCCACAAAGTATGTTATTGATTGCTGCAGAACAGCTAAAACCTCTTTTCTTTGCTGCAAATAAAAGTGTGTCAATTAAAAAGAACAAAAAAAGTTTCGCTGAGGACGAAGATGATGACCACCAGTATTTTAACACAGAATTAATGTCTTTAAAACCCATGCAGTGAAATTTTCAAGTAGGTATTTCAATTTTCAATGTCAAAAATGTAATCAAGTTAACATAAAAGAGACTGTGAGGCCCACAGGCAAGACAGGACAAATCCCCCCGCAGGCAAATCTTCTCTCAACCAGACAGAGGGAACTAATGAACTGGTTGTGTTTTGATTTCAGAGGAAAAATAAGAGGACAGCGGTCCTTCAGCCAGTTCAGCTGTTAGTCCTAAGTATCGTACCGGATGTTTACTGATTGCTATTTAAACAGATTTGTTCAGAGAGTACGTTACATGCAAGAACATTTAGCATTTAATTAAACATTCTTCCTTTCTTATTTCACAGAGCTGCCATTGCACACACACGTAAACCTGATGAGGCAAGTTATTTAAAAAAATTTTATGTCAGCTTTGATGACATAAGTTATGGAAGGTTGACGGTTCTGAAATTTTAAAGGAACCATGCAACAGCCATTTTAAACAAGATTGCAATTTACAAGGTCACCGGTAAGGCAGCTTTTATTTTTTAAGGTAAATAGATGCCTTAAGAGGAAAGAGGAAAGTTTTATTTGTTATAGGAAATCTGTAAAAGTCTGCTGTGTTCGGTGCAGCAAAGAAAACAGCCAAACACAACGTGTCTGTCTTCAGTGCATTGTCACTCAGTGAAATGGTAAACACCTTATAATGGCTGACACTAACACACTCGAACCCACACACCGTAAAAACGTGCGCGGATACCAAAAGAGACAATTTTTGTAATATGGAAATTAATCCATGTAAATTCAAAAACAAAAGGCACGAACACCCAAACCGTTCAGACATATTAAAGATTTATTCTGATGGGTCAAAGTGTCAGAATGTGAACACAGAGCTCGGATGATGTATCAGAGCCCATTTGACAGCTGGATGTGATAAGAGCCCTTGGGCATGTTCAGGGATGTGTCTGTGTTTGTTCAATGGAGAGGCAGGTGGTTGAAGGACTGGAATACTTTGCTCTGCTTTATTCATGTTTTAGCAAAGAATTCTTGATGCATTGCAAGGAAAGTAAAGTATTTATATGCATTTTTGTGCAAAATAAAGTCAGTGTTGAATGATAATAATAAGTTAAAACAATGGAAAATATGTCTTTCCGCCCCATGTGGAAAGCTCACAGAGCTGCAGAGCTGAATAGAGAGCCATTACAGGGAAGCTGTTGTTCAGAGTCCAGATTCTAAATCATCAATCAGCTCCTCAGGTTTCCCAAATCAATACCATGTGATGACATTTTGGCAGCACTCTGCATACGACCGCCCAAGACTGTTTGGATAAAAAGAAACAATACTCTGCCGCGATACATCTTCCTCTCTCCCTCCTTATTCGGCGAGGCAGTTGTTTGTGACAGAAGCAGTGGCAGGTCACAGGTGCCACGAAAATTAACCATCCTCTTCTTTCCACCACAAACCAGTGTGAACACTTACCCTCCCATATAGTGACATGCAGCTCTGTGGATGCATTCACCCGCTGCAAGGTTTTTTCGTCTTGCGCACAAATGAAGAATAAACTTCTTTTCAAAAGTAGAGGTGACTGCCGACCCAGTTTGAAGCTGGTAGCTTGTGCCAAGGTCAGACGCCCACAGCTTTTATTTGTTCACAAACAGCCAAAAGGTATCCTTGACTCAGGTTTATACAGCGATATGTGCTTTTAGAGCGTGTTCATTTTCCTTTCTTCATGTCTTTCTGGTCTTCTGTCACCTCTTTGAGCTAGTGCAATTTCAAAAAAAAAAAAAAATCCAAAGAAGAGGATAAAGGATCCTCTAATAGGTACAAAAAAATCTTTTTTGGTCATGTTTTTTTTATCCTTAAATTCAGCAAACATGGTCAAGGACAAAAAAAAACAAAGAACTTTAAACCTGTACATTCATTTTGCTTAGGACATTGTATGCATTCAATTTATTGGTAGAAATTTCAACAAAGACTTCTCCATCAGCCATTTTTGGTTTAAAACAGAGTGTGACACTGCTTTTTTATTTACCTGAAGTAATCATTCTGCTCATATTTGAAAGTAAGCAAACAGTAAAGTCTGTAGTGTACATAGCTAAGAATAATTGTCTGTCTGTTGACAGGATTTTGAAGTCTTAATCTCTGTTTTACAGCCTCTCTCTGTACTGCTGAGGATGTCATTCATAAATCTGACCTGATGAAAAGCCTTTGGAGTCAAAACACTGTCAACAAAGAAGGCACCAGATACGCGACTATCTCTGTTTCCTCTTTGCATACTAAATTATTAAGCTGTGATGGGGGAGGACTTTGCTGCCACAATACTGCTCTCTGCTGGTAATGAACTTCTGGTGTTGGACTGACCTTTGAACTGTCTCAGAGCAGAGCTGAGGGAGAATGAGCACTCAGGTTTGTTAAGAAGGAGCCCTTTAAAGACACCTTTTGCCATTAAGAAAAAAAAAATCCCTTTTAAATCCACAAGTTAATTAAAATTAATGAGCATACACTGTTAACCAAACTCATGAATTGCATGTATATGCATATGTAGGAAAGGAGATTCATCATACCAGTGTCATAATATTGTGTTTGCTGTGCCTCAGAAGTGCAGCCTGTTAGGCATGATATGCAAAGAGTTTATGCACATTTAGGAATGTTCTGTCCTCTCCTCATGTAGGTTTATGACACAGACTCACACAGACTCTCCACCTTGTGACTTGCAGATTTCTGCACTGTGGGGGGGCATGCAGGTTTCAGTGATGATTCCCATGATCCCCAGCTGCAGGGGCCTCCTGAACATTTGGAGTAATATCACTTTGTTCAGATGCTACAGTCACCATGTATGAGCTCCACACTCACACGCTGTCAAGAGCTTAGAATTTCCTGCCGAGCCCCTGGAGCTGACCACCCACCTCTTTTTAGCCTTGTTAAAGAACCAAAGGGAAATCGTATTTCAAGATGGATACCTTCTCTCTTCATCTGCACTATGCTTATTACTGCATCCAAGAAAGATCAAAGCTACCTAAACTACCCTTGGAGCTTGCAGCCCCCTGAAGATTCTCCACAGTACTAGAATAACGAGGTGAAGACTGCCTCCACTTTTATCTTCACCTTGCTTAGCAAGTGAGTCATATTTGTCAGAAGTGAGTCTTTCTGGCCAGAAGTGCCCCTCTCATCTCATAAATGCACTGGGAGAGAGTTATAAATGGGATTACTCAAGCAGCTGTTTTATTTTCTACTAAAGGTCGAAAAAACGTATATTTCCAAACAGAGAGGTACTGATTTACTGTGTGAATCAGCCTCACCCAAAAACTTATACACCAATAACAGAGTGTGACCAATATCAAGGAGTGAGGCAGCAAACTAACCCGGGGACCCTCTCCTTCTCTGTCTATTCTGAAACAGCTGTTTGAGCTCTAATTAAAGCGAAGTAGCAGGTGTCACCTGAGCCCCAACTGCAGGGGCACACCTGGTTGCATTAATTTGATCCAAAGTGGTTTTGACGGACTGCCTGCACTCTGGCGTCCCACATTAAGCCACTGGAACTGAGCACCTGCTCGGAGCGAGCCAGCAAAGAGCACTCCACTAACACCGCTCTGTGGAGGTACGCCAAGCTGGCGAGCCCATGTCTCCGCAGTGACCCAGGGGAATTCTTCGTCATCCCTGCCTCCGACTTACCAGCAACATCAGTAAGTGAGCAACCCTGCGACGATGACCTGTAGTCACACTGAGCTGAGGGCTGGGTGTGCCCAGGATAATTGTCTGTGGAAACCTCCCAGAGGCTGTAATGGCAGCTTGTTTCAGATCTCCTGATGATTTCACAGGACATTTAACTTTACACCTCTCATTTGTTACCTCCTCGGGGTATTTCCAAATACCCATTACCAGGTTTCCAAGGAATGTGGCAACCCTTAACCTCCACTAGTTTTTATGTATGCATAAATTGCCTTGGGGATAAATGTGACACTGGATTTGGAAGCGCTGACATGATGTGTGTTTGCATGCAGACTTAAGCAAACAGATGACCTTCAGAAGCTGAGCAGCAACGAAAATTCACAGATTGTGCTAGTACGAATGAAACATTGTGTCGTCTCCCTGACTCCTCAATTGCCAAATTAAATTTACATCACCTAAGAATTAAGCTCTAGCTGTTTGAATGGGTCCCGCCTCGGGTCAGGCTGCACTCTCTGTTGCAACAGTTTCTTTGTGCCACGACAATACATTAATTTCATGAGTCAACAGGCTACGACTGGCAGTTTGTGTCGAGCTAAACAGTGTTTAATTGGATTCCGATCCATGGCAACACCACCGGAGGCTTGTTTCCATCTTTTATTTCAGCAGCACCTGGAGCGTAATAGTGGTGATTACATCCCTCCTGTGGTGTCCCGGCGGTTCAGCCCTCGCAGGCCTCTGGGAATACGCTGCTGACAGTCACGGCCCATGCTGCCCTGCTGCCCTGTTCGGCTGCTGGCAAACCCCGAGCTGCTGCTGCCGAGGTTTTTTGTTACAGCCCTGCTGCCACAGGCAGGTTCAAAGGGATTCATGATAATACAAAACAAATTAATTGTTTACTGCACAACTCGGGCAAAAATCCAAGGCAATTGCAAACAACATAACAAGAAAACTCCCATTTGTACTGGCAAACAATTTAAATGGTTAACCTTACAGTAAAATAGTTTGCATAAATGAAATATTATCAAACTTAGGAAACAAAATAGATACAGTTTTAATTAAAAACAATATTCCTTATTATCATTATCATTCATAAGGATGCTATCTTCATTATTTTTCATTTAAAAATCCTGTAGCAAAGGACTTGCTGGACATTTTGTGTAATACACTCATTTTCTTTCTTGCTAATTAGAGTTGGATAAGATTGATACCACACCAATGTCTGCACAGTAAATATGTAAATGGACAGATTTTAACATAGACATATCTTGCCCTGTCACTGTAAATTTCCTACTTCATGTACATAACATTGTCAATATGATCCTATATGTTGTACATAATGTATATAGACATGTATACACGCCCCTAATCCATCTCTATGCATATTCACTCTGTATTTATTCTTGTTGATTTCTTTGTCCTATTTCTGTTGCTTCATTGTTTGTGCTGCTACAACATACAATACAGTTGACTTGCATACAAACATTTAAGGTGTTGGACATTGTTACTTTTAATATACTGTACATGCACCTGCTGTAAATTTCATGTGCTTTTGCGCGTTGGAGTCCTGACCTTTCACCATTCATTAACTATTTTGTTGAGTCGGTGTAGTAAGAAACTGCTCTATATTTTCTCAGCTCACCAGAATTGCATGATAAAAAAAATCTCCTGATACAAAAAAGTAGTTATTATAGTTGTTTGGTAATCAAAGAAAGCAGTAGTTATAGTTATAGTAGTTTTAGTCATTGGTGAGGAAGCCATCATCAGAAAGATGCAATCATCAACAAGCCTTAATTTGGAGGAAATGTAGAAAATGGCACATGCAGCATTTGGAAATGAAATCTTCATATCTTTAGAGAGACACCAGCTAACAAGGCCTTGGGAGGAACAGATGAAGTGATTGCCCTCCTCTTCCACGTAAAGTGGGGAAAGGTCAATGACCCCTGCTGACAGAGATCTGGGAGGACGGCATGCACATGAAGTCAGTGCTGACAGCACAGGGAGGAATAACATTGTTGGGCCTCTGACCCTCAGTGTATCCCTGCGCCGTCTTACAACTACAGAGTCAGAAATATCTGAATAATACATCGGCCTTTCCTGCTGGGACCACCCCCACTGCTCACACAAGCAGAGGTACACAAACACAGCATTCACGTCATGGTGTGAAGTGTGTGTCCCACAGCATCCCATACAATAATGAACACATTGTGTTTGACCAGCTGAGGCCAGGTCCCTGTATCTCACCATCTTTTTATACGAGGGATTCTGTTATCTGAAAGCTTTGTACCTTTGATGCAGGATTGCACAGATGATTTTTGGCCCCAAATTTTATTGTAATTGATTGCTATTGATCTTTTTGAATGTTACGCATAATTTGTTTCGTGTGCGGTTCAAACCTTCAGCTTAAACACTTTTTTTGTTTGGTCTGCTCTCCATCCTTTTCTTTACTCTTTTAAATTAAATTTGTAATTGCTTTTTTTTCTTTCAGTCCCTTTATTCCATAAGCAATACCAAGAGCTTAAAAGAGAAAAAAAAACACACACACACACAGCAATTTTGGCCTACACAGTAATTTCTCACCTCCTTGCAAGTAAGTGAACAATAGATCGAGCCACGAGAATTCTGCTGTTGACACAGTGAGAATGAACAGAAATGCATGAAACATTTTAAAATCCCCTGTGATGCCTGAAAAGGCTGGCTGTCTCACTCTTGTTTCCATCTGCTTTACATACAGGAACAGCAGCACGGTTTGCACTGAGATTATTTGAATTTCATAGAGTGTTTGACATTTGATAATAGTGCAGTGTGTTTATGGATTCTAGACTTCCCTGCAGAAGGTTTCCTATCATGTTTGTTCAGGCTTCACCCCCCAAAAAAGCAATTGAATATGAAAAACTCAAATATCTCTGTGTGACATCAAAAAGACAAACCCAATTATTGTTTTAGCTTCGCATGAGCAGATACATATCAATCAGCCTTCTAGGAATATCTGAATTTACATAAAACATTCTGAGTAGCAGGTGCAATGAAAAGATGGGGAAAACAAATGTTTGTGTAACAATTGCGCTGTCATTTATTATAATGGAAGAATTGTTGCCTCAATGCCACATAATGACTGGATGTTGTTCACCTGTTGAGACAGATTTAGTATTTATCTAACGTGTCTCCACGTGTATGTAAATCAGGCTGTGCTGTCAAAGGAGCACTGTTTAATTTTAATTGAGGGAGCTTTACCACAGCTGGCTGATAATCTATAAAAAGAAAGTGCTCAAGTGAGAAAGTAACACATTTTTATGCAGCTACAGGGCTGAGAGGTTGCAGACAGATGGGACAGTGTAGGAGCAGAGTGTGGGAGGGTGCATCCGCAGTCGGATACTGGCATCGTTTGACAAACAGGTGTGTGTGTACAGTAGAGAGTGTGTTAGAGGTGGGTTGGGTGGTGCGTCCCAATATACTCTAATCATCAATAATAATCATTAAACAAGATGATTATTATTTATTTGATTATTATTGTTAAATTAGCTCTGTAGAATATTGTCTGGTGTTGCATCTAACACAAAGGAATACACAAGTGTTTGATGTCACCCTTTACAGGAGCATAGAATGAATACAGATTAATATTTGTGCTGAAAAATAAACTAAAGATAAAACTTCGACATGTTTTTGCTACACACTGTAGAACTGTGAACTCACTTATCTTATTTTTACCTTTTGTAAAACATGCATCTTTTGTACACGAACGTAAAGTGGAACCTTCCGTTGTCCGATTCCCTTCCGGTATGTTTTTGTTGTTACACAGGTAGTGAAGTTGTAGTTGGAATTGCTTTGGTATTCGGCTGAATCTCCGTAGTTCAAAGTTAAAATTGGATTAACGGTGTAAATGCCGCAATAACAGGTAGATGTAATTATGCTAATAAAATATACGTAACTTGGTTTTAGCTGGCAGAGTTTGAAAGTGTAGCAGCTTCCGTCGTTAGCTTGAATGGGCAAATATTAGCTTACTTTTCTTCCTATGCCAATAAAGGAAAGGCTGTTTTTATTAGCAGGCTGTTTACATAAAATTCAAAATGTTCTTTATTATGTCGAATATAGTAGAGTTGTTGTTGTCGTCTTTTGAAACTTGACGCAATGAAAACTTTGTAATAGAAAACGAAAGTCTCAATAATACGCTGCAAAAAGTCAAGAGAATTATTTTTATTTAGGATTATTATACAGTGTCAGTTTGTATTTATGAAGCCAAATTGACACCTCATTAAAAATATATTTAGCTTTTTATATAAAGTTTCATTTTAAACTTGTACATGGGTGTTTAAATTAACCCCTTAATTAAAATTATTATAATCCAGCCTTGCGGTTTCAAAATTGAGTTTAGGTTCTTTTGGTGCATCTCCATTTTGTGGTGTTTAAATGAGCACAGAGTAAAAAACATGTCACCTTAGTCCAATTTCTGTGGGTTTGAAAAAATATATCATTATCTTTCTCGCTCCACTGGATTTTAAAATAGATAAGGTGAACTCTGACCATGGCTCTTAATGACTTCCATAATAAGTTTTGACAGTAGGACAAGAAGTCCCCACACAAACTGAATAATTTAATTTTCTAGTTTTGTTGTTTTTGGAAAGTATTCAGAAAGTCAAAGGTTGCACAAATGATTTTAGCTGATGAGATTTTTACACTGATATGGGTACTCTTGGAGTGTATTGTAAGGTCTGTAAACTGCCCTGATGCTGTTGATGACCTCAGGCGTGTGGAATATTAAATGCAGTCATTCTGTTTAGCTCTGTTTAGTCTGCCTTCACGAGGTTCACAAGGCTTTCTGTACTGAAATGAATCATGTGCTCAAAGTTGGCTGCCCTGTACTTTGGCATCATTTCCAGCTGCACAGAGCATCCAAACATGGATGGAGTCACATGGAGGCAGAGCTGGCAGTGGCAGCAACAATGTGACCAAGTGTCGTCAATGTGCATGTGTCATCCCAAGCTCTGGCTCACAGTGTTCTCACCTGTGTTTTGTGGCTGCCAGCTTGAAAATTAGGAGCCTATATCTCTTTCACTGCAGCAATGAGCTAACTGTGAAATCCTTATTAGGGATTGAGTCTGAAAAAGTGTTGTTCTAACTCACCCTCATTGTCTCTCTCATAGCATAAATAAAGACCTTCTCATCAATGGCCAGGCTGTGGTCAAAGATCTCTGCTGCTTTGCCTCTTACTGAAGAACAGTTTCCACTGCAGTTCAGTGACAATGTGGAGTCAAGTGTGGTGGAAATGCTAAAAAGGTGCAGGCAGCAGCTGTACAGCGACGCCATGAGTACCAGCCTAATGCTTAACGCTCAGATCATTTTGGATTTTTCCTGGGAGAAGCTCAACACGGGAACCTGGCGCCACGTGGACAAAGAGTGGAGACGTGTTTACTCTTATGGCTGCCTGTTCAAAGTGGCAGCTCTGTGCCATGAAGATTCATCAGCAGAAGTAGTGCTGCAGGCTGTAAGGACTTGTGACATGGGTTTACTCATGGGTGCAGCCATCATGGATAATATTCTTCAGGTTATTGTTCAGATTCTGCAGAGGGAAGTCAAACAGTCGACTAAGGAGGAGGATGAAAGTGATCATCCTGAGGTCAAGGTCAGTTTTCTTCGTTAAATCTGTATTCATTTCGCATGAATTTGTCACTTTAGTTTATTGAACGTTATTACATCCATGGGGATGGAAATGTGATGCCTCTGCAGGATTTTAGCGTAGTTTTCTCGATGATTCAAAGTTGGCAACATAGAATGACTGATGAGGACATTTTCGAGTAAGCCTTTTAGAAGTTTTAGAGAAATAATTGCCTTGTTGCCCTTCATTTCTATGCCCTCCATATCATGTCAGTGAGGATAAAGCGCAACGAACACTGAAATGCCAGATCAATTTGTATAGATGCCATCAAAATTGAGATTGAAAGGTTGGTGTTGTAAGAGAGTGTTTTTATTGGGATGCATGTTTGTTTTCTTTTCCTTTTAAAAACTCAAATTTAAAACCTTAAATATATTCCATTGGCATAAGTACCCATTTCTAAGAGCACTTAAGTCCAGCTGCAACTAATGACTGTTTTTTCATCCTTTAATCTGCCAATTTTTTTCTTAGATAATCAATAAATGAGCCAATTAAATTTCACAAAGTAGTGAGAAATCACATTTTCCTAAAGCTCACAGTGACACTTTCAGATTGCACATTTTGCCCCACCAAGAGTCCAAAACCTAATGATAATAATTGAGCCATCACATAAAACAAAGGAAATCAGCACATTCTCACATTTTAGTTGCTAAAATTTATAAAATAGTTATAAATGTAGTTGTCATTTTTTTTTATAGCAAATGATTTAAAAACTAAATGCTTTTGCTCTACTGTAAAGAAATGTGATGACTAACACACTGTTTTTATCGTTGTTCTCACCTGAAAGCTCTCACTTTGAGAAGTGATTTAAAGACTTGACAAACCCTCGTTGTTTTGGCATCATTAACAGAAAATAAAGATCGAGCGCCCACATGTTCCCGTGATCAAAGAGGAGTTGGCAGTTCCCAGGATAAAGTGTCCTTCACTCGAGTGCTTCAACACAAACTACCTGCTCCCCCTCAAACCAGTGATTTTAGAAGGGATCATTGACCACTGGCCCGCCCTCAATGAGCACCGCTGGAGGTTTGTTTGGTTTTTTTTCTGTGTGTTGTTGTTCAGTTAAAGGGTGCTCCATATCCAGCAGTATTGTTTTGCATAATTATGTCCAGATGACATCACCATGTTAGTTGTTATCTCTATTATGAACTCTTTTTAAATTTTTTTTATCCTAAGTTCTGTACCGCTCGTTTAAGTCCTGCAGCTCTGTGGAAACAACACAATCATGGCTAAAAGAAGAAAGATCTTAAACATGCCTTTCGAACCTAATTGTGGGCTGTTTGGTTCTGAGAGTTTAACTCATTCAGTCAGACTCTCTGCTGAACCAAGTGTGCTGAAAAATGAAGCTAACATGGAAGTGCCAAAACCTGCATTTCTTCAAAGAACCACATGAGGCTGACTTCAAAAGAGAGTAAATTCTCATCAATGCCCAACTTTACAGCAGAAATAAACATGTTTACAGCCTAATTCAAAAATGAGGTGGTTTTTTTTTAGCTCATTTCCTCCTTGCTCCCCCCTCTCCTCCAAATATGTTCACTGGTTAAAAACAACAAGATGGCGACAGCTATAATACCGACTGGTGATGTCATGCTGGTTTTGTCCACTATTTAATTTACTGACTATGTGCTGAACTCAAAGTTCTGCCAGTGCATTGTAGGTTATTTTAAATCATAGACTGTATAGTAGATTTTCTTGCAGAAACTCACTGCTATCTATAGTACTGGCACACACACAGCAGTAGTACTCTGTGATAGTTGAACACTACACCTGCTCATGTTTAGTCCAGGGGCGCCTGCAGCTCAGAGGGTAGAGCAGGTTGTGTTTTTATCAGAGGGTTGGTGGTTTGATCCCAGACTCCTCCAGTCTGCATGTTGAAGTGTCCTTGGGCAAGAAACTGAAACCCAAATTGCTCCTGATGGCTGTTCCATTGGTGTGTGTAAATGTTTGTGTATGCACTTCCGATGGATGGCACTGTGAGGCCACTCGCCCTTGGTGTGTCAATGTGTGTGTTAAATGGGTGAGTGTTAATTTGTATTGAAAAGATGGCAGTCCATCTTATTGTGTGTGAGTATATATGTGTACACTCACGCACAGAGCAAATTAGTGTAAGTTTCAATCTTAATTGCTTTAAGATGTTAAAGTTGGAACAACAGAAGCAGAGTTTAAGTGAGTTTAGGTTGGTTTTTTCAACATCCCGTATTCTTGACTCTCACGTCTGACACCAGAGTCTGATGTAACTGCCTCTTCATTTAAGAAAATCCTTCACTGTCCTCCCTCTCACTGCTGACTCCTGACAGCTGACTATTCACTCTGACACCTGACATACGGCTCCTGGCATCTGACTCTCAGCTCTAATGGTGGAGGAGGACATCTAGAAGTGCACACATGACGTATTTTTCTGCAGTGCTAGAATCCTGAATTACCAGCATTTTTTTTTTTTTTTTTTATGAATTATTCCTCAGTGTTACAGTCATGTTTAATTCATTTACTTTCTCCTCTCGCAAAGCATAGAATACATAAGATCCATCGCTGGTTGTCGAACTGTTCCTGTCGAGGTGGGATCCCGGTACACCGATGAGGAATGGTCCCAAACACTGCTCACAGTCAATGAGTTCATTGATCGGTACATTTTAAATAAAGTAAGTTCATCCTCTGCAAGTATCTTGCATTGTTCATGCAGACAATGAAAATTTTTAATTCCTACATGTGATTTCTGACATGACACTTTGATTTTGATTCGTCCCGCAGATCAAAAACACTCAGGATGGAGTAAAAGCCTTGGGTTACCTCGCTCAACATCAGCTGTTTGATCAGGTGAGGTAATGAATTCACTCTGGAAATTGAATACATGGTCATGAAAAAAAAAAAGATTTTGTCAGTTTTCGGTTTCATAATTAGCCTTTATCATTTTTTCACTTTGAAGAATAGGACTCTCTTTTCATGCAGCTTTGGTCCTTACACCACATTGCTTTGAAACACCACTGACTTTTTAGTCCTAATTTCATCATCAATATATTGTCTGGATTGAACTTTAGCAAAAGGGCACATTGTCAAGCAAAAAAACTGTTATTTTGGGCTGTTTGGTAAATCAGAATGAGGAAAAGCGAGGAGTCATCAACTGATTTCCACACTGCATCCTCTTCCCTCAGGATAAGGATGCAGTCAGCTGTTTATTTATATCAGTCTGTGAAATTCTTTACAACGCCTGATTACTGCATGAGAAAAACACATTTGGTGGATTCTTGACAATGTGTAAATCTTGTTTTATAAATGTTTTCCTTCTATTAATAAGACTAATTTATCAAAAGCAATATTTCATGCATGGAATAGGAATTTTGAAGTTCATATCTAATGATAAATGATTAATTATCTTAATTATCTTCTGTTTACTTTTCATTCTTATTTTGGTGAAAGTAATGTTTGGCTAAATGTAACCTTAAATCAAATGAGCGAAGTGGGTTTCACACAGGTAAGTAAACAGATTTTCCATTTGGGAAAAAGAGGGCAGCTGTGTTACACAAATGTTTAGCATCAGCAGTTATCCTAAATGAAAGAATCAGAGATCAATAGTAGCACTTTTTTGGTTGTACTGAGGCACTTTGAGCTAGCTGCTAATGTCAGCATGCTAACATTCACACAATGACAATGCAAATATGGTCTTGTTTTGAAGATAAAATGTTCACCATCTTAGAGTGTTTGCATCTTAACTCAAACTAAAACGTTGACATTTCACAGAATTATTTTTGGCATATAGTTAGGCTGTAACTCATCCTGAAGGGAGTATGGACGTTTGTATAAAGTTTAATGATAATTTATCTAGTATTTGTTAATTTATTGAACTAAAACCCAACAATGTCAGCCTTATGTTGGTGCAAGATGAAAAGTCAGGGCTCACAAAAGTCAGTGAATCTCACCTTTGGGAGAAAATAAATATGAGCCAAATTTTACGGTAGTTCAGCCAGCAGTTATTTATTTCAGTTTGGATCAAAGTGGTGAACTGACAGACCAAATTTGCCATCCTCGAGCCATGCATTCTTTAGTTTGACTAAAAACACTTCAAAGACTATAAAGCGAGTGCAGTGTAAAAAGTGAGCAAAAAAAAAAAAAAAATCCTTTTTATTTCATGTTTGTTGCTGTGAGACGTCTGCAAATGTTCTGGCAGGAAACAACAAGACATTATTAAGTCAGTGGAATAAGCATTAAATGGCCTCTTGGTGGGATTTTGTTTGATTGATGTTGCCTTAGATACCAGAGCTGAAGGAAGACATCCGCCTCCCTGATTACTGCTGCCTTGGCGAGGGAGACGAGGATGAAATTACTGTAAATGCGTGGTTTGGGCCTGGAGGTACAGTGTCTCCTCTTCACCAAGACCCTCAGCAGAACTTCTTGGCTCAGGTGACAATAACAACACTGCAGTATGAATCCAGCTAGTGTTAAAGTTCTGTCACGTGACTGCAGATTGTTTACCGCCTGGGACTCTCCCATCAGGTGGTGGGAAGCAAATACATTCGCCTATATTCCCCCGAGGACACAGACAAGCTGTACCCTCATCAATCCCAGCTCCTTCACAATACCAGTCAGGTGAGATTGACAGTCCACAGAGAGAGAGCGCATGTTGAGCCTGCAAATGTATGCAGCATTTCCAATTTCTGACTCCTTCCATGCAGGTGGAGGTGGAGGATCCAGACACAGAGCGCTTCCCGGAGTTTGCCAAGGCTCCCTATCTTGAATGTGTATTGCAGCCTGGAGAAGTGCTGTTCATCCCAGTCCGACACTGGCATTATGTCCGATCCCTGGAGCTCAGCTTCTCTGTCAGCTTCTGGTGGTCATGACCGCAGATCCATAATAAAAAAAATGATTTTTTTAGAGGGAAAAATTTGAGTTTGGCTTGTTTTTCTGCTGCTGTGGAGGAAAAATCAGTCCGGGTTTTTTTAATTAATGCAAGGCTAATTCTCTCAAGTCTTACGACATTGACTGATCATGAACCTTTGATTGATGAACAATGAACACAAACTGCTGAATGATTAGTTTAATTGTTCTGCTGATGATTGCAACAACATCTATTGTGCGGAAAGCTACCAGCAGGCAAAGGAACAAACAAATGAGCAGTTAAAACTGTTTGAGCTCATTTCATCCTGCATATAATTTACAGACGGTTGTTAGTAAGCTAATTTGATAGGATATGTTTCTCCTTTCAAATTGGCTTATTTAATTGTGTTCTCAACCTTATTCCTACAAATATCCTCAGATGTGCGATTTCCATAATACATGAAAATGAGGCAAGTCTTCAAATTTAATAACAAAGTGAGCTATGGGTACAAAAATTGCAGCAATAAATATGACTTTCTGGTTAAACTGGCAGTCTGAGGCAATCAGGCAGGTCACAGATGAAAATTAATAAATGAAATGAATTAATCCCTCCGGCTCAGACAGACTTTCAAATTAAAACTGTCTCATTGGTTAAGTATCCTGACAGTACGACTCTTGTCGAGCACCAAAAACACAACACCTGACTGCAAAGAGCGCAGCACGTCGTTTCAGATGTCAGACCTCTGTCGAGCCCCCAGCTGAATCCCGTAGGTCCGTTTCCATCAAGCGCTCTAATTAGAACCACGAAAGTATGTGAGGATATCACAAAATGAAGTAGATCAGTGCTGATGTTCGTGCACATCTGCTCCGCTTTTAAAACAAATTCACCGCCAGCTAAAGTAGTGTTCTGGGAAATCAAGGGTGCAGTCCTTCTGAGGAAGACGTGATGATTTGCTCGCAATTATTATTTGTAAACACAGCAGCTCAGGAAAAATTAATTTCCCCTTTTTTGCTATTTTGAAGATATGAGTGAGAATTTTCAAGTATGTATAAAGAAATTAATCTAAAACATGAGAAATTGCAAAAAAAAAAGAACTAATGCAATTTGATGTAAATGTAAAGTCGCCTCTGCAAAATGTTTGTGGCTGAATTAGGAATCACAGTGTGAAGGTGACCTATATGTGCTCATTAATGCATATTAATGATGATAAGTTCATAGTTCATAGATGTAACAGTCCTGCATGCGGTTTTTAATTAGTCATTACAACCTTAAACTTCAAACATTATGGTATAACCAAGAGCAGCAGCATTAGACATGCCAGTCTCCAGGTAATAGACATATCCAAACCTAGTTACTTTCTCTACAAGGTTATTTCTCTAAACCAATAATATGAACCCTGCCAGAAATTAACTCTGTGAGTAAATGCTGTATACTTCATTTAGCACATCAGTGCTTTGTTGTTGTCAAGTAAGTGGCACAATTGACTTAAGATCACACAAAACTGCTTACTCTCATTATAATGTAATCAATACTCAATTACCAGTGAAGTAATGTGGGACCGCTGGGCCTATAACCCTTTCTCTTCCACTGAGACCCTCTCCCCTCGCTCCTCTTTTGATTAATGGCCTCATTGATTTTCAAATAAATCTGGCAAATCAGGATTCAATCCAGGAGATTTATCTTGTGTGATACAATAAAGTGACTACTGGATGCACACTGGCTGCCTTGTGGCGAATAAATTCACTTAAATCAAAGTGGAGTAAAAAGAAGCAGGTCCATGTATTTCTCATCAGTAAAGTTATCCTGATAATTCAGTAAACCAGCTTCGTAAAACAAGTCAGGTCAAAAGCGACTTGATCAATAAGTATGACCTCGGTAAATACTCCTCTTCACTATCTATAGATCGGACCGTTTTTGCCAGTTGTTTGCAGTGGCAGTGACTGTTTTTCTCTGGTTTTATTTAAGCTCTGAGTGCAAATGCAAAATAACACAATACTTTTGCAAACCAGTTTCAATTAAATCACTAAAAATGCATAAAACTTTATTCATCAAAGATACACAAACTTGTTGGAAAATATTGCAAAACATGCAAAATGTACAAAAAAAAGGTTAAGTACAGTGATTGTGATTGTCAAGCATTACTAATTTGTTAACATTTTTCTAAAACATTACAGGAACAGTATTGCATATATTTATTCTGACAAACTATGAACAGCTCTGAAAGTTATAAAGTAACATTTTTCAGGTGCATCCCATATTTTTTAACAATATGACATTTGTCTTCTAAAACAAACGCGAGCTGAAAGCAGGTAAGAACAAAATAAGGTGAGTGGTTATTTTTTAAGTCCTACGGTAAAACCAACAGTGCAACGGTGCAGAAAGGGAATAATGTTAATGGTTAACCATGATTCTGTGCCTGTGCAGCTGCTGTTTAGAAGAATAGACGGTGTTCAAGGTTCAGTGTGTGTGGTTGGTGATCAGGTAATACCATTCAGGAGGTTTTTTTTAAGGCAACTTGGTTTTAGTCGTGGCAGCAATTTTTTTAATCTGAATCTTATCAAAATGTATAGGCTATATAACCTGCAGTACATTATAATAAAAAAAAGGTTTTAAATGAATAAGTGGATTGTTTTTCCGATTGCTGTCACTTCCTTCCACCTGGTCTGTGCCTAAAGTAACAATCAGAGATGATGCAGAAATGTCTTTTTTCTAGTATTCTGGCAAA
>JAPZDZ010000009.1:6664838-6684234 GCA_029783805.1 Acanthurus tennentii | reverse complement strand
TGAATCGTCCAGTAGTTCCTCGATCATCCATGCGTTCCCTCTGCTGTCTACCAAAGTACAATTAATAAATATGTCTTCTTCTCCAGGAACAAATGGGTGGCAAAGACAAACTATTATGGCAAAATTCTGCTTTGGCCAGGCCTTCTCGTGTCAGAGTGTTAAGAGGGATGTTTCAGATACTGCAGCCAGATGTGCTCAATAATCATGCAATGGAATCCTCGATAAATGGATATACTGCTGGAGGATGCATGAGGAAGACAATCAAACTCAAGGTAAGACATGCTGATTTGCATGTAAATCAGCATTTTCCCCATCATCCTTATGTAAATGTTTTACAAAATGTATGTGCATGTACACAACCACATGCATAGACATAAAACCACTAGACCCATTTTTTTTGTTTTTTTCTTTACCTTCTAACTCCTTTGCAATGGAAGAAAGTAACTTCCTCTTCAGCACTTTTGCAGTGCAACTGGTCCCTTCAAGGTGAAGAAGAGATGACCAGTTTGACTGGAAGAGTGTACTTTAGCTTCTGATTATCAATTAAAATGCTTTGGTGAAATGCTGTTTACCTAAAGACAATTTGCACATTGTAGCAATGGTTTCTTAAATACATGTCACCAGACCTAAATTTTTTTGCTTTAAAAGTTAAGTAGGCTGGCTTCGTGTAGTTTCTCTCAGCCTCACAGAAAACAACCATGTGCCTTTTTGTGTTTACCACAAGGATGAACTTTGAAAAAGAATTAGGAAGTTTTGTTTCAGTTATAAAACAAGAGTTAATCTTCAGACTGTAAAAGGAGAGAAAAGGAGGGGCATCTTTACTCTCAAATTTCTCTTGTAATAGTCAAAATTTTGTTAAGTCAAGTGTTTTTCATAGTTTGTGTTGGGTGATTATGATGGAACAGTATCCAGAAAACAAAGGAATTGAGAAGGAACAAGTGTCCTGGCTGGAAAACTTTTTTGGTGCAAGAAATTAACATATTTGACATCTATGTTGTAAGAAGCTTTTGGTAAAAAAAGAACTATTATAGAACTACAGTAGACAGTCAAGGAAAACAATTGGTGCAACAAAGGAAAATGGAGAACTTTTGAGTATCAGGATGCTTAAATTGTTGCTGCCCAAAATCAATTTTGCCTCGAGGAAGCTGAAGTGCATTGGGTTCTTTTCAAGGTTTCTCTCATTGGCATAAATATTGTAAGTACTGTGTACAGTACACACTTTAACAGGTCTCTAGGTTTGAGCAGGCAATTTAAGTAACATGATGAGACACAGTGTGAAATATATATTCCTGTTCTTTCTCATGCTCCCAAATGGTTTGAGCTAATTACATAATCAAATGCGTTTAGGTTTTTATGGTGTTCAATCAGCCTTTCATCTTAGACTAAGTAAAACCGCATGACTGCACAGTAATTGTCTGGCATGAAAGCACAGAAATTGACAACAGTCTTTATTGCTCTTATGCCTTTGTTCTGTCCTTTAGTTTTTGTACTGTTAAGACAAAGTAATGGTGTGGTTAAGTGGGTCTTACAGTGATGCCAAAGTTCAGTGAAATATTCAGTGTTGAAACAATTAACTGAATGTTTTATTTCAAAGCATGAGGACTAGCTGTTATAACATATAAAGGCAGGTTATTGCTGCTCTGTGTTCTAGCTTTTCCACAGAACAGTTAGAACAAAGATTTAAATTTTGTCTTATGGTTCAAAGTGGCATGTTAATGGCTGTTTGTATCACCACAGTGTTTATACAAAAGTAGTATGTGACTGCTTAGTTTGGTTTTCACTGTAGATGTATTCATAAACACATCAAAAATAATTACAAATATATCTTCAGTGCATCAGCATAACATTGGGCAACATGAGAAGCAAGGAAACATACCATTTGAAAGAATTTGTTACTAAAGTTACTGTAAACAAATTTTAGATTGAATGCATCCGAAGTGTGTGTCTTTCAGGGGTTGTGTCACTGCTAAATATGACACATAAACTGCAGTATTTGGAAACTGGGCTCCAGACAAAAGTTTAATTTCATAGTGTTTAAGTCTGTAAATATAGTTAATTGCTGCACCATTATGGATGTTTTGATAGAGATTGGCAGTTAACAGTTGTCCATATTGGTTTAAAGTAAAATGTATTACTCGTAAACTCATGGTATCATGAAGTTTCTCATAGTCTACTGCTTGTATGACCAATTTGTCAGCTGTTCAAGTGAAACTTCCCGCTGTTAAAATTTTTGACAACGGCCACCACCTGCATGCACCATCTAACAAGAAAAAATTAAAACTTTTGGCATGGTAAGCTGATTTTAAAAAGCAAATTCAAAGCATAAAGTATTCATTAGACTGATATGCTGAAGCCTTTGGTTGAAATGAAACCATGTAGACTGGCTTCTTCCAAATCACATTGTTATTTAACCTGTTCTTTAACACTTTTTATTCTGAAATTTAATTTTGAACAGTGAAAACATACATACCTATCTCTTAATGTTTTGTCTAAATAGGGCCCCTGGCATTGTGCACAATGCAAACTGTAGTTATTGTTTCTGCTTCAGAAGCCATTAAAGGAAAAAGGAGAAAGGAGGACTGTGGTCCTGAGATGAATTATCAAATATGCTGATTTCTTCCACTAATAGAGGTTTTTGTTTTAACTACAAAAATAAAAAAAATAAATTACATTGAACACGATTTCAGAAGCCTTATTTAGACATGCTACACAATATGCTTCACGTGTTTGGTTTCATTATTTCTTTTTATGTTGACCCATATTTCAGTGAATCTAAAGCCAAAAGGCATAACTTAGATTCTTGAAACGAAGAGACACATGCACACTCAGGAAAAAAAAAAAAAAAAAATCAGTGTACCACATGTACCAAAACTAAACACCGGCAGTTTGTGTAGTGAACGGGCGAGGCGCTGTGCATCATCTGCTGTGAAGCCTCAGCTCCGCACAGACAGTGAGAGACAGCCATGGAGAGGTGGAGAGCGGACTGTTTTCTTTGTTATTTTTAAAGTCTTGCAATTCGCAGCTATGACACTGTTCACGGTGACTTGTGCACGTCCAAATTCCCGATGCACTCGAAAGCAGCAAGAAGATTTCCACCGGTTAAGTATATGTCACTTTTTTTCTCCCCCAGCTGAGAGATTGGGATTGCGGTAGTCGGGAGATATGTGCCATCGCTTTGCTGGTTGTAAATCTTTTCGGAAATTGATGTGGGATTCCCTCCGTGTCCTGTGACGGTAGGGGAAATGTTTGCGGTCGTCATGTTGTTCGCTCAGTTTCGCAGCTGTTAGCGGAGGTATCACAGATATTAATAGGTGAATAGTGTGACAAAGTTGTGCACTTGTCGGTCGGCTGCTGAAAGGCCTGGCTGTGTATGTGTATGTGTGTGTGTATACGGAGTTTGTTTCTGGCTCCCCTCCCCCACTATCCGCTGCTGCTCTGCTCATTCTGGAGAGGCCAAGACATGAATGTGATGAGAGGCTCACTTCAGAAGAACAAACGGATACAGTTTCGGGAAAAGGGACATTTCCAGGACTCGACTGTGACCGGTTTTAAATCACGCCTGAGCCTCTCTAAGTATTCGCGTCAGGCCACACACACCTGTGACCGCAGAACCGTTAATTTAAATATCACTGCGCTAGCCGAGCTCTCGTGCCGATGCATCATCACGTTCAGGTAGCAAGATGACTGCTAGTTTCACCAGAGGATTAATTTCTTAGCATTGATACACTGAGCATGAAGGGTTTCAAATGAACCCAGTTTTTACGTTTATCGTTGTCAGCCAAGCACACCTGGCCTTATTCACACTGCACGTGCTGCTCACACTTCAGGATTGTGCAGAGAAAAGCGCCTTTGCCAATTTTGTCCTCGTTGTCTTTGTTCAATCAGTAAAATTATTTGTATCTGTATTGACCAAGATAGAGAGTGGGTGTGCCCTAAAGGGAATGTAAAAGCAACCTTTAAAAAACATCTACTTTGAAATTAGAGCTAGAATAAGCCCAGCTGTTAACCTTATTGAAATTTGAACTCTACTTATTTCAACATTTATTAATAAATAAGATATCATTTTAGTCAGAGTAATTTGTGTCACATATGTTTGTATCACCCTATTGCACTTCTTGCCTTTTGATTGGTCACAACTATTACTAGTCACTGGTAATTTTGTCCCGCTCTCAGCTGTCAAGAGGTAATAGCTGTTGTGTGGATGTGAGAAAACTGACTCTTTCCTATGCATCAGAAAATCAGTACTCAAATGGTTACTAAGGCTGTTCCAAGAAAGCTTAATCATAAGGAGTAAGTGCAGTCTGCAGAGGTGGACATATAGGCACTGCTGATACTTTGCTCAGGTGCATTATGTGAGGACCAGGATGTGTCCTTGAAGATGTTCAGTCCCTGAAACCATTAGGTTGGACTGTGCTTTTCTAAAGCTGCCTTGCTCTATGATATTTAAGGAATGAAATGAGAAACAAAGATCAATAAAGTATCATTCGCTGCTCAAAGCCTCTTAAATTTAGTTCCTACTGTAAGCATCAAGTGAATTTATCATAGTGATGATCCATTTATACTAATTTGACAACACCTTGTTGAAGCTGGTGTAGCTATGCAAAGTAATGATATACTTGCGCATATAAATCAGTGCACAATATGGCAAACTGTGCAACACCATATTCATAATTCTACCTAGTAGATTGCTGCCTTTAGCCACACAAACAGTCCCAAAGCCATAATTCTTGGTCTGGTTTGCCACAACAATGCCACAAACCACTGAATGTGACTCAGTACAGCCAAACTCTAAATTATCAAAGCCCATTACAAGCCTGTGACTCCAGTTTTCAGTTTCTTCTTAGGTTTGCAGATATTATGTGGTCACAGATCAGTTGCATGAAAGTTTTTCAGTGTATTCTTGTTTTATCAATTTCTTAATATATTTCTTCACCAGTTTCCACATCCGTTGTATTGTCTCGATTCTCTAACTGAATATATGTTCACTGTACCTGTGGTATGCTGTAAAAGCCAATTAATGGACGAATACATTCCTTATATCAGAGTGCATAAAGCTGAGATCACCAGACTACTGTATTAAATGTGCTGCCTTTAAAGGTGAACCAGAAGTAACTATAGTTTTTATGCTTCTAGAGTAGTGTCTTACTTTCACATCCTCTTGATCTTTGCAGAATTTGTTGATGTTTAGCTTGGTCATATGAAGTTTTTGAATGAAAAAACTAACAAAAATGCAACTGCAAAATTTTATAAATGCTACAATAGATACTAATATATAATATACATATAGCGATCACGTGGCAACCTTTTGTTAGCACTAGATCTGTTGTTATGAATATATTTGTACTTGTTACTAATTTGTAACACACATTATTTGCTATTTATCTAAGAATGAGTGCTAAGAATGAGTGTTAAATTATCTTCTCGCTGTTTAGGCTAGTACTACTCCACCTATCAGTGATGTGGTTGGTTAGGCTGTATCTCATTATATATTTTTCCTCCTTGCAGGATTTTTTTTGCAGTGGCATAAGTAGAGGTCTGGATCTAATAGCTGTGCAGTGTGGGCTCTACAGGGACGTGGTTTATGGATGCTGGGACTATGAGCATAAGCGACAAAAGGGGCTTCTTAGCAGACCTGGGAGGCAGCTTCACTGAGGATGCTCCAAGACCTCCAGTCCCTGGGGAAGAGGGTGAACTAGTATGCAGTGATGGACGCCAGTACTGCAACCTTGGCTTCTCCTCGAAGAGCGAGAACCTCAAATGTGAGGCGTCTGTGGCTACACCCAGGCGACCTGACTTGGACCTGGGTTATGAGCCAGAAGGAAGTGCTTCCCCTACACCACCCTACCTAAAGTGGGCAGAATCTCTTCACTCCCTTTTGGATGACCAAGATGGCATCCATCTGTTTAGGACGTTCCTCAAGCAGGAGGAGTGTGCAGATATGTTGGACTTCTGGTTTGCATGCAGTGGCTTCCGTAAACTTGAAGCTAATGAGGGTAATGAGGAGAAGAAGGTAAAACTGGCAAAAGCTATTTATAAGAAATACATCTTGGACAACAATGGCATTGTTTCCAGACAGATCAAACCAGCTACCAAGTCCTTCATTAAAGACTGTGTCACAAAACTTCACATTGATCCTGCAATGTTTGATCAGGCTCAGACTGAGATACAGACTATGATGGAGGAAAACACCTATCCATTATTTCTTAAGTCTGACATTTATTTGGAATATACACGGACAGGAGGAGAGAGCCCCAAGCTGTACAGTGATCAGAGCTCTGTTTCTGGGAATGGAAAGGGGCTGTCAGGTTATTTACCAACATTAAATGAAGATGAGGAATGGAGATGTGACCATGAGCCGGAGGAGAAGCCTGAGTGTGACCCCACACCAAGCAACCGGCTTACTCAGAAGCTGCTAATGGAGACAGCACCACAGCGTGTTGCCAACAGCGCAAGATTCCAGGACAGTCACGAGTACAGGTAAATCCTCCCTGCAATCTAGAAAGCTTCACTTCAGCTCTAAGTACACAGCTTTCCTCTGCAAACTGCTGAATTAGAAATAAACCTGAAACCTCACAACACCATAAACACTGCTTGACATATGAAATAAAAAGAGTCTGACTGTAGAGACAGCTGATAAAAGGAACACGTTGCATTTTCACCTGTGGTGAAGAAGAAATATCAGAGGCTGCACTTGTTAAAGGTTGAGGTAGTGTTCATTGTTTTCCTTGTTCAAGCACTGTGGGAATCATGTTTAATCATTGGACAGGGTATTATAGCAAATGAGTTCAACATGATTTTGCTTAAGGAAAAGCCTTTTAAAAACACTAACCTTGGAAACTGTAGTCATTGCCTTCCCCCTCCTCTCGATCTCCTTAGTATTAAGTCTGCATTTATGGGAAAATGGTTTTGTTTTCCATAATGTGGGGTCCCTAACTTATTTAATAACATTTGCTGGGCATAGCTAAGGATTTTGACATTACATATTTTCATAGATATAAAAATCTTCTTTTAACCTTTTGAGCCTGAAACAGATTGTTTCATACAATTTTGTATTAGGATGAATGTGTGGGTGCAACAGCAGCATTAGAATTAAGCTTTTTATTTCTACTGTGCAAGGTCAAAGCAGATTCACCCACGTGCTATAGTGTGTGCAATACAAAATCTGCTGATGGCATGCAGACTGATGCTAAAAGATTATGTCTTATTTTGTTTAATGCCTTTTGATGAAGAATTAGAGGACTTTCCTCAGATAAAAAGTCACTGTCCAGTTGTTTCTTGGAATGACCAGCATTTGTACTGCTCCTTGTTAATTTCTCCACCTTCTGATGACTAAGTTGTCTGCATATTTTGCTATTTGTGATTCTTGAAGATCCAGTTATTCTACTTTTTAACTAAGTGCCAATAACTAGCTTTGTTATGACATACTATTTCAAGCAATAAATACTTTGGTCAGAGCAAGTCTTTTTTCAACTGTAAGTATATAAGTATTGTGCATGGCTGGCATTGATACTTTCACAAAACATAAACGTAATTAGATTTTTGATAAATAATTATAGGTAATGTGGCTGTAATAAGTAAGTGGGTAAATGCCAATGTAGTGCAGCTTCAAAGTCTGGTCAGTTCAGAAAACTATGTCACTTTATTGTAGGGTTATTTCAAAATATTGAGATACTGATACTCAGTAATGCCCCTGGTACTGCCTAAAATTATGTATTGCGTATCAGCATGCACAAAAGTCAATGCAATAGCCAATACCTCTTATCTATTTATTAGAAAGAGGACCCTGCTACTTCCCAGCACAACTTCACAGTATATTCACATTTCCATTCATCTGTAGCTCAACAGATTTTCAACAGATTTTTAACAGATCTTAACAGATAATTTTTTTGAAACAACTTGATAGTTGCACTAAAATTAACGATGGTTGAATCCCTTCAGTTGGTTCATTTTCAGAGTCCTGGTATTATTCTTGCTGGATTACTGTCATGACCTTACAAAATATAACAGATCCATTATTAATGTTATTACTAACACAGCTTCATTAGTGAAACAAGTTCAGGATGAGTTGACCTTTGATAATCAAGGTTGTTCATAAAGTTTGCCTTCATGGTAGGGTAGCCCCAAAAAAAACCCCATGAAGCTGCAGAGGCATGGGCTGCGGTGAAGTTCAGTATTGTATCACAGTCAAACTGTAAGACTGACATGCAAAAAATCCATCAGTTTAGGGACAGTAATCAGGTATTGTAAACCCCCTCATAATGCAAGTTAAATGACAACCAATCTGGGAGAAGTTCAGCCTCATTCTAAAATTAGATCTGTGTGACCAATTCTGGGCTAAAATTTGGCTTAATCCGTACAGTGTCTGCCCAGCTTTATACAAAGCAGCTGGTGGAATGACACAGAGAACAGACACTGATTGACTCCAAAAGGCTCTGAGTAATCAGACTGTGGATGCTTGTTTACATACTTGTGATCCTCCAGCGTAAGAAATTGTAATCATGTTAAACAAATGAAAAGTGGCTTAGTATCACTCACATGTGTATACTTAAAGTCTCTGTGCAAATCAAAGTGTAACAATGAAATATCAAAAGAAAACAGAAGTAATTGCTCTCTGTAACAACTTAGCTAATGTCACTCTTCGTTGTTGTTGCAAACCCAACAGATAAATTCAGGATTCTTATGTGACTGTAGTTATTGTTAAATTTGCAAAATTGTCAGTTGTCAGCGGAACAATGGATGATCATAACACGTTCAGACACTCCAGAAACCTTCCCATATTTGACCTCTCCTGCTGCAGCACCAGAGTGATGTGGACAGACAGGAATTCATGTCAGCTGATGGACAGACAATACCTTTCACATAAAAAAACCTCTCTGAGACTAAATCACTTGACATAGTGCAGCACAGGCAGTGGAGATGGAGCAAATCCTGATTAAACTTTGTCTTGTTAAAATTTAAAGCTGATCTCATTAGATCTGACATCAACCGGGCAGCTGCAGACTTTTCTTTCAGTTATCTAATCTTCTGTCTTGTTACATTATCTAACATTGGCATGCAGCATTTCTGGTTATCTTTTGCTTGTATATATTTTTTTCTTTTTTCCCATCCTTTTTTTAAAGAAACAAAACCAAAGAAAATGCTGGAGAGCAATGTTTGCTTGAAATATGGAAGAAAGGTGTTTTGATTAGTGAGTGAAATATAGTTTAGGGTTTATTTTAACAACATTAAACTTTATTTCTTAACAGCTGTTTAGCAGCACCTGTTGGGTTAATATAAAGCTAAATTTTACATCAGTCTTCCAAAATCCTTAGCGAGAGGGAACAAAAGACATTAAACGTTCTTTCAGATCAGTTTTACAGTGAGCAGCCCAGTTTTGTTCTCTTTAAGGTAAGCTGTGTATTTCAGAGGCAATAATTCATCATCTTTGTAATATTAATGAAAGTTGTTGTTCCTTCCTTTGAGGGTCCTAACAATCTGCATGCTGGAGTAAGGTTGAATAAGATTTTTTTATCTTTGCATGTATTCAGCAGTTGAGCTGAGAGGGAGACAAGTAGTGCAGAGAGAGAGACAAGGGAATGGCATGTAGAACTTTCATAGTAAACCGACACATGAAGGCCAACTGAGGACACCATGGCCAGTACCTCTTAAAAACGTTCAGTGTAAACACTTGAAATTCTATTTTTTTGTACCCGAATTCAATAAAATCCACAAAGATGTGGAAAGTAAAGTATAAGAGTATTTGTTTGTTTTTAATAATTGTATGAGATATTATACATGAGTGGATAAATGACAGCCAGAGTGTGCTCTGGCTAAAATCTGCAATTTTTATTGTGTAGGTAATGCTGTATCATGTTTAAATGAGGTCAAATTCAAGAATTATGAGCAGTATGTTGTTTTTCTGTTCCTAAATGATATTGTGTTAAAATAATGATGGATATAACAGAAATCATGAAACATTAGCTCAGAAAAAATGCAGTACTGTCCCATTTGTCAGGTTTTTCTTTTTTGAGGTAATGTGTGTTATTTTATGTGTACTGCACTATTTATTCACTTTTTTTTTTTATTTGCAGTTATTAGATGTGTCTAAAAATGGCTTTTGCAACTGAAAAAGTGCAGAACAGTTATGCTCAAGGACTTATTTCATCTGTTGCTCATCCCTTCCACCCATTTCAGTATCTCTCCATTGCCATCATCAGAAATGTTGCCGTATATGATCACATCTTAAAAAACATTTTCTGTAGGCTATACTTTTTATTGATCCCAACCTGGTGCCATGACTATTCAGTGTTGTTGAATGTAGATGTTAATTAAAAACAGTTGGTCACAAAGGTTTTTTTTTTAAACTCTGGGTGCTTCTGCATTCCAAACAGGGAGAAAGCTGGAGATAAATGCTTCAGGGAATCCCTATTTGAATAAATAGGGATGATGCCTAACATCTTTAATTCATGTGTAGAAAGCCCTTTATGAAGTGTGTTCAGCAAAGTCAGTGACTTAGAGTGTTATGTAAATGATGTCAAATGAAGCTTCCCCTCATATCTGTAGTTGCTTTTGAAGAATTTACAGCAAAATGAACAGTGTGTTAACAACGGCTGGTGAAATACAGTCAGCTACAGTGTTTTTAGCAAATGTCAGTGCACTTACTCAGAGGAATATTTGGACTGAGAAGTGACACATTAGTTAAAGATATTTTTTGCTGGAAATACAATTCTGATATGATCACTTTTTTCAGCTTTAGCAAAGGTACATATCAGGACATTTTTGAGTATAAAATAATCAGCCTACCAGTGCTCTGTTCTTGTTAGCAAACTGTCATATGCTCTGCTCCTGCCAATACACACCAATCCACATCATGTTGCTTAGCTAAGCATACATGCTAATATAGTTATTATGGCTTTAAAGTGTTTTGCATAGAAGCTATCTTGGCTGGAGTGTTGAACCAAACACAAAAAAGGAATGTACTTGGCTACACAATGTTAATAATCCTCTCAAATAGTGCTGAATCTTTGTATGAATTGAAATGTGGACTCAAAAACCTGTGGTTTCTGGACGGACCCTCTTCTACGATATTTAACCACTTTTGATAAAAAAAATGCGTGTTCATAATTCAGAACTGCATCAAATGTGCAATTTTTGTTCATAGATGCATTTCTACAAGCATATCTAAATGTCATGCTCTATTGCAGTAAATTATTTTTTCCTCAGCCTTTCCTGTATTTTGTCATTTTCCAGGCATACACCATGCCGGGAGCACATCAACCCGTACTATGTCAACACTGGTTATGCAATGGCTCCCACCACCAGCGCCAATGATAGTGAGCAACAGAGTATGTCCAGCGACGCAGACACAGTTTCCCTCACCGACAGCAGTGTGTATGTATCATATCAAACACATGCACATGTACAAAAGCAAACTTGTGTTTCTATCACTTTTGAGGTTGTTCAGAAGAAAGCATGTCATGCAAGTAAGCATTGCTCAAAGACAGAAATCTGAGTTTAATTGGCTTCAAAATTGCACTTATTGTCTATTTTTCCTTCGCTTGAGCCTAACAGGATCAATGACTTAGGTCATCAGTGTTCATTAGCCAGATGTAAAATCTGAAAGAATTTATCTCTAATACTAAATAGGAATTCCCTGAACTCACTTGTTGTAGACAAAAAAAACCCATTTCTGATAGAATGTTTTTCAATTTAGGGCCAAAGCATATGCTGGTGAAACAATATTTCACACAATTTTTTCAGGCACAGAGATTGCTCTTGGAAATTATGCCTAAGAAACTTCAACGCTTGCACAACTGTAAATGTGTTTGAAGCTGAATGGAATAGGGGCTGTTATCAGCTAATTGATCCAGAGCTTCTAGCACAGGAGAGTGAAAAACCCAGCATGACTGATACCACATGGAATTACAGACTTCTGGATTTGTTAACTCGTTACTGTAATCTGCCAGACCACTTGTGGTGCAGAAAGGACACACTAAGCCTGTGAGAATGCCTGTCCGGCTCTACTGATTAATCAGGACTTACAAGGTGTTCCTTTTAGGCAAAAAATGCTGCAATAAGCTTTCGACTTCAAAGCTCCCTGTGTTGTTTATTCATGAGTATGTTTTATGAAAATGTCTTTGTTGTTAATTCCAGAGATGGGGTCCCACCCTACAGATACCGCAAACAGCATCGCCGGGAGATGCACGAAAGTGCCAAAGCAAATGGGCGAGTGCCACTACCTCATATTCCAGTGAGTTATTCATGGGTTCTTTGCCTTCCCTCTCACTTTCTGCCTCCACACTCCTCGTAACTGTCTGTTGCTGCCTTTTTTTTCCACCACCATTGGAGATGTGCATATTTAAGTTCTGCTGTGTCGCAGGGCCTATGATGGAGTATAAGAATAGCTGATGGTGAAAGAGAAGGCTGTCTAAACGCAGCTTGATGCTTTGCTAAGCTGTGTGCGCTGAAGCCTAGCAGACATGAATCCTCCCCTGTGACAGCCTGATGCCTCCCTGTGCAGCTTATGCTGTCTCTTGGTAGGAAAACCCCAGTCCTAATTAGGCCTCGGAGTAAAGATTCAAATTAAAACTCTACACGTAGCATCCTATTAGGATGCATGAATCGACTGTATAGTAGAGCACAAATCCCCAAAGCACGACGCTCACGTTTTTTTGCCCTCACAAATTAATCATGACTTCACTTCATTGGCAATAAGAAGATTGACAGGGCTTGTATGGTATTTTTCTTAATGTCCCTTGGTTTCCCAAGCTTTTATTTATGTTTGCTGGTTCCAAATCAGGATTGGACAGCTTTAAACCATCATAATTGTGATGCAATAAATCATGCTGGCAGAAGAAGAAATAAATGTCACTCATATCCTTACTAAAGCAAGGCAAGTTCATTTTTGTAGCACATTTCATCCACCGAAAGTGTTTTGCATAATGCCTTACCTTAACATTAAAAGAAGATTGTGTATTTCATTTAGGTTTACAGAATATTTATAATCCTACAAAGTTTATATTCTCAAAATTATTTGAAACAAAAAGAAATGAAACAATGAAACAAAAAGGTTGGTACCAAATAGAGCTGGGTATTAATTCGGATTTCCTGAATTTATTAGATACAGGTTCAGAGAAATCTCAATTTGATTCACAATTCAATCTGATTTTACTTGATTATATTACAGGATCCGTTTTGAGATTTAACCATTAACATTGGGCATTTCAAAGAAAGTAGATTCAAACCAATAAAATAATTTTTTCTAACCCAGCCCTACTATCAAATCGAAATCTTTTGTAGTAGATGCTTATCAAACTGATACAGTTTCATTTAAGTTATAAGAAATTGTTATTATTCTGGAAACTCAAAACTTGATATTTTCTGCTTTAATGTTTCTTGCTTATGCTTTATTCCCTTCATATGGTCACTGACAGGTTGTAAGGTATCAGGGTGGTAAAACTGCCCATATTGAGGGACAATAGTGCAGCTGTGACACAACCTTACAGAGAGTTATTACAGTTTGATATTTGTTCCCACAGCGCACAAACCGGATTCCAAAGGATATACATGTGGAGCCGGAAAGGTTTGCTGCAGAGCTCATCAGCAAACTTGAGGGTGTACTGAGGGAAAGAGAGGCTCAAGAGAAACTAGAGGAACGGCTAAAGAGAGTACGATTGGTATGTTCACTTCATTTTCAAGTGTCTATTGTTTGAAGCACAAGCAAACTGACTTTTAACTGTTACCTCTTAACACACGTAAATACATCACATCCCAAGAGTTGATGCAGAGGTTTACACTGTAGTACTCTCTCTGTGCATGTGATGACCTCTAACATAATACAGTTGAGACTGTGCATTGAAGGAAGACAAACATATGTTTTACTCTCAGAGATTCTGAGCTGCTTTTACTTATTGAAGTTACACATTCAGGTCATATGAGACACTTTAAGGAACTGAATAATACTGCCACCATGTTGGCTTCTCGTTACACCAACTAATACAAGAGACCAAAGAGAAAAGAATATTGAAGCACTGATCCCTAAAGACTCTAGATAAAATAGTTAAATCATCAATGAAATGTCAAAAGAATGTGAAAAATGCCCAGACCACATGATATCATTTTCAAAAATCTTATTTTGTGTGACCAGCAGTGCAGCTGTCCGAAAGATATTCAGTTTACTTTCATAAATAACAATAAAAAGCAGAGGATATTTATTGTGTGGCATTAAAAATGTAAATATTGAATAAAAATACATTTTCTAACTTCCAAAAGAAAAAAAATATTTGGTTCCTGGTTTAAGCTCTTTTTCAATAACAGTATGGAATTTCCACCATTATGGGTCCCTCAATCAAAACAACCACGAAAGAAAGAGTTTGATGATTTCATTAAATAGAGTGGATCATGGGAGTTGTTGTCTTCATTGTTTAACAACCTCCGTTGTTGCTTAAAATGAATATTCATGCTCCACCATGTGAGAGTAATATAATCAACAGAGGACTAACTAGCTAGTTTGTTGACTTTACCCAGACATTTTGTTTTCTGTGTTACCCTGTAAGTTGTTGTTGCTAGAGGAAATAAAAGGCATATGGCATCATTGTCAAGTGACAAAATGAAACCCACTGTTACTTGAGTACAGTTACGGATTTCTCTGGGCTTAGACATTCTTGAAGACAATTGGATTAATGAAAATATGCTACTCAAAAAGATATGTAACAAAGGCCTGGTTATTTTAGACAGCCAAATGTGGAAATTGGCAAACTATACCTTTCAGTGAACACGTGGTTAAAAGGATCTTCTCTCAAGTCCTCATTCTTGATTTCAAATGACTTTTTCTCACCTGAAGAACTCTGATTTACTTGAATAAAAAATGATTAAATAAATTATGATCATAGATAGTGTATTGAAAAGCAGACTGAATATTAAGCAGACTCAGTATTACCACCAAAGCCCACTTCAGAGCCAGAAAGTGAGATGTGTGTCTGGCCGGTGGGCTTAAAGT
The DNA here is from genome assembly GCA_029783805.1 of Acanthurus tennentii. Lineage (NCBI taxonomy): Eukaryota > Metazoa > Chordata > Actinopteri > Acanthuriformes > Acanthuridae > Acanthurus > Acanthurus tennentii. The sequence goes on along the minus strand of JAPZDZ010000009.1, from coordinate 6,669,257 downwards.
TTTCAGTAACAAAGGAGACTTAAATCCGTCTGGCCTTAATGAAATTAATGAGGCAAGCCATTTGAATAGGGAATAAAACAACATTATGAATCATTTGGAGAATTCCATCTTTGGCCTGTCAGCGATCTGGCTTTGTCGATGAATCAGATGGAGCACCTGCACTTGGCCACTTGTAAGCCTGGAACAGTGTGCAGCCCGTTTGATGTCACTTGAACAGTGATGAAATGGTTGCTGCTACCACAAATGAAATCTCCCTCAGTGCACAGAGCCAAGTATTAAGTCTCAAGGTGGACAATTTATGTGGTTTGGCCCTGAAAGGAGTGAAGCTGCCATCAAACAGCTCAAGGTTTGCTTTATTAAACCTGAAGGCAAGCATGAAATGACTGCCTTCATCAACTGATGCTTTGTGCATCTAGAAAAGAAAATAATGCTACCAAAATTCATATGGTCTAAATGCTTGAAGGATTTCTGTACCATAAAGTCAGATTTAAAAAATCCCACAACTGGTTAAAAACTGATAATATTTTATTGCTGTGAGGAAAAAGTCCATGGCATTTCAGAAGAATGTAAATAACTAACTTACTGCCACAGCTCTGTTACATGATCTGCTAAGAATTAAATTATGGCTTCACTTAACTTATCTATGGGAACAATGGCCCTTGTGTCCCAGCTGTTTTTTGGATAATTCACATAAACAAGTGCAGCAGCATGCTGTTCACAATGGCAAAAAGACTCGTGATCAGCATTATTGTCGTTTGTCTGAATTGGAATTGTATTTGGTGTTGACAGGATAATAGAGCACAAAGCCATGTACGCTGCTATTCCTCACAAGGACAGGAATGATGTTGTATTAACAAGCTACTTCATATTGTTATCTGTAAATCCCCATCCACCATCTAAGCTTACCTGTAGACTCTCAAATATCTGCTGTTGTCAAGGATTTTTATTTTCAGATGGTAAGTGTGGAAAAAGTGCTCTTTTCAGTGTCTTTTCTGTCACAAGCTTTGCTGATAACTAGACCTGATGCAGCAATAAAAAGATTCATCAATTACTAAAAATCTGTCAAAATACATGTGGCTGCATACAGAATCTTTGACAATATTCCTGAATCTTAGAAAGCAGCGGGCTCAGGGAAGTAAAGTTTATGTAGGAGCAGGATGAGAAACCCTTTCATATTTTATTTGATACAGTTATAGCAAATGGATGGTGAGCACAGGGCGATAGCAAACTCAGTTGGTTTGGCATGTTCACAAGTGAAGGTTTGTTTAATTATTAACATAACAGACATAAAAAGTTTTGGCTGGCTAAAAGATGAAAGTGAAACCACTACCAACTGTTGTCTTTCCACTATATCTCTTTGTTCTCTTCCCTCCCTTATCACTCAGCCAAAGTGTTTTCAACTTTATGAAGGACGCACAACAGAAAAAGCTTTTCCCAGTGGTGCTCATGGCTCCAGCTGCTCTGTGGTGTTATGTGACCATTTTTGAACATTTTAAAAAGAGATAATTAGTGATACAACAAACTATATGTTAAATGTGCAGCTCCAGAGAGAAAATACTGGGTTTAGGAATTATTCAGAGTATACAGCATGTAGTGATGGTGGTGGTGTTCCAACTTCACCATCACTAGTTTTTGATGACTGAATTTCTCTATCAGCTGCTCTGTTTATTTTATCACTGCACATCCTCCACTCCCTACAGTGCCTGCTTATCAAAAGCTATTATGAATGCCTGCAGCACCACACCCCATGATTCCCCCCGGAGCAGATTGTGTCAGAGTGTGATTTAGTCCCAGTCACTCAGAGCTCGGCTGCATTTGTCATTACATCAAACAACACAAATGTGCTGTGCGCATGCAGAGTACCCTGATACAATTGTATCCTTGGTGTGTCTCCAAACCTCTGCAGTAAGAATGAGAAGATGCAGATCAGCCTACAGTGAAAATCTGCCATCTAGAGGTTGAAATAGGCACAACACGCAGCTTAATGAAAAATATCCTTGTGTCATTTGTGGAAGGATATAAACTGTTGGATGTATTATGTTCATACATATTAACATTCAGACCTTATAATTTGAATTTTTGTCCCAAAGTAGATTTTTTAAAATATATTTTGTTTTTATGTGTGTTTTGCTCCAAAGGAAGAGGAAGGTAGTGAAGTTGTGTCCACAGCCACAGCATTATCCAGTCACAGGCTCCCCCCTGGTGCTTATCTGCAGAATTACAACCCCCGCTATGCTGACATCACCTGCAGTGGTCCTGTAATGAGAGACGCTCATGAGGAAAACCCTGAGAGCATTCTGGATGACCACGTCCAGCGGGTCATGAAGACTCCTGGCTGCCAGTCACCAGGCACAGGCCGTCACTCTCCTAAGTCACGGTCTCCAGATGGTTTCCCAGGGTGCAAACCCGTCAAACATCCATCCAGGCATGGTCTTAAGGGAGAGACCAGCCACCTATACCACAAACACATGCACCACATCCACTACACAGGTGTTGGAAAGCCCAAAGAGCAGGTGGAGACTGAGGCAGCCATGCGTGTGCATGGCAGCATTCCCTGGAGCATGGAGACGGGTCATTATGGATCAAAGTCTCGCAGCTACGCAGATTGCATGGGATCCAACCCTATTGAGCATACAGGGTATAGGTATGCATCAAAATTAAGCATGAATTTCCCTCTTGCCATTAATTCACCTTAAGAATTTTTTGCTTTCCTTCTTACCAGTTGTGTTTTCCATCTTACACTAGCAAAAGTGGCCCACAATCTAAAAGATCATTCAAGAAAGGTGAGGAAGTGCGGCCTTATGACATGCCAGGACCTGCAGAGGAGATGGAGAAAAACCAGAAGATCCTTTTGTGGCTAATGGAAGGACAAAAAGAAATGGTTCAACATAAGAGGAGCCCATTTGGGTCAGTTGTGACTAAACTTTATTGATTGCAAACGCTTTTTTAATTTTGACACTGAAAGAATATCTTGCGCACAGATATACACCGCAGCCCAGCTGTGCCATTGGCTTGTGTTGTTATTGAAATAGTACTGGATATGTTTCCTTGAAGGAAAGATTTCTTTACCCAGTTGGGTGCCCCAGAAATCAAGGCAAGAACAACAAAGCTACATTAAGTGTGCTTATGTTAAGGTTAACCTACAAGGCTGCAGGAGAGAATGACCTTGTTCTGTAAAAATAAGCTCAGACTAAGAAGGGGCATAGAAGAAAAACACACTTTCTTTTAAAATGCTTTCTTTTAGTACTTTTTTTTTTAAGGTGTTTAATATTGATAAAATTGTGACTTTATATTGTAGAAGTACCACAGGGTCTAAGAGGACTACAGGCCATGAAGGATCCCGTCTCAGCACAGTGGAGCGATCAGGGTCGGTGCACCCGTGCATCAGTACCCAGTTGCGGAACAACGTGCAGCCGTCTCACCCTTTCATCCAGGATCCCACAATGCCTCCCAATCCAGCTCCCAGCCCCCTCATCCAGCTGGAGGAGGTGCGTCGGCGGCTTGAGGAGGAGAAGATTAAGTCTGGAAATGTACAACCCAAGCAAAGGTAAGTGGATGGACACATCTCTTCACCTCAGTTATCTGTCCGATTAATCAGTACTGTTTTTCAATAAAATCTATATAACTTGTTTCACAGAGGAAGGAACCTTCTCTGTTCTTTTTCTGTAGTCAGAATAAAATAGTTACTCTTTAGTTCTCCAGCCTGTGTGCTCCTTAGGGCAGGTCAGTGTCTAACTGCTGGGGTTGTTCGGTCCCTTAGGTATGTGATGGAGGTGATCCAGAGGGGTCGCACCGCAGTCAGGCCTGCACTCTTCCCTCCTCTCAACGTGGTGCCTGCCGTTTCTGACAGCGAGCTCTCCGAGCCCGAGTATGTCCACTGTGTCCTAAAAGTACCTTTTCTGTTTATCTCCAAATGTCCCTGTAGGTCATGGCAATCCACTTCACTTCCCATTCTCATTACCTGTAGATTAGCAACCCAGGACTGTGTGTTTTTGTAGAGCTGCTCAAAGAAGCATTTAGAAAACAGTAATGAGCTATTTCCTTCCCTAATCACCTCCTCTGTGTATTTTTAATGTCATTATGTAGTGTCTTTTACTTGTGTCTTGTCGAGTTTTCCTGTATGTGTTGATATGACTCACCCAGCAGCCACATACTCCTTATCAACTTAAGATGTTAGACATTACATTGTATGGTGCATTTTAAGTCAGTGGAGGGTAGTGAGCAGCAAGAATGAGCCACAAGGCGTCCAGGAAAAAATAAAGAATTGGAGAAGATGGAGAGAAAGAATGGCTTTTTGTAAAGCAAGTGGCGTTTTCCTCACTAGGTCCATTATATTATACATCAGGTTCTTGAAAGTTAAACATTGGACAGTGAGAAAAGACCTTGTTCAGTGTATCATTCCTCCATTGTTACATAAAT
>JAPZDZ010000009.1:6609800-6627606 GCA_029783805.1 Acanthurus tennentii | reverse complement strand
CTGAACTTTCTAGAAAGATCCAGACCTTGTCATTTTTGCATAACATTAGTGGACGGTCCGCGTTTGCTGCTGTGGTTTTACGATGAGCACTGGTTACAATTATGGCTAAGTTTTTTTTAAATTAACATATTAGCCCCCAACATCTCCTGTCATGCGTCATGTCATTTATGTGTACTCCAATATACTTCGTAAATTATGATAATAAATTGTAAAAAAAACACACAACTGTTTATTTTTATCTTAAACACATATCAAACGTGTCGGTTTTGTACTGGTTTTGGCAAAAAGTGGACTCAATTTAGAATATTGAGTGTGTCCTGCCCTCAAGTGGTCAAAGTGGAGAACTGCAACACATTAAATAAGCGTGAATACCTTGAATGCAAAATTAAGTAACCGAATTTAAGCATTGAAAGGCAATAACCCTTAATATAATGATAACTGTTGGTAATGTTCATAGTGACACTCCACAGTCTCTTTGTTGTAAGTTTTAATTTAAAAAAAAGTTTTTAGAGGTTGAAGTAGGAGTATTCATTCATATAGGCCTTAGTATAAACAGCGCCTTTTTTCAATGACAATAAATATATTTTTAACCACTAAAAAAGCCTGTGACACAAAGCCTGCGATGTATTCCAATAAACAGCCGGGCAATCAATAATTTTTCATACATAATTTATTTGCCTTGTATGGGAAGGAAACAGGTTGCCCTCATTGTTTTATTTTGAAAGGGTTTACCAGAAATGATGGTATGGTAATGTATCTATTGACACTACGTGGTGTTCACGATCAGTGATTAAAAAATACAACGTAATCCTGCCCTCCTGTGGTCACAAGGAGGAACTACTATTTTTACTCTTCAACTGCCATCTGGTTGCCTTTTGAACTCATCTTATATTTATATTAACATATCAATATTAGTGATCCTTTCTTGTTGGGCAGTACTTTATCACTTTTGTACACATCTTAAAGCTGTGGCTATGAGGACACTTATGAAATTACACATTTCAACTTTACATTGTACTTAAAGGTTTTCCAGAGAGTTTTTTTTTTAATATTACTGGCATCAGATGCACATTATTCAATAATGGTTCAATGAGCAGCCTTTGCAGTGTTAGTAATCAGTGCTTCCATGGGATAAATAAGGGGTGGGAGGTGTTTTGTGTGTTCATGTCTGTGTCTCTCTGTGTTTGTGTGAAGACATATTTACCTGAGAAGCACACTCCCCCACTGAGTGGGCAGCAAGACAGTAGTTTAACTGCTGAGTTGGCTCTTTAATAGAAGGCCAGTTGGCAGCAGCAGGTACCTGTGATCACCTGCTGGTTTATCCACAGTATGTTTTAGGAGGTAAATGTGCTCACTGAACCCTGCAATTATTCTTTCTCTCATTATCATTAGCTGGACAGCGTGTGAGTGTTGCATCGTGCGAGACACTTTATGCTAGTAGTTAACACTTTGTACCTGCATTTTTACTTATGTGATTCCCTCAAGTAATGGTAAAACTAGAGTTTGAATTGGTTGTGTTTTATTGCTATTTATCATCTTTTTGATAAAAGCTTTTATATCTCCTTCCACATCGGTAATGCCCCAATCTCTGTTTAGATACCACATGTTCAAAGTCCACAGCAGATTGTGGCCTGCCAAACAAACTCTTGTTGTCACTTTAAAAAGGCTTGAAGGTCACAAACTTGATGAGATCTTCTTGCTGTTTGACACTTGAAGAAGCTGCTTGCTGCCTCCTCCCAGAATCTACCCCATCGTTTGCATGAGTGTTTTTGTGGCAGTACATCTGGGAAAGTTATACAGCCCATCATAAAAATATTACACTTTGTTTTGTATGCAATATTGCACATATTCTACCTTATACGTATGTAATATAAATGTAATTTATACAGTATGTATGAAAATATATCTCTGCATAAAAACAAATATTTTTTCAGTGCGATGTACTTAATTTTTCTATTTCCTTTTTAATTTGAAAAGTCTAAATTAAATATGGCCACTGGTATCTTTATTTCACTTTCTTTTCAGATTTAGCCAAGTTGAGAGCTGATTTAGTCTTAATGGGAGTCATAATAAATTCAGTCTCGTAAGCCTGGAAATATAAGGTTCTCTCCACAGCAGCTGATTATTGTCTTCAACTGATTATTGAAGACTTCGTGTGACAGATAGAAAAGTAGTTATGTGCTTTCTATCCTTTGAAATATTTAACCCCAAAAGAGTCTTTGAAAAAGCCTACAGTAATATTCAGCATTCATGAAAATGTGTGTAACTCAGTTTTATTAAAAAGTGAGATAGAGCCATATAACTCCAATATCACAATTTGACATTAATTATTAAGCTCAAGTCCAATCATCCAATCTTTTGACAATTTACAGAGAATGGATCTTAAGAGATGTTCTTGAGTTTGAGTTTGGACTGTTCTCTCAGATGAGTACATTTATAATGGAGTGGAACACGGCTGTAGACGGCACACGGGCTAAGTCTCATGCAAACTGTTAGCTTAAAATGTTGATTTATCGGAGCAGAGAGCTTCTTGGTTTTAAAGTCACCAGGCTGAGAGATGTCTTTGCAGGTTTCACCAGTTGATGGCAGCAGGATTCTTCCACACGACTCTGCTCACTGAGCTGAGGAGGAACATGAATCGAGAACCCAAGGGACTTAGTGACTATAATATACACAACATGGGTTTTGTAATGTTGCTTCATGGTGAAAAACTTGCTTGAAATAGACATTTTTATTAATTAGAGGAAGTCACAACATGGGACACAATGATAAGACTTTTGCACAACTTTAGCCGTTTATGTTTATACGTCTTTAAAGGTTCTTAATACATAATAATTGATCAAATACCCCAATAGGCTTTAATGACCTACAAGAATGAATAAAGATCTTAGCCATGTTTCATTGTTTCTATTACTTCTCCTCTACATTTCGACAAAATTATTATAGTGGGATCAATAAAAGTAACTGATTTAAATGACATTACTAGAACGTATTCCTCCTTTGAGATGTTTAATATAATGTAGGAGTCCATCATCAGGAACGCTCAGAGGCAGTTCCTGTGCTGCAACACCTGCCTCATGAGCTGCTAACGCTGCGGCCAGATGGCACCACTCTGAACAACACCTGGCCCTCCACACACAGCTTTTTTTCCTGCTTTTTTCCCACGCTGCACACCCACACCTCTTCCTCAGTTGTTGTTAAGGGTGCAATCTCATATCAGGCATAATAGAGGATTACAGAGTCTTTCCGCAGAGCAGTTGAATAGCACCTAATGTATTGGGTTCATTCACTTGTGAGAGGAAAGGGAGCACTGGCGACAAGTGTCTGCTATTCAGTAAATCTTGTCAAACTTTTGTGCTTTTGACACAACCAGCGATGGGGAATGGTTGATAAGTTCATGGCTTGAGGTAGAGGGAGTCAATTTTAGCTCATTAGGCACGTGGTTCAGAGGTTATTTGGCATCCTTCTTTGTGAAGATTGGCATCTCGGACCTCCACAAAGTGATTCACAGCATCAAAACGTCATTATCACTGTCAAAATGGCCACTGCTGAGCTCCCTCTTCACCTGAGGGGAGAGGTCACAGTCTGAGGGTGCCAAGTCTGGTGAGCAGGGCAGGTGTTGGACAAGTTTGTACTAGCATTCCTGGATGGCTGCACAAAGGCAGATGTTGTCCATTTTCCTTGACTGTGCTCACTTGCTACATTCAATTACTCGTAACAGAAATACCACAGGAGTTATTAACTTCAGTCTCTCTGCATAATCAATCAAAGAGTTAAACTGCATGTGCAATGTACAGAGAGATGTTAAATTCCTCTCCTTCTGCATTAGACCATGAACTTATCAATCACCCATTGTGACTCACACATCTGTAAGTTTGGTATTTGTGACTTAATTCAGACGTGTGTGCTGTTTTTTTTTTGTTTTGTTAACCTGTGGAGCTATTGGGTTTCCGATACAAGGCAACTCAGTGAATTTGTTTTATAACAAGGCGGTAATAATAAACTACTTAATTGCTTTTTGTTGGGAAACTAAGAGGTCAAAGATCAATGACAGAGGTCAGAGGTCAGCTCTTGCTTAATACACTTTGACAAACAGGATGTTTTATCGTATGTTGTTATTCCGCTCAAACAGTTTGTCCTACAAGTTATTGGTTCGGATGTTTGAAACCCTCCAGACATTTGTTCATGTTTATGTTTATGTGTGTGTGTGTGTGTGTGTCTGTCAACACTCCTGCATGTGGCACACTAAATAGTGTAAACAATGAAAAGCAACCGGCCACTAGAGGGCACAACAGGTCTTTTTATCCACACTGAAGGAGGCCTTCAGAGAGTTTGCTTTGATGACACCCTGAGCTGAGGTCAAGGAGGCCTGATATACAAGTCCAGTCATATTTATAAGGTGTGAGGGATTTCACACACAATGCAGGATGCAGAATGAGGCAGAGTGCTTATGTTCTGCAAAATGAAATAGAAAAGTTGACCTGTGAAGCACATAATTAGACAAAAACTACAATTGTTGACTGAAATATAAATGTTATTGGATCATACTTTTCTGCAGGAAAGAACTGTTGTAGCATTGGTAAATCAAAAACCTTAAGTTTGTTGGACTTGCATCTCAAAGGTTCACACTAAGCCTCAATCTGTCTTTTTGTGTCAGAACATGTTGTCTTGCTTTGTTGCATTGTAGCTCTACAGTAAATATCTCTGGGGTTTTGGGTATTTTTTTGTACAACAGCAGATGGTCGGGCTGCAGAGTACAGTCACTGCTCTCCCTCTCTCTCCACCAGATCTTTGTAATGTGAGGAAGCAGCGAGGGACTGCTAGCTATCCTGCCATCGGTTCCAATTTGGCTGCAGCCAAAACAAACTACACAAGCTTAGCAACTAGTTAGTATTTCATGATAATAAATAGCTGCAATTCTCAGGTCTTGTCTCAACTTTTGTCCCTGGTTTTCGCTTGATTTAGTCTCCAGCGTTTTAGAGATGTAACTCTTGTGAAAGTACTGTTATTCTTTTGGTGCAGCACATCACAGTTTAATGTGCAGGTCTAAGGTGACCTCAGGGCAGCAGAGTTTATTTATTACATATCTCCCTCTCAGGAAACTATGAGGCTGTTGCAGGGAGTTTTGGGGGGTGTTTTCCGCAGTCCAGGATGCTTAAAATCAAGCAAATTCATATTTTGCAAGTGCATGTCTTTCTTATGAACACATACATAGAGCCATGCAGGAGGCTATATGAGCTATAATAACAGACACCCACAGTGACAGGCAGACTATATTCACCTATTCATATTTCCACCCATCCAAAACCATTTGGGATTATATGGAGAATGGCTTAAAATTCGGATAGGCTACACTTTTTTTTATATTCCTGTAGAGTTGAATTATTAGATTGAAGTTGAATAATAAGCACTGAGTCAAACAGCACACCCTTCATCTGCGGAGCTGTAATTAACGGGGGCAAAATGCAGGCGGTGGCGAAGGAAAAAAAAATGCAAATTATTCTGCACAAAGGCTCCTCACAAATTGGCGTCACCATTTCTCAAATTATATCATTACTATATTTTGAAAATGTTAATCTGTTGAGCGGATTTCCCGGGGGAGTTGAGTAAATTAGTTCTATTTCCGAGACTGCCTCTCTGCAAAGGCACGGCAGCGACAAGCACCTCTGATTTGCTGATTACAATTAGACTCCCCAGTTTGGGCTCCTTCAAGCATTGATAATTTTCGGCATATTAAGCACGTTTTAGCAAAGGTGATAAGTCAGTTTTAATTGAAATGAAATTATTATTCTAATGGAAGTTTGGTTATTATTATTAGGAGGCACCAGTCATTCTAGCTTCATTTTTAATATATAAATGCTGGGGAGTAAAAAAAAAAAGATTTTGAAGGGCATTAGGGTGTCAGGATTGAATGAGGTAATTTGAAGGGAATTACTTTCTCTTCTATCAGAAATGAACTGAATTAAAAGTCCAAATCAATCGCTTTCACTTCTCCATTCTACTTTGACAGCGGCACAATTACAGATAATTAGATGGGAGGAAACTTTTAATTGTGGGATTAGAAGGAGAGAGAATTTGTAGGATCAGAGGAAAATTTCGAGGCAGAGTTTCTTGCTTAAAATCGAATCAAAGGATTTGCGAGCTTAAAATGGCAACCAGCTTTTTTTTTCTTACTGTTTAATTGGAATTGCATCTAGTTCATCCAAATCACCCAAAACAATTAATTTAGATTTAATTCTATAATTATCATCAAATCGAATAATGTGCAACCTAATTTAGATAGTTAAAAATTAACGTGCGTGAAGTTAATTGAGTAATTAAACTCCTAAACTGCCGCCTATTAATTTGCCTGCCTAATTAAAAATGAATTTGATTCTGTGCGGCTAAAGTAAGCATCAGTGTTGGATGGGCGTCTTGATAAGGCCTGTGTCTTATTTGGGGTTGGGGCGTTTCATTTGAGCACCTTTATTTCGTTGGCACGCCTATGATATTCAGTTATCTGGTGATCTGGAGGCAGGTGAGTGAGCTGCTCCAAAATCCTCTTAAGAGACTGACAGCCAAACAGACAAACAACACAAAAAGTTGGCAATAAAGAGACTTATTTAAGAGAGGGAAACGATAAAGTGACAGCAGAGGTGGTTCACGTGTGTTTGCTAAGTCCCAAAAGAAACTCTGATGAGCACAAAGAGTCTATAACACGTGTGAAGAGCGAGGCTGCATATGGACTTTTAAACTTATGTAAAAGTATAAAAAAACATGAGTAAGTGTGTGTGGAGCGTTTGTGTGTGTAAAGTGTGTGTGTTAAGGAGGGTTTTCTTGCACTTTAGCTGTAATTTCACCTGTAATTTGTCACAGTGGTTCATATACTTGACCTACAGCCAACTTAAGAGCACTCTAATTATAAACATACTTCCCTCAATGATAAAACAAACTTTTGGCATATGAGAGCAACAACAGCAGAAAAGTGTCTGGCTCTGAGTGTGAAGTGACTATAAGTCAAAAGCATCATCTTGTTATACACTCTCCAGGCTTTCAGCGTGTGCTCGTGGTCAAATCTCACTCTGTAAAATGAATTTAAATGTATCTCAAACGGGAGGAAAACGCTGTTTTATCAAGAGATAACTGTGACCAAAGGCTGGTGGTGAAAAAACAGCCACATGCAGTGAAACATTACATGACAGCAAATATAATAAAATATTGATATTTTGTTGTTTCAGAAAGCTTTAAAAAGTTGTTTCCTTCAGTTTTGCTACTCGAAGAGGAACAGTTTGTTGACTTGCTTGTATAAAGTCATTCACTTTTGCACATATATTTGTAAAACACACTAAGAAGACAAGGCTGGACTGTCACGGTTTCTCCACCGCCATTTATATCACCTGGAATTTATCTCCTTGACTAATCAATTAATCTATAGGCCCTGTGCACTTATTGATTCAGATCAACATTGCATAAATGCAATAAAGACGATGTGTCCAGCTGCTACAAACGACACAAACCTCTCAATGAGGAAGGGGGGAAAAAAAATCATATTTTTATTATTATTTTCTCTCCCTCTGAACAGCTGCCAAAGAGGCCAGTTGTAAAAAAGGTAACAAGGCAGGGCAACAGCGCGGCTGAATGCTGGCCTTGTTCGCCTTATTATCGGGTTAATTAAAGCTAGAATCTGACAATGTCACCCGCTTGTAGAAAAACGGATTTAAAAGCAATGTCTCTGGAGACTGTGTCAAGGGCTGCCTTTCACTGAGCTCCTGTGTGCGGCCGAGTTGGGGACAGCCTATATATGCTTGGAAATGACGAAAAGCAATTATTGAATTTTAGATGTTCAAAAAGAAAATGAATGGGGAGGAATTATTCATAAGATCGTGTCCGTGTGCGTTAAAATTAAAGTTAAGATACAAAGAGGGACACGCTTCAAAGACGAGCCCACTGCTTCCAAAAAAAAAAAAAAAAAAAAAAAAAAAAAAAAATAAGATGGATAAATAGGCGAGATCATTTCTGAGGAGTTCATTAAAATGTAGGGCTACACATTGAAATACAGAGGGTTGTTATTTGGGCTTGGGGGTCAAGTGACGAGCGGATTATATACTTCCTCATAATAATATTAATTAAACAATTTGCATGCTAATAGGGTAACAATTATCGCAGCTTCTGTTGAGAGATTCAGGTTATTACAACATGCCAATCCGGGTGCCAAGGGTCAGGGAATGAGTGGGGTGCGAAATTTCAACTCTGATTAACATTATGACAGCGCCAGACTTGGGATAAATAAAGTCGAATTAATTATTTGAAAACCTAATGAGCAGATAGGATTTAGGCTAGTCACATATTGAGTGCAGGGGGTTGCACAAGTGGAGGAGCTTTCCAATTTGGTTTCCTGACAGGAAATGTTGTGAATGCCTGTAATGCACATGTGAGGATGGTATTTTATTGTGTTATATTGAATCGTCCTTGTTCTTTTAGTAGTTGAAGCCTTCCTTTATTTGGTCATATATTTTGTTCATAACACAGCCTAGGTCGTAACTGAAGCTTTCGCCTTGTAACAGTAAAATATTATAGTTTCACTTTCGCTTTGTGCCCTCAGCAATATCTCTGCTCCCCTTTAAATACACCCATATTTCAACAATCACCCTATTTGTTTTACGTCCTGCATGTGAACCTGCCTGATTGTAAAGGTTTAATGTATTTAAATGATGACCCACATCAAACTCTGTGGTTTCCAGCGTGGGACTAACAGAGGGCAAAGGGTCCCACAGTTCAAAGAGGGTTACAAGCATCCCTGCAAATAAACAAAACAAAAAAAAATTCATATTCTTGGTTATTATTGTAGTTTTTGATCAGCTTTCACCTTTTTTCTGCTAGCTCCCAGAGAGATGTGCCCATGTAAAAGCGCGTTGCAATACTACACAAAAAGATACAATTATTAATAATAAACAGCTATGGATTTAACTTAGATAAAATATTATTATTTTTGTTGTCCAATCCGGTCTAACATTTATCTATTCGCAGGTCCTCAACTGAACAAAAAGTCCGGGCGTCTCTGGCCTAACCTATCCGCCTGTAGCCTTTTCTTCCCGGTGTTCAGTGAGCCCTTCCTCCCGGTGGGTCCCCTGTGTAGTTGCGATGTAGTTCTTATCAAAGCCCTCCTGTCTTGTTGTGACAGCTCTGATATTGTTTATTGAGGTGGATGTCAGCTTTAATTAGCAATCGATACGGGGAGCGTTTGCAGAGCGCGTCTCTGACGTCAGAGTCCATTACCGCTTCTCATTGGGTCTCATATTCCCAGAGCCTGGGCTAATTATTGGGAGGTTCATGTGGATAAAGTACAGCTCATCCCTCCCTTCACATCATGTCCCCCACTCGTTGGCCACACTCACTGCATGCTTTTTAAATTCCCATCACCGGCCTCCAGACGTCGTTTCCTTTTGCCTGCGGGATGATGGACAGCAGGATACTGGATCCACCTCACGCCCAGTTCGGAGGCTCTCTCGGCGGGATGGTGGGCTTCCCGTACCATCTGAGCCACCATCACGTTTACGAATTAGCCGGGCATCAACTTCAATCTGCGTCCGCGGTTCCTTTCTCAATAGACGGATTACTTAATGGTTCCTGCACGGCTTCAGTGGGTAATTCCAACCCCCTCTTGTCTGCGGGCTGCGGGATGAATGGAGATAATCAGCAGTACAAACTGACAGGTAAGCCACATTACATACTACAAAATAAGATCTCCTCTAGGCTGGCTGGTTGCACAAAGACAAAAAAAAAAAAAAAAAAACAGAAAAGAAACAAAGACAGGAAATTGCGATACAAGTTATCCTCTTGGTGGTATGTTTAAAGGGCAAACCACACACTCAGACAGAGGAGAATTCTTCGCCTCCCACTTCATTTCCATCACCGAAAGCCGAAGATGCACCGAAGCAAAAACAATGTTCCTGTCAGTCAGTAAACACTAGAGCACGGAGATGCCTGTGTTAACATGAAGGTTTCCTTTTAATTCAGAAGAGGCGACAGATGTGATAGAGGCTGCAGGCTGCAGGCGTGCAGACTGCAAAACACTATCAAATGCACTCGCCCTCTTCGGCTCTTAAGTTTGCAGAATTCTTTGCATTTGCAAAACAACCAGTCTTGTTAGAATTATGTTAAAATGTGGTAATTGAAAACATTTATTTTTCGGTTGTTTACATTGTATTCTCATTCTGCTGTCAGACACGGGGGACCCAGACAAAGATAGCCCTGGTTGCAAGAGACGAAGAACTCGCACAAATTTCACTGGTTGGCAGCTGGAGGAATTAGAAAAGGCTTTTAATGAGAGCCACTATCCCGACGTTTTCATGAGAGAGGCACTGGCTCTCCGACTGGACTTGATAGAATCAAGGGTTCAGGTAAATTTTTATTGCATCTTCTTTATTATTATTTTTTTTAAGTAGCGATTTTAAGCTTTTGTGTTCGTCTGTATTCCTTTGTTTATTCTTCATTCTGGCCCAGATTTTTCTTTTTATGATCCAAACTGCTAAAAACAAATTATCGATGTAATATCGATATATTATAAACATTTTAATATTTTTAAAAAATAATCAAAGGGAGCCACTGAGTTCATGCGTGTATTATAACCTCTCATGGCTTATAATGGTCAAAAACATCAAATTTTAATTACACTTTTATTATGAAAAAATAATATAGAGTTTCTAACATTAGCTGATAGTTTGTCTTTTTTATTTTTTTTCATCTAAAATGTGTTGTTGAAACATTGGCTTTGTCAAATATGACGACAGTCTTGGATAAACAAAGAGCAAAATTATTCATTGTGTGCTTGATCAACCTTTATTATTAGTTGAATTGCATGGATAAATTTACCAACCCATTTATTTTATTATAATATATTTCTGAAATTAAAAAAAGTAAGTATAGGTGAAGTTTAAGTGTATCTGTGAAGTTTCCACATTAAAAAAAAATAAAGATCTGTCAGCCTGGCCTATTTAATTGGCCTGTAAACACAGAGCTTCCTTTGTTAGCTCCACTCTAACTTTTTGTTGTCTTGTCTCAGCGCAGATTGGTTTTTAATTAAAGGCCTAATTAAATACCTGCATAATAAAACAGCAAAAGCAAGGTGTTACCTCACTATTTGTTTGATTATCATATTGTTTAAACATCGACATTTTTTTGTCTAATTAATTTTCCCCTTCGCAGTTACAGAAGTACACAGTACACACGTTTTTCACTTTTTTTCTGCACAGGTATGGTTTCAGAATCGCAGAGCCAAATGGAGGAAAAAGGAAAACACAAAGAAAGGTCCAGGTCGACCTGCTCACAACGCCCACCCCACCACATGCAGTGGGGAGCCCATGGACCCCGAGGAGATCGCCCGGAGAGAGCTGGACAGGCTGGAGAAGAAGAAACGAAAGCAGGAGCGACGGCTGCTCAAGTCCCAGAACAAGCTCCTGTCAGCTGGGGATTTATTTCACACCCCGGGATCGGACAGCGACAGCGGGGTGTCGCATGTGACCGACAGTGACCACACCACAAGCAACACGCCTTTTGACTGTGTGGGGGGAAACCAAACGCAATCGAGCTGCGACCAAACACCTCACCCTCTCCCTCTGCAGTCCCAAAACCAGAACCAAAGACACTTGGACCAGGATGCTGGCGGATCCGAGCTGGACTCGCCCGATGCCAGCCACCGGTCAAGCCTGTGCCCCAACAACAACAGAGTCTCCGGCGTGCAGAAACTCAACCCCTTTAGCGTCGAGAGCCTCCTTTCGGACTCCAGACCGAGACGCAACCCCGCGGCCTTACCCTCCTCACGGCCTTTGATAGGGAAAGGACACTTCCTGCTCTATCCCATCACACAGCCGCTTGGATTCATTGTCCCTCAAACTGCTCTTAAGACAACAACAGCAACAAACTCTGACAGTGACACCCCAGCGGAGAGAAACCAGACCAATGTCCGCTGCAGCGTCTCTGTGAGCTCTGCGGGATGTAGGAGCAGCTCGCCGGACTCTGCAGACACAGACACACAAAAGGGACGGGCGGGCTCAGAGGAAAAGACACGTTCACCGCACACCAGCCCGTCCAGGGCCGCCTTTCCCACTGGCAAAAGTACTCAGACCTCTGTTATTTGCAGCGATCCGACTTTCGCCCACGAACACAGTCCACAACTCATTAAGCCTGTCGATGCAGACAGAAAAGAGCATTTAGAGATCAAGGACCACCCTGTCAACCCCGAGTCTGTCCTCAGTGACAGTCGAGCAGAAACAAAGACAGACTCTAAAGAAGATGTCGACTTGGAATAAATCCTTGGGGGTAAAAAAAATAATAATAATAAGCAGAAACATACTGATATAGCCTCTAAACGACACCTTTCATTAGGCCAAAGCTTAACCAGAAACAACATCTTTGCATCTTATCTCTAGGTTTCCTTCACTCTGCTGATATTTTGACAATGGTGTGCTCTCCCCCTCTCTCTCTCCCCCCCTCTCTCTCTTCCTCCCTCTCTCTCTCTCGCTCTCTCTCTCTGCGAGTGTGTGTGTGCGTGTGTGTGTGTGTATGTGTGAGTCAGGAGTCTCTAGATATCCTTTAATGTGTGATAACTTGTCAAAAAACACAAGACCACGAAACCAACAAAAATCCTCAAGAGCTGTAAAAAAGGTATTATACTATTTATATATGTAAGTTTTTTCTTAAATAAATCTATTGTATACAAGCACATCAAACCGTGTGAGACCTTAAATAGCAGCACATACAGTGCAGGACTACAGTACAGTAGGAAGGGCTTTCTTAAGAAATCTCATGTTGTACTTTGTATATTGCCTTAACAAATTTATTCATCTATAAGCCCCCACTGAAATGAGGTTACGAGCCTGAGGCGAAAAGGACCCGCTCGACTCCTGCAGAGTTTTGATATGAAAGTAATTATTTTCCCGGTGGCTACTGCAGGGGGATTCAGTTTATTTTAGCTCAAAGGGGGTTATAATACATTACCGATTTCTAGTGATATGAAATCACATAAACTTCCAAGAATAATAGAATTAGCATGAAAAGGCCTGGGTGTCAAATTGAAATAGGAAAATAATAGCCCCGGCAGCTGGGAGTGTGTGTGTTTGTGCATATTGGATAGGAGATGGGGATTCGTGGGGAGGCATTTTCATGAGCTTTTTTTTTCCCCCTTCTTCTTCTCCCTCTCTTTCCACTTTGTCAGGGCCCCTTGTAGCAGGGCTATATTAAGATAGATGTTCGATGATATCCCTCATTGTTCTGTCGCTTTACATTGATGTTTCTGTGTTATCAGCCTATTGATCATGCGTCGGCTGTAATAGGACGGGCTGAGGCAAACGTGCCTATTTACAATAGCAGAACACATTTGTTCTAATAGGGTTGGTGGTCCCCAGGGAAGCCATGCGGGATCTGGGACATCTGCTCCCTTTTGCAATATTAGCAGTGTTGACCACAATATCACGCCGACCCATGGAAGAAATGTCGAGGCTGCCGTGTGGCGCGTAATAGCATAAAAAAAATATCTTAAGATAAAACAAAAAAAAAAACACATCCAGTCCAGCTATGGCTGCTCATACCCTTGTTAAAATCCACAAGCCCTTTAGTGTTCTCTTTGGGTCTTGATTTGCAAATAAATTGAAAATAATCAGAGGGGTGAGCTTTACGTCTGAGCCGGCGCAAATGAATTTCTGAGCCAGTGTCCCTTTCAAAATATTTACATAAATTTCAACCCATGCAGCTGTTTGCTCTAGGAAGCAATGTCTTATTAGGTTGGTGGGGGGCAGGGGCAGACACAGCCAACATGGCACACACAGTGAACATGGAGAAGATTATGGCCTGCAGAGGCTGTGGTTTAGAGGTGTAACCTCTGTGTCTGCATGGTGCTTATAGTGCTGAGATTAAGCTTTATTGTGCTTTATGGTGTATTTTTTATTTGTATGAATTCATTTAAATATTCCATGATATCTCTACAACTTCTCAATAACATATCGCTGAGTTTATTGGGATCTTATGCTTTTAAACTGCCCCTTAATTAAAAAAATTGAAGGTATCTTTGCAATGTTAGGATAAATTGCATTGTAAGGTGACATTAAATCTCTCAAATTTTAAAAAGCGCGATATTCTCACACAATTCAAGACGTAAATTGGTAAATTCATAGGTTGTCAATTCTTAGAGATTCACTGTTTATTTCCTAAATTGTCGGATAACCGGGGCCAATTTAAAAATTTTTCGGTGTGTATTTTTCCTCGCTACTCTATTTGGGACGTATGCCCAGTTCATCCATAATTCATTAGCACACTGAATAGGAGTATCGCTGGCTGCACATTGGTGGCCTTAAGGTGAAATTAGCGATTTGCTTAAGTAGTTAAGCTTTTCTTGCCTGAGAGCTGCACGCTGCATGATTCAAGACAAACTATCAATCGATATGCCCAGGCAGCCTCCAGGAGATGTGTCGTCCATGAATCATACTTTATGAATTCAATTTATACCCGGAGAAATTTTCAATTTGAACGCCGGATCATTATGGGAGAGTGTAAATTGTTTTTGCTCTATTATGCATCGGACGCCATCATTTTTCTTTCTAATTACGGAGGTGTCAGGTCGGGCTGTCATGCAGACGCTGATTTTCAATTTAACTGATCATCATGCATTCATTTTCCCATTTGATAAATCTGCTATCTCGAAGCTTCTCCATGCCCGGAATGCTAAAAGAGAGGCACAGATTGGCAAAGTAATAGGGGCCTGTATGCGGCAATAAGTGCAGATCAGGCAGCTAATTTAGCACCTCCTGGTATTTCCATTTCCATTTCTCATTTCCAACTCTCAAAGGAGGAAAAGCAGCCCAAAGGCAGAAAGCTGGTGCTTTTCACTATCGGAGAAAGACAGAGAAAAAAATCTACCAAAACGGCTTGTTTTCAACCACACGTTTCCTAAATTAGGATATCAAGCTTAATTAAGGCTAATAGAGTTTTCTCAGTATGTGTTAGTTTTATTTAATAGAAACAAATTTGCACAATTAATTATGGCCATGATATTAAGGGTCTCATTTGCAGCATTCGAGCCTCAGCGTCTTCAGAAATAAGCCTCTCATTTCCAAGCCAAATGACTAACCAAATGTTTTTATACCGGCTTCCATCTCAGACAGAATATTGGTTTATTTCCCATTTTATTTCCAAGCAAAACAAGTCAGATTGGACATAAATTGATCTCTTTTGCTGCGCAGTCTTGCACATCTAAATATGCTCTATTTAGCGTTATTGCAGAAATTACGTTATTTTGTCTTTTGAATATTAGATTTTTCTAAACATTTTAAGACCCTAACTTCATAAAACACATCATACTCAACACAAAAAAAACATTTTCTTTCTATTTGATTATCACGTGTAGTATCAATTTGAGCATTAGCACTCTACTAACGCACACCGTTTGACACAAGTGAATGAATTTTCAAATAACTGTGACAGGGAAGGATTTTACAAGTTTCATGCTCAAATCAACTGAAATGGACAACCTGTGTTCTCGCCACAAATCCGTCTGTCTGTACAGGCTACTCTTGTGCGCTTTGTGTCGCTGTATGAGATCTTAGAGGCTTGGATAAGAAAGAATCGCGTCACTTTAAAAAGGATCCTCCATAAAATAAAATGGCACTTGACATTTGGCTTCTCCTGCAGCAACTCTGCCATGCCTTTTAGGATTATTTTACATCTACATACTCATTAATGCGCCGGTGGATTTAATCATTCTTATCTTTCCTGTGCATACCTGGGATAAGCCTGAAATTACCATCTGCATTGATTTCTGGACGATCCCTAAAATAATTTTAATTATCTCGGAGTATTTTGTTAAAAAAATGAAGCATCTAATCAAAATGTAGTTAATAACACTTGAACATTCGCAGCTTACGTTTATTTGTGGTGTTAATAGGAAAAGACACAACACATTCAGAGGCGAATTTAAAAATCCATTAATGTAGGCCTACATAGTCTTTACTTAATAAGATTAATTGACCATATGACTCATTTTGGCGTCCGCACTTTGATTTTGTCAGATTTTTTTTTTTATTTCCTGAAAAAAATCCCCTCTATGAGACTGATGTATTTTACACCTCAGCCAAACTCACAAAGATTTATTTTCCTCATTTTACTCAGAGTATTTTATGCCAAAGTTATCATCCACTGTGGATAGCTGACTTTAAGAGGGGAGAAAAACAGGATCAAAATGTCACAACTCTATGTTGCACCAAAACACTGCTGTCATGGTAAAACATCATAAGTCCTGTGATGTTTTCATTTTGTTTAAGTAATGGTTCCCATCATTTTTGTGGAGTAGGAGACATATGAAAGCAATACAGGACCCACAGAGTATAACTGAAAAATATATGGCACATAACAAAAGTCAAAAAGAAGTAAAGCATGCTCTTTTAATGTTGGTCTGCACTGAGTAATAAGGTCTTTTTTTCACTCTTTACATCACAGTAAGTGATACAGTGAAATGCTATGCCAATTTTCATGGTGCTATAAATGTCAACTTTCAAATAAATAAGCTATTCCATACTAGTCATTAAAAAATAGGAATTTAACAAAGACCCCTTTGCATATTGCAAACAAGTGCAATTTTTACATGCACAAACTGAAATGAAAACTGAAATGTTGGACCATGCAGAATATTACTTTCATATATTACTTGTGGTATAAGAAATGTGACCAAAAAGACAGAAGAGAAAATATAATGGTAATGAGGAAACACTTAATAGGCAGATTCTGTGCACTTAAGATAAATATTTGCAAAAAGGTAAATATCTTAGAAGGCAAAAATATTTGTGATGAAGAGATCGTTATATTGACAAAATTTTTTTTATTAAATATGTTCCCCCCCCACTTGTGGCCTAACAAAACAGAAACTTTAAGTAAAATTTGAGAAGCACTGCTGTATCGACAATTGAAAAAAACATATCTAACAGTGACCAATCAAACAATTACGACTGTCCTTTTACTTTGAAGTTACACAATGCAGAAGAATGAGAATTTAAGTGCAATAATTGCATTATACTTATATTATAAGTGTAATATTGCCCTGGAAACAGTAGGGCAATATTACACCATTTCCCTCATCCTTAAAAAAATATCTTTCCCATTAAATATGGCACATTTCTGCATTATGCCGGCTCCATATTGTCTTGAAATAGCTGAAGGGAAGGATTAGATATTAGACTCCTCTTCACAATAAGAGCACTTGTATCCTTGCATGATGATGTGAGAGGTGACAGGAGTCTTTTCAAAATGGTCACACCTGTTACTATCTGACTGGCCTCATTATCCAAAGTGACCTGCATTGTGCTTTTGGATTACAGAACCTAACAATTCATAGGACAAAGAAAATATAAGAAAAAGCAGATAATGTATTTAAAGAATGTCTTGGTAATTTGAGGATAAAAGAGTCCTCTCTTAAAGCTACTGGCAGACATGCTTGGACGTGGATTTCAAAGCAAATGGAAAAACTGCATCCTGACACTTTGTTGTCGTTAGTACTTAAACTTAACAGCATCCTTCTTTAAAAAAACAACAACAAAAAAAACCAAAAGGCCTTGTTGAGGTCATCATGTGTCAAAATGTTTGATGTGATATGAAGTAATATTTGTGCAAGTTTTGTATCTCCTACTCTGATCTTCTACCATAGAAATCCACACAATTAGATCCATAAATCCTTGGAACACCATAAAGAAGTACTTTGGTAATCACCAAATTTGAGAAACACTTTGATGGCACTTGTTTCAGATTGTCATGGTTATCAAATCTGGTTCAATTTTGGTTTGCATAC
>JAPZDZ010000009.1:6589969-6607882 GCA_029783805.1 Acanthurus tennentii | reverse complement strand
CAACAATTAAAATGCAGGATATTAGAGGGGGGTTGTGAGAAAGAAGAGCAAGATCAAGGAAATAGGCTGCAGAGCACCACAGAGTTAATAACAGAGCCATCTGGTTAAAAATATACACACCCTCCAAAAAGATCAGTGGTCGCCTCCGTTACATATACAGGAAATAGAGAAGCACAACCCTTCTTAAAGATCCCCAGCACCTGTTGCATGAAGAAAGAATACTTTCTGCATTGCTGAACAGACTACTTCCGAGATATTTCTTTAGTGCAAAAGGATGGAGTTGACACAGTGACCGATGAGCTGGTTAGGATTGTGCAAGAAGGTAAAACAAAGCCTTTAAAGTCAATTAATTATTGGGTAGTGATAAAACAAACAAACACATTTGCTTTCTGGCCTAATTTGGTTTCTAGATTTCTACAACTGCTGCCAGTAGATGCTTCAGCCTTTTATAGTTTATTATCTAAACACAGCCCTGGTGTTTTTAACTATCCATCCATCCAAGAAAGCACGAACCATATCTGTATCAGTTCCTGCTTTAGCGCCCCATGGTATTCTTGTTGAATACTTTCAGACTCAGCAATTCACCTCTTTTAACATCTTGCACCAAACCCCAACAAATACACGATAAGATACAAGTGGTTTTCTGCTGATGCCATTCATCTGTCCATGCAGGAACTAGTCATAGCAATGGGCAAATTAGTGCAGCCAGGTAACCTCAGTGCTTTAGGTCCCAGTATAGGATTTCCTGTTCAATAAGCCTATAATTTCTTTGAATATTTCTTTCTGGATCAATGCGAATCACCACCAGGTTGCATGTAGCTCAGAAATAAAACCCTGGAGGACCTCAGCCTCTGCCTAAAAGCTTTGGGAGAGTGAAACTATCTTTTGTTCAATAACCACATCCCAGAGGTCTGCAAAAGCATCATCCAAGGCAAGACATCGCTGTGATCCAGGGAAGAAGAGGACACAGCTCCAGAGCAGGGTCCCATGTAGAAATCTCAGATGAGCACAAGACTGGAAGCAAATTGTTGAATTAGGGATGTGCACAAATTCTCAGAGACCATCATATTGATCACAGTTAGGTGTAAAAGTTTAAAAAAAGTTCAACTTTACCAGTATTTAACCTCAGCCTGCTATCAGAGTTAAGAATGTCATCGTGGTTGGCTCATCAACTTTGCTGTGCACATGCAGAACAGACACACGGGATTCATTCATAACTTAAAATGTTAACACTGAGTCAGATACCTTCAGGTTCACCACTAAGAAAATAGAGTAAAAAGAGGAAGCATTTGTCGTTATGCGCAGGAAGTAGCAAGGCCAACTAGCAGCGCCGCAGAGCTAGCTGGATGACTAAGACAGACTCATCTGGTCCTCATAGACCGAGCTCACTGACTTTTGTCAGATTCAGTTGATTTCCGGGTATTGATGCGCATGACAGGGGGTTTGAGGTAAACGGAGAGAAACATCAATATAAACGAAAACAAGAAAACTACCCGAGCGTTAAGGTTTACCTAGTAGCATTTTCATAAAAAAAAGTTAAAAGCTGGAAACATTGTGCAAATGTAAAGTGTAAACATAAATGACATTTGTAGCCTACTATTCAGTATGAATGCTATATGAACATATTGGATGCATCTATAGTGCAAAATTTATGTTCATTGAACAAACTATAGATTTGAGGAAACTTAAAAAATTAATTTGATGAAATTGATGCCTATGCAGAAAGTTATTAAGTTTTCTTACGTACATTTTTGAGGTTTTATATCTATTTTTGCCAACATCTCCTCTTTTAACTTATCTCATATGTGTTAATGCTTTAGAAGCACTGCTGTCCAATTAAAAAAGTGTTAGAGCACTATTTATTAAAAAGAATCAAAATGTGAAATAAGTGTTTTTTTGTCTAATATTTAAATAATTTTGTCCAACTCAACGAATAATTGTGAAAAAAGTTCACACAGTTGCCATCAAATTGATCGTGATTATGCATTTGATTGAGCACATGTTGTCCATATAAGAATATATATATTAATAAAGAACACAGAATTTTTTTTATTCATTATTGCAGTGAGGTTTGAAGGTCAATTAAGATAATATTTATTTTGGCATTTTATTTTATTTATTTTATTTTTGCCTGATACAGAATAGACATTACAAAAATGACCCTGCAATTAACCCCATATGCGTTGTTTATTTGTCTTTATTAAATAAATATAAATACTGGCTGGATCTCTCATCATGTCTTTCAATTAGCCCTCATTCATAGCCATTAAACTTTATTGTTTTCCCAGTGCATTAAAAATTAACACAGACAACCAACCGAATGTCATCAGTAAAGGTATGATACAAATCTCATAAAGTGTTTTTTATTAGTAAAAAATTAATGATGGAAAAATTAATTTCATTAGTATTCTGCCTCTCCTTTACTTTGTTCATGGGTTTCATGATTAAAACTCATATCAGTACACATTAAGAGTAACTAATCCTGTTTATTGTTGGTTTTTCTAGTCTGAAGGCTGAGTTCACAATCAGAAATCTAATGGCTATGTGCAAAGGCATATATGTAAACAGTGAATAAAAATACTATTATATGGGTTCCGTATAAGTGTTCGACTACTTTGTATATTTAAACCCTTTCTTTGCCAGCTGGCATGTGTCAGTTTAATGTGGGATACTGAAACAAGTAATCTTCATCTCATCACAATTGTTGTTTTTTGCGATTAGTGCGAGCTTGGTTTTCACAGTGGTGTTTGTAATTCTGTTTTTGCATGTGTACATGGATATTTGTGATCGAGACGTGAAGGTGCATATAAACAGCATTTACCGAATTGCACCTTAACCAGAATATCAGCTATTATCTGGAATACTGTGTGCATGTAAATGTTGTCATTGGGGGCTTACCGCTTGGTGGTGATTTATATGAAAAAGACAAGCATTTTCCTTCCTTGACTTCCCAGGGAATCTGTGCCCTGGAGGTTAATGAAGTGTGAAGTGTGAAAACTTCCTGAGATGGGATGAGTTAAATAGTGTTCTCAGATGTTAAAGCAACACTGTCCAAATTTATTTGTGTGTGTCAGTTCTTTATAAGTCTTAAATCTGGCAAACATGCTCCATGGGCCATCTGCTACCACTGTTGGGGCTAATGCCATCTTGTGTGTTCCAGTCGGTCCACATAAATGGGTATAATAACAAGATCTAAGTAAGAGTTCGAATTGAATTCATGGAATTTACTGACATTTGTTTTACAGTTCAGTGGTTGTAAAATTACTTATATTGAGAAATTTCACATGCAAAGGTAACAAACAATACCATCTGTCCTTATGCACTGGATTTGAGCCCAAGATTGAACCGACTGGGAATGACGGTGATCAAGACTGTGAGCTAAATGCCAGTATTTGAGTCAGAGAAAGACATTTAACGCTACATTTAACAAACGTGATGGATTTAAGTGTAATCATTATAATGTTGTGGAACATGAACTATTAGAAATTGTCAATATACCATACAAATTTTAAGCCATTACATATGACCTGACTGCCAAAATGTTAACAAGAAAACCTTAAGTTATGTATACAAATAAGAGCATAAAGAAATCAAACTGTATTTGTCAATGCAATTTACCACACTATAAATTATCTGAACAATATTACAGAAATATTCTGATAAAAAATACTACATGCAACATTTGTCAAAACATAAATTTTAAGTAAGTGAGTAATTTCACAACTGAAATATTTCAGACCTTTATCCATTCTTCTATGATATACAAATCTTTAAGCACATCTATTTTAAAACTACAAGAATGATGTCTAAATATGTTTGTGGCAGCTGAAGCTTCATCATTTCAACTTTGCATTTATCATGGAATTCTAAATTTTTGCTACTTCTCATAAAGCCCAAAATTTAAATATCTTTGCTTAAAAACTCCGGCGTTAATTACAAACACTTCATATTTGAATTTGATAAACAGAATAATAAGTTTCTTGATTGCATTTCTTGCATTTCCAAAGCCACAGATGAAAAAAAAGCTTTGCTATAATTGTGGCAATGTGGTACACGATTGAAACTGAAATGTGGATTTTGAAATGTGCTTGCGTGCCGCCACAGTTGGCCACGTTTTGTCCCTACTTTAGTACCACCTATTGGATTTTAGGATGAATGGCAATGCTGATGAAAGTAAAATACATTTCATGTCTCTGCTTCCTGATTTGGATCGACTCTAAAAATTTTTTGGGCTTGTTGGCCCGTGCTGCAGGCGTCTACAAAGTTTCATGAAAATCTGGCCAGCAGTTTAAATAATCAAGCTAACAAACAAAGAAACCAAACTGAAATTGTAATCATCTTAGCAGTAATAATAATAATAATAATAATAATAATAATAATAATACACCGCTAAAATCTTTGGAATAATGTATTTCGGCCAAACAGTATGACCTCTATAATAGATACAATATGTGCCTAAGGGAGACTTCACTAATAGACACTTTTGGTTGCAATTAAAAATGGTTCCCATGAAAGGCCTGACATGTCCTCCAAGGCAAGAGTCTCAGACCCAGCTCTTTCCTTTCGTCATTAAAGTGGTATTGCAAATGTTCTTAGCACATCAAGGCCAAGACCTCAGATCTCACTATTACATGCACATTATTTAATCCTTGGGCTCTCTGGTAGTACTGACATGTACAATTTCTGTCATTAACGTGCCTGTAAGCTCAGGGATGGACCAGACTCAGAGATCCACTTGAGGTCCAGTTTTTCATTTAATGGCCCAGGGGAAGTAGGGTTCAACTGGGCCTGAAATGTTACTATAAAAGTGCTCTGTAGAGGAGCATGTTATGGCTCTGTAGCTGGCCCAATCAATGACATTAGAGCTAAGGAAGTGGCGAGATGTGACAGCCCAGAAACATTTCAATACTAACACAGTGTGTCTGAGAGCTTCAGGCACACTTCTGAAAATAAAAAAAATGCCTTGTATCAAGTCCTGTAAATAGGTGTGATTAGTCATAAAGGAGCTTATTGTGCAGAGGCTGGAAGCAAATTAGAGGTGATAGTGGGACAGAATCAATGCCGTTTACTTCTTGGAGGTGTGAGCATATCCATCAGCAGCACTAAGGACGGCCGAGAATCCCTCCTTCCCAACTCGTTATTGACAGCTCGAGGAGGACCTGAGGAAGAAGCATTTTAAGACATAACATTCATTTCTCTGCTATCGACGAGTAGACAGGGCTTTCAAAATAAGTGATTAAGAAGGGACAAAATAATTAAAGCACAACCAGCAGCCTCTTAAGACAGATACAGTTTAGAGAAATGTCAACACTCACCTTGTCCCTTTCTGTAAACATGCTAAGTGTTATCCAACAAGTATTTTCTCATCATACACCAAAAATAAAGCCCTGAAATAAATTTACTGTTTGCAGGTTTGGTCTCCTGAACTATTACTTCAGATATATTACAAGGAAAAAATTCAATGTGCCACAGTTGAACACTCTTTCAATCTATATTTTAAAATAAATGCAGATATTAAATTTGCCAAAATGATGAGAAAGTGTTCAGTAGACCTGTGATGGAGATTTTAACCAATTCTAAATGTATATTTAAGGCAACTTTTGTGACCAAATGTCTTACAATCAATCGATCAAGTATGACATGTGACCATAGATTGATATCATACTAATAAATCATTGTTTTACACCATTAGTCCAACACCTATAGGTAGTATATTTCTCAATAATATTACTTAAACAAGATAAGCCAGGCAACAAATGTATAAGCCTATATTTATTTGACTGCTTTAGCAAATTAGACAGATATTTATAGCCCATACAATGCAAAATGTAAAAATTTCTTAAACAGGATTATTTTAGTGAGTAAATAGTGAGAGACCACACATTGCACCCCGGCCTGGCTTCATTGTTCAGAGTGAAAACAATGACTGCATTAAGTCTAGATGTATGACCTTTTTTTTCTGAGGTTTGAGGTGGTGCAGAGAGAAGACCATGGGCTGTAAATGAGGCAACTGCTGAACAGAGTGGTTTACAATTTTAAAAGTCTATGTTAAAAGAGTATTAACAAGCAGACATGAACATTAAAAGCATTATAGGTCACTGTAATGGTGTCCTGTGATTAATTACATTATTGATTTTAAAGTAAGTGATGGAAACAAAACCCAAGGTCCTGATTTTATGTCAAAATGACCCCTAAAGTTCACCTGAAGATAAAAGAGACTTCGACTGTCTCATTAAGACAAATCAAGTTGGTACCTTACAGCCTTTTTTGGTGTGAAAGTCTCTCCTTAGGTTTGTCAGGATGCTGATTTCTTGCCCTAGCAGAGGAATAATAATATTAAGATGGATTTTTGTGCTGTCTCTTCAAGAAAACATCTTGATTGTCTAACTGAGACTGCTGAAGCCTCAGTTTAATTTTATAAGGCTTTTCTTTTTGCACACAACATGGATTTTTAACATTAAAACCTTTTTGGTTTGCGCTCAGATAAATTATAATCAGATATGCAGATGAATTTAAGCCTGATCATTTCTCCATATCTGAATTCATAAATGGTGACAAATCCCTAATTGTAACACTAAATGTGTCTTCTAATCTGAGGAAATATCAATGACTGTACACAGACCCTTAAAACATTGTGTGAAAACACAAAGGTGTAGCTCAATCTGTCTGTCGGATATAACTGCACCTGTAGCTGTTGAATCACTTTCCTGACCGTGCTAGAAATGTGTGTTGGTGGTTTCGCCATCAACAGTGGCTTGAGAATACGCCAAACAAGTCAATCACAGGGAAAGTCACACCTTGGGAGAGAGAGACGACATTAAGGAAATAATAGTATAACTTCCAGCAAAGAGGTGAGCTGACCTAGTTCTAGCAGTAGACTCACAAGCCACAGTGTGTCTCAGAGGACTCCGTTCTCCTCCAGAGGAAGGTGACTTTGTCCTTGATGGAAGGCAGTCAGTGGCCTCTCCAGCACAACACAAGTTTTTCCTTCAAACAGCCAGACATGATGCCAAGTTAAAGAAGAGTCGAGAGTTTGAAGACGCCATTCAGGAATTATCCACTAAATCAGACCAGTACATGGTCACTGGTGTTGTGTGTAATGTGTGCAATTGTAGAATTGTGAGTTTTCCATGTTTTTTAAAGCTTTTTCCTCCCTCTAACAGCAATTTCCAATCATAACTTGGCAACCATAATTATGCACAGCAGGTTTGTCAAGCTTTGTATATCTCAACAGTTACAGTAAAGCTTACATAAGGGTTTAGTGAGAGCAATTGGTCTACTCATAAAAAGATTGTACCTGTTTTTTTCAGCCTCAACAAAACCAAAAACACTGGAGTAAAAGTGTAAAAAAAATTTATTGGACAATGTGTTTATCTACCCAAATTTTTGCTGCAAAATTAGCATGTTCACCTCACCAACTTACAGCATTCATAGAGGGTTTTATACTGCAATGTTATGAGTGTTTACCAGTTAATTAACATGAAAAGCAACATATAGGACTAGCATGTAATCATGAACAACTTTAAACAGTTGACAAGCAAAGCAGTAAGGAAGGCCGTCTTCTCTGCTCATTTATTAAAGTGTATGTTAACATTAGTGGTTTAGTTTGAGTTTATTCTCATGTTTCATATATAAAGTGTAGGTGGTCATTGTTTTTTTTGCCAATGTTGTCTTAACCTAACTGAGAAATAATAATATTTCATAGTTAAAGTAACTGATGGGACTAATTCTCATAGATATACTTCAATTTGCCAAATTAATCAGTTTCAGTTCTCAAATGTGTCTGGCATAGTCGTTTGTCAAACTATATATTTTTTAGATTTAAATGCATTTTTTATCCCGCATGATGAGTCTATTATAAGTAACTGTTTAGAAGTTTAATTAATTGGAAAATGTAATTTTCAACTACGGTTAGAGCAGCCTCTCTTAAAATAATTGACCAGACAACACACTGACAAAAGCCTGTTCTGTCACAGACCTTATGGCATGTCTGCAAATTCAAGATATCCTCCACTACAAAAGTGCTTTCCCATTAATGAATAGAACATGAGCTGAGGAAATTATTCCTTGAATTCTCTGGGCAGATAATGATTCTCATCTTTATCAGTGGTTTATCTTCTAAGGTCAAGATTAAAGTGAAAAGTGATGTGAACCCCCAGTGTCTCCAATTAAGGCGAGCGAGAGAGAGAAAGAAAGAGGGAATGGTAGAGAGCAGAGGTGGACTCTGCTACATTACTCTGCTTTCCGGTCCCTAAAGTATCTCTGAGAAATAGAAAACAACACAATTAAATTATGACACCTGACACCTAAACCTCACATCAGTGTGAATCATAATGGACTAACCGCTGAACGTGAGATCCTGTCAGACGATTAATGTGATCACACACATTAGCACCTTTCTAACTTGACACTTTTTGATGTTTTTTTTCCTGTCCTAATAAAGACCTTTGGATGGATATCCATAGAAACTCCACAGTTGAAACTTAAACAGGAAAAAATAACAATGCACTGATATGTCTCCGTGTGGTATCTATTAAATCATCGTCTCAGAAACAAGAGCAAACCCACCGCAGGTATAGCCAATTGCTTAAAGATGGAAGCAGCCCCGTCTTTCTCTTTCTGCTGTGCAACCACTGTGTTTTTCAGACAAACTAATAAAAGCTCTTCATGAGAGAGTTTTCTGAGGGCTGATGTCTTATTTTTACTCGACTTCCAATATTTTCAATCTAAAATTTTAAATTAAGCAGTTCTTAAAATTTTCTCTTTTCTTAAATGTCTTGTTTGAGAAAGAAACCTACAATTTTGGCCAGTTTTTAAATATCACAGCATCTTGGGAATAAAGATTCATGTTTCTGGCAGCTGAAGTATTTTTCATGGAATCATTAGAGAAAGAGCTTCATAGATTAGGGAAGAAGTTGTAAATATTGTTGATCAATAGACGACGAAAAAAACCAATCTATCCTCCAACCAGCTGTGTTGCAGCTCGAGGTTTCCTCTCGGCGCTCTGGTTTCCTCTCACATTTCAAAGACAAATTGTTGCCAGTTAAAATAACCCTAATGGACAGAGCTGTAAAGAGAGGATGCTGTAAAGAGAGATGACTGTGGCAAATTATCTGACTGGAAGGCAACTTAATTTGATGTTTGATTAACAATAAATCACATAATATACCTTTCTAATTTCATTCTATTATAACTTAAGTGGTCAAACAGGCTCATATATCACTCTGCCCCCTATGGTGCAAGCAGTACATAGTAACTATTTTTTTTTCCTTAAACGTGCCGCGGCTGTTAACGATTTTTTTTTTCCACACGGGTCAAGGCAAAGAAGCTTACAAAGTTTTACAAGCATGGGTGCTACTAGAAAATTTTGCCTCCTCTGACAAGATGTCACACCGGACCCCACTTCCCCTGTTATCATATAACAGTAAAGCATCACCTCAACTGTACCCTCCACCTCGGGGTCCTATTAAGAATACTCAGTGCATTTTCATGAGACCCACTACCTGTGCTCCAAATTAAGAGACTTTCAACACCAGTGGAAATAGCTGCCTGGAGCTGCACCTCCCCACTGAGAGGTTGAAGGAGCTCTCCATCAAGTGATTGAGGGGAGTTGTGACTGTGTGTATTTTAATGTGTAACAAATCAAATACCTTAAAAAGTACCTGCACTGCGCTGTTTAATTTAATTACTTTTTTTTTGGCATTAGACTTCACAGGAAAAAAAATCATCTTCTCATCTTACTGGGACATTTTTAACCATTATTTAGTCATATAATCTTATTGTACTTTCTTAATTTGTTGATAGAAATCAATCAATATGTGCAGTCAGACCTGAAAAATTGGCGAGGAATTCCAAAGTTCAGCTGGTTGAGAGAAGGGAAAAAGATTGACCTTGTTCAGGAAGTATGGCTTAATTTTAATTTTGTTTTAAACTGCAAAGAGAAATAATATAAGCAGCAGCAGAGAGGAGGACATACTGTTTATCTGTAGTGCATCGACAGTGACGGCACTTCAGTTTTTGCAGTCAAAACTGTATCAAGTTAACTATTGACAAACCAAAGAGACTAAAAGCAACAACAACAAAAAACAGAAAAACAAACACACTGTCTTGGGTTGATTTATTTGAGAAAAAAGCCTAAGTGATATATTTATTTGTGGCAAAGTATTTCCAGCAGGCAGCTATTAGCCCTTTTCTCTTCCATCATTAGTCAAACTCTTCAACAGACCCATCCGGTCGGCAAGAGCCAGATATTCCACCTCTCACTTTCAATTTTCACTCAGTCTTCAGTTAATTTCTTCGTAAAACCTCTCAGCAGTTGTTGCTCAAGAAAATCTTTCCAGTTAGTGGTCAAAAGTAAGCGAGAATTCACTGGTGCCTGATGTTTACACTTCATGAATTTCACATATACTCACTTTACAAGTCAATTTGCCAACGTTAACTTGTATTTGCCCTTGTATCTGACTCCTGTACAGACAGTGTAGCTCCCAAAAATAAAGGCAGGTAATAATGAAGGTTTGCCTGTGCAGATATTCTTGGAATTTTAAGGCACATTTGTATTTTTTCCTTTTTCTGACAATTTTTAAGGCATTTATTATGAGTTTGTATAAGTTATGTTGGAAAAAAACCCCACCAGAGAAATGTAAGTAATTTAATTGGCTTGACATGAGGGGATCATGAGTTCAACTTCTTCATCTAGAAATATTAAAAAGACAAAAATAAACATAAAGGCGGAAGAAGCATCCTTGCATTATCCTTTGATTTGTGAATTTTGTCACTATAAAGCACCTAAGAAATGGGGTTGTGAGTTATGGACAGATGATCATCAATTCAAAGACGTGCTGCTACATTTTCGGCACTTTCAATAAATGTTGAACTTTGAGCTACGGTAGTAATTCTTTGTTTCCAAATGAGAAGAAATTATATTTCAACACACGCTCACATAACACATAACACCTACACATTATGCCCACATTATAACAGCGGGTGCTTTGTTATCAAAACGAGGTTTGATTCAAGCAGTAAATCCAAGTAATTCAGTGGCAACGCAAAACAAGTGCAACACATTTAATTGCTGTACAGTATGGTGTCACTATAAGAAACCAGAACGATTTCTGTTATTTAAATAAAACCCCCTCAAAGATGAAAATATCACAGCAGCTCCAGAGAACAAAAACAGCGTGAAAAGCAGTAAAGCTCTTGATATAGGAGAAGGGTAATTTTTGGTTTTAAACTTTGACATTTGAAAAATAAATACATACAGACCAAACAATTTTTCCCACTGCAATAAGACCATTATCATCAGCCTTTTATTCATCCAGGAGTAAAATGACAAGTGAAGCTACCAACTTAAACTATGAGTTTCCTTTCGAACTTGAATTCCTTGTGTTATTCATCTCTGCAGCAGGGGCAGAGTGGAAGACTGATTACTAACGTAGCTGCAGATGTGGAAAAAACATTCAGATCCTTCATACATTGCTAATATAAGCAGGTTATTCTGAGTAAACTTTTATAATAAAATACCAAAATTAGTTACTGATATATTCGATTTAATGTGTGAAGAGTTTTGTCTGATGTAAAAGGACTATATAACAGTGGGAGTGAACAGGGTGCCCAGCGTACACAGTGTTAGGAAGGTTACTTGTGAAATGTCATAGGCTTCAGATCATTAGTTACCCTATTAAAAATGTAAACAAGCTATTTTAAATACACCCTTAAAGACATGTAACTTTGATTACTTTCTAATAAGTTTTCTATTAAATGTTTTAAATGGGTTATAACTTTATTATATGTGACTAGTTACTGTAATATTAACTCAGTGTAGATGTTTTTTATTCTGGTTGTCATTGAGCATTTAAATGTTGACCGCATTTTCACTCTAAGTAAACAAGTTTATGCTTTATGGTCCTGTAAGAGTCGTACTCTCATTTCAGCACTGAAAGGTGTTGTTTTTTGACACCATGTCCACTCACCCTGATGTGGTCGGGCGGTTGCAGGCAGGTTGCCTTGAGCGTTTCCCATTGATTTGTTCAACAGAGGAGAGGCGCCGCAAATTCAAACAAAGAACCAATCAAAAACAAGACTCCAAATCTGAGTGCATATCGTCCAATTATTGGAGCCTGTGAACACGTAGAGACAGCTCCTTGTTAGCCAAACAGGGCATTTCTGCAAAGTGAACGGACTCAAATCAACAAAAGGAATGTGTGTTATGTTCTTTAACAAAATAATTCATTTGGATTAAAAACACTTTTGTATTCACCAACATTTTGCACCCTCAGGTGCAAATGAATTTTTATCAGCAACTGTAATAATAGAAATCAATTAATTAATTAAATTTATTTTGAATTATGTAACCCCATTTCATGTAACTAGTTACTCCCTAAAACTGCTCCCATGTGGGCATTTTAATATTGTAAAAAATGTGTATGACAGTAGAGTTCTTAAGTAAAATGTAGCTTACTTACTCACATTTGACTGCATAATTCTTATGGCTGTTTTGAAAAGTGCATTTAAGGACTTTTCACAATCATCCCATCACAGTAATATCTTAAACTGAACTTTGGGGCATGCAGGGATTAGAAACGAAATCTAGCATCTGGCTTGAAGTCACCAAATATTAAAGCACCTGAGAAAAAAAATTACAACCAAAAGGAGAGTTGACAAAATTTGTTTGTGTTTTAAATAGTAAATTTTCATTGACAGTTTTTCAATAATTTGAATTATTTTCACAATGAAATAATGAAACTCTTTATTTCACAAGTTGTTCTAAATGATAATAATGGAGATAATGATCATTTACTGTCTGCTAAATGTCTACTTGAACCGTTTTAGCGACAGAATCAAGACGTCTTCAATCAGTTCAATGTGTTAAAGAGTCTCATTTTGTTTTGCACAAACAATAGAGGAGACAAGGCTACGCAGGAAAAGAAAAGCAATCCTTTTGCTCCAGTGGCCCATGGCAGATAGACGATTCCTCCAGGTAGATTTTTTAGTTCAGCTGAGCTGCATTGATTTGGCAGCATCGGGTGGATGTCACACATGCACTGAACAATGCTCAATGACTTTGCTATCCTATTCCCATTTAAATTGCCTCTACGTTTCCTTTCTGACACCTGTTTAAATCAATGCCTTCCTCTGCAGGTCATGGGCTGAATGTACTAAGGCGCACACCAGCCGCCTCTCAAATCCACTAAAATCAACACAATAATTGAAATATTTTCAAGCTGATTACACCGAAGCCCGGGGCTTGGCTGGTTGCTAAGAGTACGCTCCCTAGTTGCTAGGGGGAGTAAATCATCTTGCATTATTTGATTTTTGTTACTGATATGAAACTGCTAGTCCCTCGATTAAATGTCTCACAGTCAAACACCTTGGGGATGGACAGGAGAGAAAAAATAAAATAGTCAGTGCGAACCTGTAAAATAGCATCTCTAACTTCTCTTTTCCATGGGGCTTCAACACAAATCTATCTGCTTGTTTATGTTTGTTCCTGCTGAAATAAACAAAGCTCCTGTTCTGCTCTCGTTGAGGAAAAACAGAAAGGACAGCAAAATATCAAGAAATCCCACACCACACTCAGGTTGGGTAAAATCATGAGTAATCTATCCCTTTTCCTTTTATCAAAACAGATTGCATATTTTAAAACAATGATATTTTTAGTAGCAATTCCGCTGCAGTGTGGGTAGTAACAGTCAATAAAACAAGGGAACCACTGACTTAATAATACACTGCCATAGAAGATTTAAAGATGAATCACACAGACTTGCAAGGGACTTTTCACACGTGTCACATTTTATGCATCTTAGTCAATTCAGTCAGAATGGCGATATATTTAGCAGAAAATTTTGTTGAATAAGTAAAGAATTTCCTCCCAGAAACACCTCAGGTGATTATGACAAGCTCTAATACAGTTATTTTCCTTCTATTAGCATGAGAAATAAGGAGCCACAGTCTACCACGCTATGCAGTCTATGATCTGATGCTCCCTGATTATGACTGGACCTTCACTCTCATTCCATTTAATATTAATACTGCACTGAGGAGGATTTTCTCCAAAGACTTGTCAGACATTGAGGGCTGCTCCAGCCGGCCTTGTCAAATGAGATCAGTGCTCACCATAATGGTGAGGTCAAGTGGAGGGGCAGCCTCTCAACTCCATAACAGCCTGACAGCGAGCATTATATTATGCTCTATAACTATAGAGCACATAACCATACGCAGTCCTACTCATTACAAACTACAGATGCACTTGACGCATATCCAAGGTGTGCCGAATCATTAAAAAAGTGTCAACATAATCCTCCAAATGGGTGTCGGCTGAATTAGTTAATCTACTTATGCAACATTAGATTCTATCTATCAAAGGACTAAACTCCCGTGAAGAGAACACAAGCCATTTAACAATATTCCTTGACCTCGGCTATGAGCTGGCCCCTGAATTGGTCGCTTGGCAGCCAATAGGAAAAAGCTGCCTGACAGCTCTACTAAAGGGAGGCTGAGTAGTGATCAGGGCCTGGCTGCTAAATAAACACCTAACCACGGATCAAAGTCCCTTCATTAGTCTGCCGTCAGGTCCGGCCCGTGCTAGTTAGATCGATAAAGCAGTGCCACTCTCTCTCTTTTTTTTTTTTTTTTTTATTTACCAAGTAGCACATTTCTTGTAGCTGAGTTGTCTCTAAACTGTGCCGCTGTTTAACTGCTTTATTCAGCCTGTGTAAAAGACCATCTGGTCCCCTGTCCTGTAAGTCTCTTCTAAAGCCCAGGCCTGACAAGCAAGAGATATGTCAATGCAGTCCTCAGCACAAAGCAACATCTGCCATGCCTGACGCCCACTATTGTATGGCCATTTAATCTGTCCCCCTCCTCCCCTTAACGGCACACAACAGTTCCTGGTATTATGTTTTGCCACTCAATTAGCATTATCATCCCGCTGAAATAGAAGCCAATTTACCTTTAATGACGTGATTGTTAGATGAGTGACAGCAGTCGGTGCTGCCACTATCGCTAGATAAACGGAGGCCTGCCCCTGTTTTCCTGACTGGTCGTGCCGAGGGCTGGGAAGTCAGAGGCAGCCAATCACGATGGCCTGACTTCACCCCTTCACCACCAACATTGTTTCCTCCGGTTCATAGAGGCAGTGTGCTGGAAAATTGAGTCCAGATTCATTAGGTTTTCAGTGTGCCGCTCGAGTCAGTTAAATTGATACATTTCCTAACAAAATTGAAGTGCTTTTGTGGTGCCTGCGGATGGCTGGTGACCCCACTCGGCCCACTGAGCAGCCGAAGCAAGCTGATGGATCCATTAGACCGCTTAGACTGCTTATTCCTCTCTCTCCATCTCTGACTGACACTGTAAATCTGAACCAATTTCAGACTCTAATCACCATTACAAACCCCTTCCACTGTCCATTTGTTACTCTGCAATTCGAATACACTACCTAGATTGGTTCAGAAATACCAGTTTAGAGGGGCCCTCCTGCTTTCCCATGGTTAAATGGCTCATGACTGGTCCCTTTTCTCAGCCGAAGCAGAAAAGCAGTGGCTACTGGAGGAGGAGGAGGAGAAGGGGGGTGAGAAGGAATAACATACAGTGAAACAAAAGGCCTTGAACAATTCCCAAAAGATAAACTGGAATTAAGAAAAATGATAGATAAATGAATAAATACGAGGAAAAAAATAGGAAGTGTGAAATTCAGCGAGATGACAGACAGGCCTCAAGGCCACACCGCCGGCTGTGGTAGAAGGGTGTCCCTTGAATAACAATCACTGTTACACCTCCAAAACATTTCCTCATCCACTAGCCATTTTTACCCAAGCTTTTATCTGCTCAGTCAACCGCACAGCACTAGCGAAGCGGCTGGAGGATATTATTTCCCTGTTGGCCCCAGTCATATAACTCTGCTTAATATGCACTCTATAATTTAAGAAACTTGAATTATAACCCGAATACGCCTTGCTTTATGTTATCTATCTAACCTTCAACTTTGTTCAACTTTGAATTAGTGACTCTGAACATTTTCACATAACAGGTAAAAATGCTCAAAAAGTAAAGCCTCACATGCATTATTTATGCCCTTATTGCAGTTCAGTTGAAGGGCTTATATTGAAAACCGGTGAGCTCACCCGTCAGTCTCCACATCTAATTAACTGCTGCACCTCATATCCTCTAAGTGCAGTGGAAACACATTTTAATTGATATTGAGATGTTTATGCCCTTAGAAAGTAATTAAGATTTTCAATTAATCCTGTCTTATTTCTGGACATCTTGGTTCTGTGTCCTTGAGCGTCCAGCGATTAATTCCCCAAACCTCCTCCAAATGAGGGAACTTCAATTACTTTGCACTGAATCACAACCCTGTGAGTGACCTCATCCAAGGCTGCATCATCATTTAAATTAAAGGCAATACAAACCCAATTAAATCATATAAGTCGGGTGAAATCACCAGAAGCTGAATGGTTGTTCAGTATATCCCACATAGGTGCTACTGAACTGGGGAATTTCCTTTATGTCTCCTGAGGGTGAAGAGACAAGCTATTATAAAACTGCCTCCTTTCAGGTTATCAATACTTCTATAGCAATCAATTAAAACAGCCTCCTCACAGGAAGTTGTGTTCCCTTTGGGATCAGAAAAGCAGTACGTGCCGTTTGTGCTGACCTCCTCTCACTCCCATGTGTCTCCATTTGCTTGTTTACTATATATTACGTTCAAACATGCACCGCACTCCACCACAAAAATGTTTGCTCACTGATAGGGAAAAAAAAGAAGACACACATTTTATCAATCAACTCAAAAAAACATTTGTTTCCTCTTCCCAGATACATTGTCACTGATAAAGGTAAAAGGTAAGGCCTGATATGAAAACATAATCCTTCTTCTTGAGTATTTTTTTTTTTTTTTACCTTTGGAATTACATCTCCCAAACCTCAAATGTGTACATACAATGTGACAGCACTCTGACTGTCCAAACCTCTATTGTCATGCCAAGAATAAATAATAATTTCTCCTTGCTGCCCTTGCAGTGCTGTTTTGCTCACACATTGAATCACCTGCCCATCTAGGCAACAAAAAGCCTGCTTGGGGATTATGGTGACATAATCTTAGCAGTGGCCTGTGAGTCGGGGGCTGAATGGGTTTGAACCCTCTATGCCACACTGAGATAACATTTGTCACCGGGGTTCCTAGGCGCCCTATTCATAGATTAGTGGACTGTCGCCTTTTCAGAATGTGAAATGGCTTTGGCACTGCTGCATGTTTATTTTCAAAAATCTGTGCCTCCAAGGATGAGGAGAGCATCTTGTCCTTTTTCTTGAGAGCACCACCGTTTGGCCCCACATGAGCACATAGAAATCAGCGGCCTCTGTTGTCTAAGTGAATCCATGAGGACGGCAAACACCGAGGAATACTGTTACATGTTTTTGTTGTTCAGTGGACCCGCTGAGATAATACATGATATGTTTGATAGGCAAAGTGTTATTTTCACACTTTTCAAAAAAAAAAAAACTAACCTGATTTCTGTTTGCCTCTTTTTTAGTCTATAAACCAAGAACCATTGTCCACACAGACAAAAACAAACAAAACTCAAACTTCTGTTTCAATTAAAAAGCTTAACACTTTTGGTAAAAGAGAAAAGCCTATTTGATTTCACTATGAGAACTGGATAAAAAGACTGATGCTTCTCTGTCTATTAAAATATGAAGCTCCAACTGCTAGCTGGTCAACTTAGTTTAGAATAATACTAGACACAGGAGGAAATTTATAATGAAAGAAAAATCTGTCTAACAGCCAAAGCCCCATAAAGAACACACTTACCAGTATAAATCATTGTTTTAGCCATCTAGCACCTGATTAGCTTAACAAAGCATAAACAGGACTATGAATAGGGTGAAACACTTAATCAGTTGAAGAATCTGCCTTTC
>JAPZDZ010000009.1:6561239-6575785 GCA_029783805.1 Acanthurus tennentii | reverse complement strand
GGGGTGTGATAAGCTTGGCTTCAACAGCAGTTGAGTTCAAGTTATTGTTTTCTGATGCCACCAAATGCTTGTTAACTTCAACAATATTTTTAATAAAGCACATCAATTTTATATTTATTTAATAATGACGTAATGTGATTTGAATTTAAACAAATTGATTAAACCTTTAACAAGGAAGATGTAAAAAGTGGTTTGAAAATCAGACGTTCTTTTGCTGTCTTGTGCCACTTTTACTTTACATTTGCTCCTTCCACCTTCAAGTGAACATACAGCCAGGTGTAT
The DNA here is from genome assembly GCA_029783805.1 of Acanthurus tennentii. Taxonomy (NCBI): domain Eukaryota; kingdom Metazoa; phylum Chordata; class Actinopteri; order Acanthuriformes; family Acanthuridae; genus Acanthurus; species Acanthurus tennentii. Next base: position 6,575,503 of record JAPZDZ010000009.1, on the reverse strand, counting down.
ATGTACATTATGGAGCAAGCATGTTTGATTGAATTACTGCATCACCTTTGAGCTTTTCTAATGACTCTCTGAGCTGTCATGACCTTTCACTGCCTTTACAATGTGCTAACATCTTACAACTTGTGTGAAAACAACACCTTTACATGCCGAGCAGCAATAGAGGTGATGCTCTATTACTCACCCTACATGGTTATCATTATTTTTCTCTTTGTGCTCTGCTTGAGACTTAACACACTTCCTGAAAGGACTAGCTTCGGTGAATTGCTGATATCCTGACATTTGTGTGGACTGATTTGTTTGCCCTGGATATTTTTCGCTTGCGCTGTAAAAGAAGGTATCAAATAGGCAGAGGACATGGACCGTTAGACTGGAAGCACATCATCTCCTGTCAGAATAAAAAACAAAACAATAGATAGCCACTAAAAAAAAAAGTAAATGTCATTATATCTAGATTTTTTGTGATTCTTAATCTTTTATGCAGCAGCATAATTGGTTTTGCAATATTAAATTCATAGCTAAAGTGAGCAGCATCCAAACTTTAGTAAACAGTTTTAAGCCTAATTTGGTATGAGACATGACTGGCCCAGTGGCAGTGTGCAGCTCCAATTATGATAAGGATTAAGCACATGCAATCAAAAGATAGAACAAGATAATGTGCAAAGATACATTTGGCAAGCAAGCAATTAATTGGAGAAGCATGACACCCTGCCTGCAAAGGATGAGGCAGAAGATGATGTTTCAACACTTCAACATTATTAATGGCAAAGACTACTGATTTCTCCCTGTTCTTGTGAATCGGCCGCAGTCAAAGGCTGTCTGTATGACTTGAAGGAGCCAGACGGAGCTGTCAGGGAGTCCACTGCGTTTGGTGGTCACTGTCTGTAACTGCTGTCTGTGCCCAGTGAACCCAAGAGGCAGAAAATGACCGAGTTCACGAGTTGATTAATGAGAGCGCTGCCACCAGTTGTCAACATCTGACACTGATTGTGAAGCATCAAGTTTTTTTTTGTTTTTTTTTCTAATATGAGGCAAAAAAAAAAAATCTTTGATGAATCAATTTAGAGCAGAAAATTAATCCTGACTCATACAGACTGGTCATGACCACACATTTAAGGGAAATATGTGCTGCCTGGATTTGAAAGCAAATGAAGTGGATCTGGAGGTTTTGCTAGAATTGGCTGATGTGAATCCATCAAACTCTGATCCTGACGGTCTATCCTGGCTACTCGAGGAAACGTTATGATAGATCTAGTATTCACTTTGCAGGAGAAATGGTTTCAGAGTGGTTGCAGCGATGCTAACATATGTTGAATCTGTTTAGCTGCTGACTGTCCAACTGTTAGGAGAGATGATGAGATTAATTAGGAGTGGGATGGCTACTGAGGGAGAGATGAAGCTGTCATTATACAGTAGGTGTTGAGTAATGATGACTGCCTTGTCTTTATCCTCGACGAGACTGTCTCTGCCATGCTTTTAACTCTGACCCAATTAATACCCCAGGTAAACAGGCTCTTGCCGTGGTCATGGGCTTATTCCTCCTGAGATTACCAGAGAAATGAAGCTGTACATTTTATCTGTGCATCATGGTTGGAAAGTCAACTTGACAGAACACGGGGCACTTGATAAACAGTCTATCTAGGGCACACACTATATAGCAGGTCTCTCAGGGGGGGTAGACAAAGCCCAAGACATTACAGAGAAACCCAAAGCAAATTATCCTGACATGGATGAAACAATAGCAAATTGGACAAATGATATAATTTGAGTCATATAGGCCTCAGCAGAGTCTGGTTGTTTCTTGCACTCGGAGGGATTTCGAAACAAGAATAGTGTTTGATGGTAAAGGTCAGGAAACAAAGGTGGCTCCCTGCATGGTTTCCATACCAGGAAGACACGACGTCCCTGTGAAACCCCCTCGCCACAAAATGTATTCATTATTTTCTTCCTGTTTTGTAATGTGCCTCATATGAGAGCAATGCTGCTTTCATTATTCAGGACTGTTTCCTTTGGTCGTGGCTCAAGATGCAAAGAGATTTTGAAGGATTGTCAAAAATGCCACCGAGGAGGCAGCGCTATCTCATTTTCTCCACACTGTAAATCATTTTTGTATATTTCTGACACCAAATGCTGCTCCTCATCTGTGTTGCTACTTAATATCTTTAATGTCATACAGCTTCAAGAAATACATTAAAATACTTCTTGTAATTCTCCACATGTCCAGCTAATTAGACTTGATCAACCATGAGGGAACGGAATGACGAAAAAATGTGACTTTCCACTTAAAAATCAATTATGTTTTTTGAGTCAAAGGAACAAATGTGTTAAATAAGTTCAGTGGGGCCAAACGTCTCTATGGGATTTAAAAAGTCCTCAAATGGTGGATGGATGTCTCCTTGGTAAGGAGGTGGTAGGTTGGGGAAATCTTAGTCTAGACTGAGTGTGCACTTTTCAGCAGGAGGGAGCCGCAGTGAGTCATTAATCACCCGCCACTGACACTGAAAACCTTCTGCCCCTCATAAGGGCAAAATAACCTCTAACAATGAGAGGAACTAAGTGGCCAGAGACAATGGGATATTGCGTGGTAGTTTATGTTTCTCTCATAAGCAGCCCATCCAGCCTCAGAAGATGGAGCAGCCATTCGACGCAGCTCCATGACTGTATACAGCAGCAGGGAGGGACATTACATGGTCGGCCTCAGTGAAGCGGCCTACACTTTCAAAGTGCACAGTGAAACATGTCGTTTCTCACAATGGAAGTGACCCTCTGTACCATTATTACATGCACATTTGGGGCTGAAAAACCAGAACGGGCTATTGCAACAGGAAAACGGGTGAGTTTAATGGCACGAAAAGCTAAAATATTAAACATCAGCTAAATTCAGGAGGCACTTTTCACTGCTGCAAGCACAAGTCTTGTTTTAACTTTTGATCTATTGACACATGCAAAGATGACATAGACAGGGGTGTGGACAGAAAAAGTTTTTAAATTATTCAACAAAGTAAAAGTGGCAATCTCACTCTATGAAATACTCGAAACATGTGAGTCCAGATTTTAAAATTTTATCTAAAGCAGCTCTAGTTGATATTTTGATAATAAAAATATGTCTGATGGTAATGTGAGTAACACAATATGACTTTGTGAAAGAGGTCACTAAGCCTACAGCTCCACTTCCTGAATACATTTAGCTTTATGGATCTTTGGAGCAACTTAAGCTTGTTTTTTAGTTTTCTTTGTTGTTTTCAGTCAAGATTATCTGACAAGCACCTTGCATTGTGGCTTGATTCGACTGATTTGTGAATGGGTGAAAGAGTGGCACAATATATTTTATGAATTATTTCCCTCAGGAGATCAGCTCTAATTGTGAGAGCCATGACTTAACATGCATTAAGAAACAGTTTAAGGAATGTGAAAATGTCAGTTAAGCTTGCATTGTTAGTTTGTTCATAACACCAGCTGAATTTGTGACCTACCACACTCACTTACTCAGACGCATTTGGATGTCAGGTTTAAGGGAAGTATACAAGCGTAGTAGAAATGAGAATACTTCTCTTGTAACAAACTTTGCACAGATACAAGTCGGTATATTCAAGGCCTGACATTTTGAAGACAGAAAAATAGGTAGGGGAATATCTGAAGGAATTGCACAACATATGAGAAAACAAACTACATAGATAAAAACATTGATAACACTTTAGTATCTCTACTTTTAGTATGAAGCTAGAAAACAGTGAAACAGCTGAAGCGAACCAAATATAATTGTCTTATTATTTTTGTAAGCTTAAGAGATTTTGGTTGTTATGCATATTTTCTTATCTTTGGACAGAGCATTGCTAGCTGTTTCCTTGTTTGCAGGCTTTTATTTAAGAAACACACAGAAGACTGATATCAGTCTTTTTGTTAAACTCCTCAGAAAGTGACAAAGCATATTCTCCAAAATGTTGAACTGTTCCTTTAAGTACAGTGCTTTGGTAAATGTGCTTTGTTGCATTCCACCATTGTAGATGGATGGCACTTAAATTTTCTCTTATTCATCACACTGCCAGCTTTTAAAAAGATCACTTTGTCAGATATAATAAGACACTTTTAAAGCATTTTATTCTTGTCTGACAACAGAGGTGAATGATATTGAATTTCAGCACACTCATTTCCCTCATCAGTAGAGTCAGCGCACACAGCTGCCACCAGAAAACAAAAGAGCTGAGCTTGTTCTGCTCCTTAAATTGTGCTGTCAGCTCATCATCCTGCACCTCTTCAGTGAGAATAAACTAGGGGGAAAATACAAATTTGACTGAGTGAGACACCAGGATGATTTTCATGGAAACACTGCGGTACAGTGAAGAAGGGAAAAGCTTATTTGATTATAAATCCCCATGCACACAGTTGTATGTATCCACAAGTCAATTCATTCTTTGCCAGCTGGAAAACAGTTACCCATTTAAATATTTTGTCATGTTTAGTGTTTCCCAGATGTAATAAGAGGCACTTGAGTTCTTCAATTATGAGATGTTCTTCTTTGTAATTGATTGTATTAGTCCTGTTTTTAAGCCACATGTATGTAGCAGGAATTTGGCACCTAAGGCCTGAATGATTACAAGAAAAAAACCCTGAGAAATGGGGCCTTCAGGATAAAACGCATTTGCATCCCAGATCTCATGAAGGCCTGAAGCTGATTGATTAATAGAGACAGAGCATGCCGAGCCATATCAGGGCCCCTGCACAGGTTAAGTGGTGCTAAGATTGTTTTATAAAGTCTATGATTAGAGGATGAGGAAGGAGAGTTTGATCTGTCAGACTTGTTGACCCCCTAATCGCGGGGGGTCTTTCGATCCAACCTGCCCCAACAACTTCAATCAGACACACTGCTGCGAGTTTAAAACTGGCAGCAGGGGAAAGGAAACACTGACAGGAGAGGGAGATTTACATGTTCAGATCAGATAATTATCAGAATACATAAGCGGGCGTTTGTTTTAAAGATCATCTTGTTTACATTATAAGCCGGTAGCTTACTTATTATAAGTCTGGTTAAACCTTGAAACTGCTGATTTTCAGGCTGATTTTCAAGGGTTTGCATGAAAAACGGTAACAGTAACAGTAACAATAATCAAGAAGAACTGTAGTGTTCTAGTGTTAAAAAGTCAAACCTCCTGGAATGTGATCATGTTTAAGACATTTTAAAGTCATCACAGTTTCTAAAAAAATAGTAAATTGGTGAGAAGCTCAGATATTTGGACAAATCTAAATGCTTTTTTTTCAAATTGTCCTTATATACATTCCTAAAACTTTTTATGAAGTCACTTGCTGCCTTTATTTGAGCCTCCTTGTAATAAAAAAATCAATCTTTCTAATACAAATCTTTGCAGTTATAAAAGACATTAAACTTGCTTTGAAAACCCCCTGCAATCTCTTCAAGGAGTAATTCAGCTGGCAGTTATTATTTTCAGTGGCATTTGCACTAAAGTGTCAGTGAAATACCTTAAATCCTGGGGATGAACACACACTTTGGAGCAATTAAGTGATTTCCAAACCTCTGACAATCTTATTAGAAAATAAACTGCTTATTGTGCTCAAGAATATTGGCAAAATATTATTTACATGGGATAGGTGATTGAGAAATACAAAGGTTTTTAAGGTTTTTTTGTAATTTTCCCAATGCAAAAACTCTCGCTGAAGTGCAACATAATTATCTACATCATCAAACGCAATTATGGATGCATAAATTGAATGCATGTCTACGTCCCCATTGTCCCTGGCATATTTGTCCCTTGCACAGATAACACAACATTAACATTACAATGGAGAGGGAATAATGGAGTTGCCCAGCTGGGGTTAAAGGGACATGACAATAAATGTGACAAGCCTCAGTCAGATGCTGGGCACACAAAAAAGAAAAAGAAGGCAAAAAAACAACAACTTTTCATCCCATTCAAATGTGGGCGTGTGGAGTCAAACGATTCAAAAAACATCACAGCTTCAGAGATGAGCTACAAAACTTACACTTAGCTTATTTATATTACAAGCTGTTAGCTAACAGCATAAATATACCTAATCCCTAAAAAAAAAATGTCCTCATTTCAGTGCATTGTTTTGCACATTAAGACAGCCATGGCCTTAATAATAATCTTTAGTCACATGGATTAAAGCTCTTAGTTTTATTAGACTGATTGCACGTATTGTATTGGTTTGAACAAAAGAGTCTGCCAAATGACTGTAAAGTAATAAGCAAGAAAGAAGAGTAAAAGACAATAACACAATATGTGATAATGAGCTCATTAGGCTGGTAGGTTTTAGTGTTATTTAGGCCTTTAGAAAAACCACCAGCTACCTTGTGTTTATGTTTGAGCAGCGGCTAATCTAATTATTTTTGTACTGTCCATTTCCAGTTCTGTCATCGCAGATGTTTTAAACAGGCTAATATATGTATAATTCTTATATTTCAAACGTTTATACATGATTTGAGATACTGTACTCAGACAGACGGGCTCATTTGCCATTCGTCATGAGAAACACAAACAGTTCTTAAGCCTGTTTGCTTTGGTGTCCAACAAACAAACCACAGTGCACAGACACTGACAAACTGCAGTCTCCTTACACAACAGGGACAGAAATATGCCAGACACTTACTGCTTGCAAGAAAATGAAAAACAAATTCAATATTATGATAACAGTGAAGGAACACTAACTGTTTGCTATTAAATTAATAAATTTTAAGCCTCTTGAGAATCTCAGAAATTATTTTTCTCTTCTCTTTCAGAGAAGCAAATTCCTCCACGGACCCTTAAAATAAAGAGCCCCAAACTGACTATTTTCTCACTAACTACAAATGATTTGGATGTAAATATTCAGACATGCTTCAGTGACTTCTAGTCAACTGTCTAATTATTTGTCAGTCACAAAACTCCGGGCTGAACATTGTTTCTTTACACTTTGTCTGCAAAGATAAAAAGTAAAGTGATCAACAGAACAAAAAAAAAACAAAAAAAAACACTGGTGTAGAATGCTTAATATTTGAGCTTGTCATTCAGAAGTTAGTATTTTTGTCAGACAGTAAAGAAAACTCGTGAGATGATGGATCGTCAAACATCAATTCATTCCCTGATCTAACATCCTTATCCTCAATCAACAGGAAGTGATAAACGTCTTCAAATGCTTGATCCCCATTATTATTGCAGTCTGCTGCAATGGCTCATTTTTAGGCCTTCTTCCTGAGCTGCAGTCAGCACACCAGGCCTTCTCCTCCTCAGCTGAGACACTCTGAGAATCCCTGGCAGCTCATATATCAAGGGAGATCCTCACAGCACCACTCCTCTTCCTTTTTCAATGCACAGGGTAAGTATTTTAATTAGGTGGCTAATTGTCTAAGTAATTGGAAGACAACTTAGCTCAAAGAGTAATCAATCTCTACAGGGCTGTGTTCTATCACATCAAAGGATCTGTAATTAACACTGCCAACCATGGGATGGTCTTTGACTGAGCTTGATAGCGTGGGGGCGTATGATCACAGATAACACCGAGGTTGAGGAGACGGATCTGGGAGGCCTCCAATGAGCATGGAGAGGTGTTATCATTTACACACAACCAGAGTCAGACCCAAACACTTGAAGGCAGAGACAGTCAGACACTCAGACTCTGGCTGTGATGCAAGAGTTGCTCTCTGTAAACAAAAAGGCTGATAAAGCCACTGGTTATTAAATACTGTGTGAGAGATTATGCGTGTTTCACTTCAGTTTGTATTCTTTAAAAATTCTGGAAAAAACGTGTTTTTATTGTCAATAAAACAAATTCAATATGATAGTCTTACTGCAAAGCTCGGATGCTCAAATGTGCATCCTCCCCTTAAATTTCCCCAAAGAATATCTGTTAGCTTGATTTCGAAAACAGAATTGGCAATTCATTAAATGTTTTCATATACCGCGTATCAATTTCACTTTGCAGCAAAGCTCACGCCAGGCATTAAAAAAATTATACATTTGGGATGAACAAGACTAATCATGTCTCGGATTCATCCATTTGAGGCCCCTTAATTTCCCCATTGTAGAAAACAAGACGTATAATGAACAATTATACATAAAGTCAATTTCAGTGTTGTGCAGAAGACTTAATTAAAATTACTAATGAAAAAAAGGACTGCTTACAGTGTGGAAGTTTACTCATCAATTTTAAAATGAGTAAAAGCTTTGTCTTCGTGGACTGTAATGAAAATGACCTTATTGACAACATACTCCATTTTACTTGTTTACAAACAATTGTTGTGTATAAAACTATACCCACAAACCATCTTGTTATTCATCCTGAAGAGAATTTGACATAATTGGCCAAATTGTGGAAGGAAACAGCAGCTAAACATCAATACCATTACATTATTCTGGGACGATGTATCATATTATCAATTAGCAAATGTATTCAAAATGCAGAAATGAATGTCATGCTTGTGGCAGCAGCCTAAAATGGATAATTATGATGAAACATCCAGAGGAGAGCAGTCATTGGAAGACATGATATTCCCTGAAGTGATCCCCTCCCCCCTCCGGCCCCACGCTCCCCGCCGCAAGGCACAATTCGCACAGTGGCACTGACAGATTGACAAATAAGGTTAATAAGTACTTTCCACCTCTCCTAAAGGCTAATCAAATATTAATCCTTGAGGTGTGGTCAGCAGAAAAAAAAACAACAAACAATTGGTAGAGGGGAATTGATCGAATTGATTCTCCCTCGTAATGCTCGGGGCCGAGTAGAAGAAGAAGAAGAAGAGGAGGAGGTGGAGGAGGAGGAGGAGGAGGAGGAGGGTGTGGCGGAGTTGAGTTGGAACTGTAGGAATTCATTTCAGGATGAGAACGGACAAATATTTGGATTTAAGCGCTTAAAGCAATTTCAATTTTTAATCCATCTCCAGGTGGCTCAGTGGGCGCAGTTTATTCACCACATGCTCACAATATTGTGGGTGGGAATCTGGCTCGTGACCCCCCACCCACACCCAGCGATTCACAGACCCTCCGCACACACACACACACACAAACACACACACACCCTAAATAAAACAACAGTTTTTATGCTATTCTCCATTGTGCATGTAAACAGTTCAACAGAAATGACACTTAAATTGTCCTGAGAATCTATTTTGCAAACAACAACTACAAAAGAAAGCAAGTAGAGACTTTTGTTGGTTAAAGAAGACAACAAAAACAAAACATGAATATGAAAAAGATATTTGTCAACGCCACCCTGTGCACACGGACGCAAAGAATCCAAAAATGGGACCCTTAAAAAACATACTATTGGTGACAAATTTGAATTTTACACAAATCTCTTTCCCCCCTCGCACAGTTTTCACTAATCGGAAGCCTCGGGGCATCTCGAGGCCTAGTGGACCATGTGAGCAGAGCCATGTACTGATAGGGCAAAATTGGATCCAGTGAGAATGCAAAGAAGCTTATCAACCAACACTTCGAGGCAGTGCTCTCTGCAAGAGCATATGTCAACATCATTTATTAGATGTGGCCAGGGACTAAATTATGTATGATCACAAAACGGAAAAAAAGGGAAAAAATAGGATCACGCACAGCAGGTGGATAGAATAATATTTGTAGAGAATATGAAATTATTAATAGAGGCCCTTAAGGGAGAATATTTGTTAACATTAACTGGTGAGTCATTTGTAATGCTTTGAGTCCATAATTAATCATTTTGGACATTTCAGAATCATATATAGAGTTAAGTGAATGTTTTATTTGCTCTCTTGTTTTGAGAGGAGCGAGCCATATTATTAGTCACGTATAATTCTACATAAATGTCTGCAGATACAACTAGAGGTAAACCGAACATGTCCTAACTGCAGCTAGTAAATTGTGTTTGAAAAAAAGTGGACGTGGAATTTAAAAACCTGTTAACTGTATTTCCTTCACTCCAGCCAAACATATACTAAGTAGCTTTAATATTGCCAGATGAGCAATCTCTCAAGCAAAATACTCTTTAGAGATACTATGTAATTGACTCCACATCTAACAGTATGGAACAAATCCCACTAGCAGAGGGAGTTGACAAATTGCATTAAAAACACTCAATTGGGCCAGGATTGGATAGAAGCTCATGTTCCTCCTTATCCCATTAAACATGAAACAGTTTAATCTCTAAAACTTGCTGACATACGAGGAAACGCTTAAGCATGCAGCCTGTATTTGATTTGTGGAGGAAAATCAAGGCACAACAACATGGCCTCTGAACCCACTGTGCGCTTCTGTGTGTGCGTAACATGTGTAGACAAGAGCAGAATTTACACTTGCCTAAACATAGAAATAGCATTATTTTAATCAACGTCAATTACAACATCGTTTAATAGCAGACTAACAGCGAGAGCGTAGACATGCATATCATTTGTTTCAGCCTGCTCAAAGTGGGCAATATTAAAGAGACTCAAACTGTCAAATCATCCAAGTTTCTTCTTCAATAGCTTACCCGATTTGAACATGTTCCGCTTCTTTTCATGACATGTAAACAGGTTTTGACATGGGTCTAGTTAAATGTGTAAGACATGCTGAAAAAAAAGGGAAAGGGAAATGCCTGTGCAAAAAAAAAAAGGAAAAAAAAAAAACCCAAACCTGTCAACACACAGTACCTGCTTTAAATCTGTTCCCCATTTCAGGCAATCTGTGGGAACCAGGCCTGTGGAGTCTAATCCTGTTTTCATCCGTACCCCCCCTGCACCCCCCTCATCTGTATCACACTTTCAATTCCACTTGCTGGTGCCTTTGTGTGATTTTCATTTGATCTCGCTTTTAAAATTCAAAATCTATTCAAGGTTTTTTTAGTTGGATTCACGCTGTTGCCGTGAAGACCTATTTATGTTCTAGATTTGGAATTGCAAATCAAGAGTGTGTGATTTATTGGGAATGGAAGTCCAAAATTCCCCGGCATCACCTTTTGTGATTCTGTAGGTTTAAAATGTTAACAAGGGTGTTTTAGCAAGCTGATTTGTGCAGTATCAGCCTGTCTCTGGCTGTGTGTGCAGAGAACTCTCTGTGATTGTGTCAGACAATAATCACGGCAAACTTACTCTTTTCTATTGAGTCTGTTCGTCTGCAGCACAGAAACACTGTGGGGTTTTTAATTTCAGGTCGAGACACAAACTCTTATCCATATCCATCGTGCTATACCAGACTCTGATGCTTACGAGGCTCAATTTTAGCATTTGCATAAATACAATATAATTATTTTTTTTTAGTGCACCAAGATCTTATTCAAAATCTGAAAACTTTTGAAAGAAAGAGTACTGGGATTTGTTGGCTTGTTTCTTTGTCATCAACCAGCTGCAAAAGTACCTCCACCAGTTTCTTTACCTTTTTATAAAGCTTTAATTTTGCTTTTAAAAGCTTCTACATTTTTTAGGAACACAACCAAGCAACAGGCCAAATTTCCAGTGTGAACTGGGGGATTCACAGAAAAGTCTGTTAGTTCATGATTAAAACCACTAGTCACCACTGTGCATTGTTGTAGATGAATCGTTTAGAGTCCTGTTTTGAACAAGGAGCAGTAATAAAGTGCATCTGCAGCTGATGTGTAGTAAGAACAGAAAGAAACACAGTTTTATGCCCCAAAGCTTAATTATTATTAACAATTTGGACATACTTGAGAAGATAGATAATCATTTGAACAATAATTTTCTACAGTATATCATTTTAAATGAGCAGAATTAATTGTATTTTAAGAAAGACAGATTCCTACTATACCTATTGTTACTTCAGGGCAAACAGTATGCCTGCTGGGGTTTCAGTCAGCCTCTCAGATCCAGTGGATGCTATTTTACACACACTGAGGTTGGTCCCACCTACATTAGTTACATTTGTTAACCCTATAATGGTTTATTTGAGACCATTTTGACTAGAATAAATAATTATTAGTGGTTTTGGGTGATGATTTATCTCTAATTAATCAACTAGTCAGCTAGGCTTTTGAAGTAATCACTGACTGCCAAAATGCAGTGCTTGTTAATGACTTTGTATGAACATACCTGAAGTCTATAGTCATAACACAGGACAGTTTTAACCACAATGTCTCTGGATTGTTACAACGGAAGCAGTTACAAGCCATGATGTATATAAACCCCATAACAGCCATGAACATACTTGTCATCATTGAGGTGATCAACATGGTCATCGCAAATTCCAAAATCTCAACAAGCCACGGGATTTACAGAACAGAGTCATAGCAATAAAACAAAAGCACCAAGATGGCAAGATAGACTTAAAACACATGATATCTCAGATGACTGCTGAGAAATAACCTTTTCTTTCAGACTGTGCTGCAAAATGTCAGCATTTTATTGCGTATTGCACAGTGTAAAAGAAAAACATCTGCATGTGAGGTAGAAAAACCTTGGATACTTTGATCCAAGGTATAGGAAGCATATGTCCATGTACAACTTCCCTGCTACAGTAGAGCAGCATGGTTTGAGAGAGCAAAAGAATTAGAGTCCAAGACAGCAAGTACTTTGGATTGATTTTTCCCTTAGACTTAACTCAGCCGTTATAGTGATATCAATGGGACAATATCAATATCGACCAAATTAATAACTTCCCCACTGTGAAAGATCTCAGGCTGTGCTGCAACTGTATCTATTCAGACCCCACAAGAAATGGTGAGAAAGCAAACTCTGGATCTATTGAATAAATTCCTATGAGCATTTTATGCAAAGAAATTTAATATTGCTTCAGACTCTCATCGGCTGTGCAAATAAATGGTTACTTCTGCTCTCAGATATGACTCTAAAGAGCACATCACAGACACACCACATATGGTCGATTCATATTCCCGAATCACAGACATTAACATTTAAAAAAATATATATACACTTGGTTGTTTTTTTAAAATGTCAAGGCATAATAAACAAATACATGTTTTGTGTGTATGTGTGTGTGTTTCAGCTCAACAGTATGTATGTAGTGTATCAAAAGCACGAGCTTCACTAAGTGTATGTATGCCTTTGATGATCATTTCTGAAGTTATGTATATCTGCTTATCGGAGAGTATTACTGCCCTACTTGATGCCCAGTGAGGGATTTAGGTGAGCATTATAAACTCAGCCATAACAAGCCCCACTTCCCATGATTATGTGACACAAGATGCTGACAGACGCTCACTGTTGACATTTCTGTTGATATTGGCAGTGAAAAGGACAGCAACGACAGTCTAACAACGCTTACAGGACTTATATGGATGTATTTCTCTCTTTGTTGGCCTGTGTTGTACGACTTAGCTTATCATCTGCAGTTGAATGAGCTGTGGTACTACTGACCTGTCGTGACAGTCCGGGATCATGCATCAGGGCTGTTTTCTCTCCGTCATCACAGTTGTCTGGTCAGGCCTGACACCTGGAACAGCTGAAACGTCGCAAATGCAAAATGTAAAAGCCCCATTGTAGAGAGGCATGTCAAAAAGTAGTTTGTGTAATGGATAGAGGGTCACAGTGTCGCTGTTTTTTTATGTTGCGGTCTGATCCTAACCTGATTGGTTTCTGTTAGAAGTTATTATTGGAATAATACAGACCCTACTTACCATAAAATAACAGGTGAGGTTAATGGCAAATGATTTGTTGCATTAAAACCACAGTTTTTGCATCTCTCACTTTTTTTTTGCCTTAATGGATTTTATTTTACTGAATATTTGCTGAAAGCATACCTAATTCTGCATGAAAGCAAATCTATTTTTCATGAATACAAAGCAATATTAAAAACACAACTTAAGAGACTATGAATTAATAATTTTTTATTACCGAACATGAAAAATGCACAATTAAGAAAATGCTTTCACACCTTTCTAGCCGAAGGCATAGATGATATATTGTATTTTATATGCTCTGTCGCAAATCTTAATCTTTTCAGGTCTTCTTACAGTGTCTTCACGAACGTGTGATGTTGAGTTAAGAATTTTGCAAGTTTCATTTGAAACATATTCAAGTTCCAATTTGTAAATAAAATTAAAAACATTTAAAAAATAAAAAATAAAAATAATTTCCTGTGAGAGAAAAGTTAAATCTACTGCAGGTCATCGCTGGACACTGGCACCTCCAGAGGCAGTGTTGTGCATGGATGTGCTAAAAAAAGGGCATTCATTTAACGTCCTCGTGTTTTTGGCAAATGGTGAATTAAATGTATTTGCAACTAGTAATCATGAACATAAACAAGCTTTAATAATCACTGCAAGAGTTAATAGGTCAAAAATAAACTACAGTATCAATGTTCTCTGTTAAAGTTGCTACATATAACATTTTAGCA
>JAPZDZ010000009.1:6550138-6561139 GCA_029783805.1 Acanthurus tennentii | reverse complement strand
ATGCAATAATTGGTTCTAAAATGATAAAAACAGCACCTTTATAATGGATTTTGAAAATAACAGAGGTCCACTGCATTAAGGAATGAGTTACATAAGGCTTTTGCTGTACGGAAATAAAAGTCAAAAAAGAAATTAGAATATCACAAGACTTTTTCTTTCACTTACAATTTACCTCAGATACCACCAATGTCACATTTGGTCTTCAGTAGCACACTAAGGCACCACAAAGTGTGCTGGACCAACAATCTAGGAGTCGATAATTGATGGGTCTTGGTTGTATCACAGGCTGAACCATCAGTAACGTCTGTGAAGAAGCTGCAGGAGGATAAAACATTTCCTCTGCTACCAAAACCTTTACAGTCTTTTGTTAATGTTGTATCGCAATCATGCAATGCATTTAACATAAATGAAAGCCCTGCAGAGTTACTATGGCAAGTACGAATGCTTGTGTTTGCTACAGTATATACACTGTGCTACCTGAAGCACATATAGTAATGGCAGTGACTGTGGCTTTTCCCATGACATTTGGAGGTTAATTTGCATGGGTTTCATGGTCATTTATCGATGGAGGGCTCAGAAATTAGCATTCACCACGCTTTTTATTGACAGAAGTGTTTAATAACCCATCAAATCAAACAGGATGGCCAGCCAGGAAGTGCTTCAGCGCTGAGAAAATACACTACATTCAAACTGCAAACAGTTTTAGTTTAAAGCATACCGTGTGATTATTGAACTCATGAAGCTGAGACCCAGAAGTTTCAGTGAATTAATTTTAGTGAATCATGCCAAGCATTGTGACAGATTTATGCCAGAGAAGCGTTGCAGTAAATATTCTGTAGGAAGTGATGCCTGATGTTGGGCTAATGTGTGTGGAGGGATTTGCAGATGACGAACCTGCATGAGCTGCTTTGATCCAGATGGACCTGGTCAGTGTAGTGGAGACGGATGAGGGAGGAGGAAGAAGAGATTTCTTGTTCTCACCATAGGATTCCCTTCTGTTTGACAAATTTACAGCCCTGCTTGATCTTTTTTTCACCTATACAGCATGTTCTGCCCTGCAAACTGCCTGAGATTTACAGCATTTCTCCTCACTTTCTTTCACGCCAAGTTTGTCAAATTCTTTTGAGCTCAAGTGACATTGTTTACTTTTGAGGTTGAATGAATGAAAATTTTCTCTCTGAGAGGCTGCAGAGGAGGCATTGTGGGCCATGGAACAACGTGCTTTGTTCACAAACATGTATTGAATTTTGAGAAAACTTTTTCAACATACAAAGAGCTGGTATCAACTGTAAAAAACCCAAGGAAAACTGTCGGCATTTCAGTCGAGGAAATTAGTTCAAACCCATAAAAATACACTGCACATAATTTTTTGTGATCTTCTTTATAATTCCCAGCTTCCCCCTCCACGCTTATCTTCCTGTAACCACTGTTGTGCTGGAATATGTATAATTTCACATCCACAGATTCACACGGCATGTCACCAACTCAGAGTGAAATATACTTATGTTCAAAGGAGTCCTAATGTGGAGTGATGGGTGGGCCTACAGTAGCCGCGCAGCCGTTGACACACAGCTGTCTTTGCTGTAAATCTTGCAAATCCACAAAAAAAAGAGAAAAAATATATCTCTCTCTTGAGACTTCTATGAGTAGTAAATTGCTTTAGCTGCAAAAGTAAGTGTAGTAAGATTGGTCATGTGCACACCACTATTGAGCAAGTCATTGAAGTCCGATGGAGAAAGGCAATCAGAGCTACAGCTTCATTTCTAATAACAGGAAGCATTTCTTTTAGATTGCGTGTGTGTGACCAAATGTGAATAAGTAAACAAATCTGACTTCTGATGTATAGTTACTGGACAAGGTTAACCCCTGCAGGTTAATAAATACAATGCATCCCCCTCTTAGTAGCACGCATGGCCTTGTCAGAGTTCCTTTATCTACAGGCTTTGTCTGTGCGGCTATTATATAATTATATCATGGCATTTGTCATTTGCGTTCACCCTTGGGGTGAGGAACAAATTAAAGCACTGACTATGTTAGCTTTATAAGCAGAATGTCTGCAACAAAAACCATAACAAAAGTTCATCTTTTCTGTGTAATGAATGTTACATTATTTATGCTATGAATTATGGATGAACTTGTGCAGACCTGCGCAGTGCTGGATGGGATGGCTTGTAATCAATCCTTGTCTGATGGACCTCTCCAACAAACAGTTATTAGTGGCTACTCTCAAGTCTTCTTGGAAAAGCCTAACTAACTGGTACATATGAGCTATTATTACCTGCATTTGCGGTGTAAATTACACTGTTCACAGAAAATTCATTGCCAGTAATTTAGGAATAAACATTAACAGATTGTAAATGTGATGATTTTAAGATGGTGGCAACAGGGATTAAGCAGTTCACTGATTTAGTGACATTGAAAGGCTTATTGAAGCAAACTGTTAATGCTTTCCACAAAACAGTAAAGAGAATGCACATTCAATGACAGCATCCTTTGAATTAATACACTTTGTAACTTCGCAGGCAGTGGCATAAGCACTGAGCTGAGATAGGGAGGAAACATTATTCATGGTGTTTTTCATCCTAACTCTACTTTATTAGCTTATTTGATTCCCCATTCTCCTCATAGTTGATTCAATACATTTCCTATTTGCATAAAACTGTCCGGTAAGATTATCTTCACTTATTCGATCTATCCTAAGAGTCACCTTGTTCAGGATCTTATATGAATAATGAGATTTTAAATTGGAAGACACTCACACAGAGAATGAGGCATTTACAGTTAATTCATCTCATTGAGTTACATTGCTTAGAGGTATTGGAGGGTTTAGATTTTCATTCAAGCATCATATTTAACAGTGTCTGCTTCCCCCACTTTACTGCCATTGAAATTTAAATGGCCTGAGCCTGACAGATCCAATATTGCGACCCACTGTTGCTATTTTCCTGGGAGCAAATATATTGTCGAAATCCCTATATTCAGAGAATAAGAAGGCGAAAAAGAGAGATCACATGGAGCCCCATGCCTTTTTGATTTCTCCTTTTTTACAAATATTTCAATAGGACCAAACTCTATTCTATATCTATTTATAGAAAGGTGATACGCATCTTGATCTAAAAAATACTTTAGTGCTTTAAAAATACTAGTGAATAAGTCTGTGTTTCCTTAAGAAAACAAATGTGTAAAATAGCATCACATGCTCAAGTTTCTGTCACACACGAACACACATTCACAGTGATTTGACAGAGAGAAAGAGACAGAATGGGAGAGTGGGAAAGAGAAAGAGAGAGAGAGAGAGCGAGGGGGGAGGGGGTTAATTGGCTTTTTATGACTCCAATTAAATAACATTATGCATATACTGGCTTAACGGCTTATATGTGGCCTCCATTAACAATGTCCTCTTGATTGGTTCTTGGGCTTAAGGTCTCCTCCAACTCAGGCAGCACTTGTCATAGTGTTTAAACCCGTATGTGGTGAAAAAGCTTGTGACAGTGAGAGATTTTATACGTGTGTGAATAATTTAAAAAGAAAACTACAAATCTCGAAAGGGATCAATGACCCTTTCTATACCGACACAAGCCGCAACAAGACCAGCTGAAACATTATCTGTCCGAGATGACAATTGAATAAAATGAATCTCATCATTAAGACCTTAGTGTGTTATCTTGAAAGCAAAAGAGAGAGAAAGAAAACAAGCATGTGCCTGTCCTGAAGCGGAGCTCCTGAGGTGTTAACTAATCTCTAGTGGCCAGTCTATGCACTGCCTCCTCTAATTGCTCCCTGTATTTCAGTCTGGTGTGAGAGCAGCCATTGTAGCGAGCGCCCAGTCAGCCCCCAGAGGTCTCACACCTTCATTATCACTCTTTATTGCAGAACCTTATACGGGCACTCGGCACCAAACAGCCTGCCCGTTAAAAATAGAGCCTTCTCCTCTCCTCTCCTTTTGGTGGTTTCAGTTTTAATTACTAACACAGAGCCAAAGCCAGAGTCCTCAGCAGGCCTGGCGTTTTTTTGTTCACTAATTAAAGCGAGGATGGAGTTTATTGAAGGGACCCTGACTCTGCTCTCTCATCTATTATTAAGAGGGCAGGACAAATCATTTTCAAATTTATATGCTGAAACCTGTCCAGGGACAGGCACGGGGCGGTAAAGGTTGGGGGAAGGTGGGGTGAAATGGTGCTGAACACATGGGAAGGTGGTTGAGACACTGTATACACGCAGAGTGGAGGTCCTGAAGAAGAAGAAGAAGAAGCAGAAGGATAAATGCAGAAAACCAACTGTTATATAACCCAACACAAAGGAAGAAG
This sequence comes from Acanthurus tennentii, assembly GCA_029783805.1. Classification (NCBI taxonomy): domain Eukaryota; kingdom Metazoa; phylum Chordata; class Actinopteri; order Acanthuriformes; family Acanthuridae; genus Acanthurus; species Acanthurus tennentii. Next base: position 6,556,832 of record JAPZDZ010000009.1, on the reverse strand, counting down.
GGTGCAGTAGATTAATGCTAACTGCTGTACATGTGCAAAGTTCCTGTGATGCAGCACACCTTAATTTTGATCATTAAGGGATGAGAGTCTGGTAGACTTGCGCCAGTGGTATTAGCAAAGATAATGGCATTGATTGGAGGACCCCCTCTGTGTGCTCTGTGTAAACAGTGGGCATAAATACCAAAACAGCAGGGTGGTAATGCGAGAGCACAATGTCCAGCCAGATTGATGTTCTTAGTGATTCACTAACCCCCTCCGTCTAGCATTCTTAATTGTCTAAACAGCCGCGACCCTGACAGCTGCACAGGTACCTCACTGACAGAACAAAAAAGACACGCCTCTGACTGGAGAGATGGGAAGGGGCAAGACAGCTGGCAGCAAAACATCAAATAGAGCAGTGCAAACAGTCGAACTGAGTCTTTGCATGCTTGCTTTTATGTCAAACAAGTGCTTTAAATCTGAACTTTGTGCAGATTTCAAGTTTGATAAGAAATCAGAAGAAGACAGCAAAGATTGTTTGTTTCAGTGAGGAATCAGGATAAGTGAAAGTAAGCAAATTCCTATCTTTTGATTTTATACAGCCTATTCCTGCACAGTCAAATTTTTAACACAAGAAAGACCACTGGTGCATAAGCGAAAACTATTCTTGTTTAAACAAGATTCCTTTGCATAACTTCGAAAATAAAACATCACTTATTTTTCAAAAAAAAAAAGCATCTATTCTTATAACATCAACAAACTGACAGTAACAAATAAAACTTAAAACAACCTTGACTCTCACACTTTCAAACTGTTGCGTACAAATGAATTCTTTGTCAAATTAAATTGGTCTCTAACAGTCACAGTATGTGAGGTTTCCGTGCTGGAAAAACACAACCGGGAGCAAGTCCACATGGAAAATTAGCAACACACAATTAGAGAAAGAAAATCTTCATATCTGGTTTCTAACCTTTATAAGATGAGGTAGAGTGAATTGAAAAGGAGAAATAATTAATTTAGCTGGGTGAAGAGCAAGAGAATCCTCCCTTCGCCTAACAAGCAGCTCGCATCCTCAGGGCAATTAGTCACTGTCATATGAGGGCAAATGTAGAACCCTTTGCATGCTTGTTAAGTAAAAACTTACACAGAGGTCACTGACATGTAAGAGAAATGCAGTGTAACCACTGAGCTATAGAAGATTTCCAGAGAAAAAATAAGCCAGACAAAAGTCTTAACATTACAATAAATGTGTGTTTGTGTGTTTTAAATTTAGATCAACTCAGTCAAGCAGCAAAACACACTGATTTTTTGGTGCTTTGACTGATGTTGGACATCTTGATATTTAACACAGCATTTGATGTTACAAATAAAAACATTTAAGCTCCCACTTCTACAGAATATAACAAATTAAATCAATAATTAATTAAATCAATGTCTTCATGATAACATTACATGTAGTTTTGTTCATTTAAGGATAAGACTGTCACAGCAGTATCAGTATCATTTTCATCACACGATTATCATGGCCAAAATAATTCATGATAAGGATGTTTTAACTATTTCCGTCTAAAACTTAAAAACAAAAATAATTTAACAAGCTAATTATTAACTTTGTTTATTGTCTGTTTAACTTATCTATGACAAATAAATTACGCTTATAATATAAGTGTAAAGATGTGCTTTGATAGCCTTTTTAAATGATTTTTGGCAGATGGTAAAGAGCGTTAAGGTGCATTACCACCACCTACTATGTCAAACTCGTTTTTTCTTGCACAATATTATCATATGTGTATCGCTAACATCATGAGTACAGATTATCTTCAACACTCCTGCTTCATAATAAGGAATGTTAGATAATTTCCGGGACATTTGGCATGAAGTTACTGCAGAAGAAGCAGCCTCTTGGCATATTACAGATTGTAGACACTGCTTCTTTTCTAATATTAGGCTATGTCTCATTTAGTGCTTATGTTGGATATTACTCATTTTCACTCAACCCTTCACGCACTGCATCATCTCTGTCTATTTGGCCAAATGTTTTTCTCAGTAAAAAACACTAAACAAATCCTCCCTGTGCAGCAAACTGAACTGAACAAAGTGAATTTCACAGCCATGAAATGTGTGATTGTTTAATTCTGCCATTTCAATGCATTATAAATGTACATTTCTTTCAGGATGGATTCATCCAATACGTACAGAGAGGGATATATAGGTCAGAGACCCCAGTGCCTTATCAGTAATTCGCCATTGCCTGGTTATTAAGGACAGCTTAGGTGGAGAGGGCTAGAGTACCAGGAGGGGTTAAGGTGAATTGATTGCCTGTGGACATGTTAAACATGACCCTGTCAGGCCTCCACTCCACTCCTAAAATGCACCAACCTGTGCACCTCACTCCAAGTAATCAGCTGTTGAGGCTTTAATAAAATTCAGAAAGCCCCGAGAACTTCCCCCCAGGGACTGCACCAAGTTGGAAATAATCGAAACCCGCGGCAAGAGACATTTGCACTGTGTTACCGTAGGAAGCATAACAAAATGCCTGGTGCTCTGAACCCTTAAAAATGTTTTCAGGGAGAAAAAAAAAAGTTGTGGTTTATGAGCGTAATGGAAGCACATAGGTTGTTGTTGTTCACTGTTAAACAGATTGGAAAGTAATCACCAAAGTGTCTGTTCCTCTGCTGACTGGGTTCAGATGCAGCAGCTTGCAGCACAGGGGCAGTGGCAGGGTAATTACGGGGTAACTTGGGCTCAATCTGTCTGTAGACGCCCTCCCTCTTGGAAGGGGGTGTTTCCCTTGATTAGCCCGACTCAGGGTGAAGCCCCCTCTGCAAACGGCAGATTGAAGTTCATCACAGGGGTCTCAGCTGCCAGTATGTTGCAATGAATTGCTTGCTGTAAGAAGGTGTTGACAGGAGCAGCTGGACATCAGAGAGTGATGAAAAGAAAGGGAAATTCATGGAGAACCCAGACAGAACGGTCCACAGGGGAAAAGACAGAGAATTGGTCATCTGCTGGTGGAGAGCAGAACTGCAGCCATTGTTGTTTGGCCTCAGGGTGTGTGTGTACAAGTCATATTTGTTTATGTGTGGCCTTCGCTGAGGAGAAGGCCTGCGTTCGAGAGTTAAGAACACTGAGGTGTGTGAAGTTCAGTCACGCTGATTGATTGGATCACTGCAGCCTCTGGCAATTACTCAAGTGAAAACCTCCCTGCAATAGATATTTAAGTCAAATGATAATGTGAATCATTCAAAAAATTATGCTCTGCCTGCAGCATGTTGATAAAATGACAATAATGGTGAGAATACATGATAAATATTACTATTTTCTTTATGTAATTTCTTGGTAGACACAGTATGCACTGGCAGGAATTCATGTCAGAAAGCTTTGAACGTGTCGTTGTTTAAGACATAGATCACATCAAACCTTATTTAGCATCCAAATTATAAATAATGACTGTGGATGGGCCTTTCAGGGTGGCTGACAGCAACTGTAGGACATTACATACACACATGTGTCTATTGTCTCACAAGTGCCGCTCCTTAGCTCGGCAATGGTGACTAATGTAAGTGAAAATGAGAAATGTGTGTGTGTGTTTTGATGAATAGAGATGGTGCCCTAAGGTGAGGACAGACTATATTGGTGTGATTCTACCATTCACTATATTAATGAACTGCCTAAAGGTGCAAATTACGTTTTAATGGGTGTTACTTTACGAGCTCGGTTCTACCGCACACAAAGCCCTTCCGCTCCTGCACTTTTGTGAACAAAAAAAAAAAAAGCAATTACAAATTGAGTCATTCCAGTAATGCCAAAATAAAATACAAATATTAGCAGCTCAACTTCTCAAGGAAAAAAAAAATGCTTATTCATTTTTGTTATGACACTATGTTCTGACTCTTTTTTTTTTCCTCCACACTTGAAATGCCTCAACTCACGCTGCCAAATTTTGTCTTCCACCAGCTTACCGTGAACAAAGCCAAACCATTTCGCATGCCTGCGTGTTTGAACCCTTCATGCTGTATAACTGAACGCTCTTTATTTTGCATGGGGAGAATTTGGATAGAAGAAATGTAGATTGCTACGTTTCAAAGAAACAGGTGCAAAAAAAAAAAAAAAAAAAGTTTTGGGAAAAGACTCAAAGAACAAAAAAAAAAGCCCTTTCAGTCAGTAGTCTAAGAAAGCAGCTTCCCGCCTAACATGGTCTCTTAGTATACTTGACACCAGCCACTACTTAATTAGCTGCCATCATTTCCCAGCCCTGGAGAAAGAGGGACAGGCTAATGATTAATGATAAAAACGCCTGGAAAAAAAACCTTTGACAAAACACAACATGTCATCCTGTGTCCTCTACAGACGTGAACTACTGCTGTGATTTACTGTCCTTGAAGCCACTGAAAATCATTTACGCTCACAAACTTGATTAAGCTCAGATTTGTTTCTGCTATTCCAAACACAGATGGGATTTTAAGACAACGTTTGCATTTGTAAATGATGCTATTTCCCCCACAACCAGTAACTCATAAGATATTTTTGACACCCATTATGGCTGACTGTGCAAAGTCTACAGGGAAATCCTGAGAGTCATGTTTCTGTCTGAATGTAACAGTCAGGTTGTATTGCATTTTTTTTCATGCTTTAACTCCTCCAATGAATCTTCCAGCATACTGCAAAATCAATTGCTTTATTGATCTATAACTAATTAGGGGAAGATAAATGGTTCAACTAAACAAATACAGGCTATATAATGAGCCGATACAGTGCAAGACATATTAATTGAGTCCTGCATAATATGAGGCTATTCTTCTACATTAGGCCCTGCATGCTACTCAACAAGAACTAATGTGACTTTAACAGATAACCGAAGCAAAAACAAAGCTGGACCAATAAATAATTTCCATATTTTTTGGGTTACATTTAAAAGATGTCTGATCTTCACAGCAAGATATTTTGTGTGCGTACACCAGTGTAGCAACCAGATCGCACAGTAAAAAAAAAGCACCTCTCTGGTGTGACTCGTATTGTGTGCAGTCACCAGCGATCAAAGGCTAATTAGTTTCAGCTGACACGGGGTATGGCCCTCGGGTCAAAGATCATGACTGATGTTATGGAGATGATGGTGGAGAGAGGGAGAAGCAGGGGCGAGCCCAGGGATCTGAATCCTCATTAGCTAGAAATTGTTGCACCAACATCAAATCCTGAACTAAACTTAAACTGAACACATTTCCTATCTTCATCATTTGTATTACACTTTTAAAAGATCTAAACTTTAGGCTGTTTGTTGGAACAGCTCATCCCTTATGGTGTGTGTTTTAGTAGAAATACAGAAAATGGAAAGTGATTGGATTTTAGAGATGTACTATATTTTTTCACTAAGGACTATTTAAAAAATACGCTAAAAATATACAGTTCACATTAATGCCAGTGTAGTTCATAGACAGACTCATAACCAGGGGCTCCCTCTACAGGCTGACTGTGAACTCCAATAGCAGGCAGCTCAGTCTCTCACTGACAACATGCTCTCTTGCAATGCTTCATTTGTCATAGCAGATGTTCAAAACTTTTTTTTTTTCCCCTGGAAGCCTAAAATCTGAAGAAGTAAATTAATATCCCCTCCCCTCCCGTTTTAAGTCCCTCAGACTCAGTTCATAGCCTGCACTAAGTGCCCTTGTTGACTCAATTGGATTAGCACTAATATGTAAACACAGGAGGTAAGAGGAGTAATCCTCTAATAAGAGGAGAAAAAGTGAAATAAATAAGTTGAAATGCCATGCCTTGCATTTAACTGAGGCATCTGTCAGGTAAGCTGGATATGTGTAGATTGAAAGCCGGTATTAAATGTGGACCAGGGGATATTCTGAGGTAAACAGTTGTGACCATTCAGTGACAGCGTAATTACTCGTTTGTAACTTAGTTGGATAATAGGAATACAGCCTCCAGGGGATAAGACAAAGACTTGTTAATTATTAAAGCTTACATCAGCCAGGCACAAGAGAGTTGCAATTATTAATGTTGTTGTTCTTGTTTGTGCTTAAACACTACCTCTGCTGTTAATATGCTCATTAACCAAAATGAGTGATTTTATTACTCTTGATTTGGTTTGGGGGTTGTTGAACGTATCAGGGCTCAGCTGTCGTTGTTTACTGAGGGATAAACACTTGTGGACAGGTGACGAGTGAAACGCTCCGCTCAAATATTATCCACGCGTTACGTATTGATTTATTAGATTTATAATATATAATTGAATAAATGCATAAATATACACACATGATTCATAAGTTTATGGCCTTAGGTAGGAGATTAGTTATACGGCTCCTGCTTCATGCATGTGCAGTTCAACTCTATGAGTTATGCAAAAAGTTTGAAGTTCATAACTTTTGTGTTATTTCTGTTTTATGGGATTGAATGATTGAATTGGAGACTAAAATCAAATGTGGCAGAGAAAAGTCTCCACAAATGCTGATGTTCTCCACTTTTTTTCACTTTTCTCCAATTTTTCTCAAATAGTGCAAAACCTTGTGGTGCAGTTAACCATGTCCTCTCTCTATTAAAAAAAATAAATAGATCTTTGGTTTAATAACAGGGATACACTGCAAGGCTGATTCCTGTTTAATGTCACTTAACACACTGCAAAGAATCACTTTCAATTTAAACATAATATTGCACTGCACTCAAAATTAAACAAGTTATGTCTAATTAAGCAAATGCTCTCGCTCAAATT
>JAPZDZ010000009.1:6462144-6482313 GCA_029783805.1 Acanthurus tennentii | reverse complement strand
AGTAAAAGCAAAAAGAAGGTTGAATTAATATGTTGTTTCATCTATTTATTTGTTTTCATTTCTCAGTTTGTCTTCTGTGAGATTCTGGCCAGTTGTCTGCATGCAGGGAATGACGACTCATTTTAAGACGAGCAAAGCTTTAAAGGTAAGTTTGAAAAGTCTTTCATTGGACTTAAATAAAGACACAGTGCAGTTCTTCATCCGCTGCTCATGTCCTTCAGGTCAAGAGGGAGGTTGGCGAGAATGCCCCGGCGCTCAGTGACGATGAGTTGGTGGCCATGTCGGTGCGGGAGCTCAACCAGCACCTGCGTGGGCTGACCAAGGAGGATGTTGTCCGGTTGAAGCAGCGGCGACGGACCCTGAAGAACCGGGGCTACGCCGCCAGCTGCCGCATCAAACGTGTCACCCAGAAGGAGGAGCTTGAAAGACAAAAGACAGAGCTGCAGCAGGAGGTGGACAAGCTGGCCCGCGAGAACGCCAGCATGAGGCTGGAGCTGGACGCCCTGCGAGCCAAATACGAGGCCCTCCAGTGTTTTGCCCGAACTGTGACCCGTGGGCCCCTCTCGCCGGGCAAGGTGGCCACCACCAGCGTCATCACCATCGTCAAGTCTGCCAACCACAACAACAACTCCAGTCCAACCCCGTTCTCGACTCCCTCCTAGTGGTGACAGGACTGGGCTCTCCGTCTCCTGCCTGGTCCTTGCCGGTTCTGACCCAGCCATGAACCCACTCATCCTGTACTGAGAGGACGCTCAGTAGTTAGACTGAGGGATCGAATGGGGTGGCAAGCTCTATGTGATGTTATGCTGCATTCACGATTCTGTCTCCCACTTTTTTTTTTTGTCTCTTACACAATCTACGTTGTCTGTGCACTGTGCAAACACCCCTCCCTGACCCCCAGCACCGGCAGGGTATTGGCCCTCTGTGACCCTTCCTTCATGACTGATAGCAGAGATTTGTTCTTACTCCAGTGTAAAAAAAAGTATTATACATGCCTTGCTGTGGCAGCACTGGCCTTGGACAGCTCTTGCATTAATGCTTTTATGCATAAAACATGAGAGATTTAAGTAGTACACGTGACAGTAAAGCTATTTGTAAAGCCTATGCCAAATCACATTTTATTAACGTAGAAGTGTCTCAGTGTAAATTGAGCCTTTGAAGCAGTTGCCTTAAATGGATCCGTGAGTGACCTATGTAAATTATTCTCTAGTACGTAAGCGTAGTTTAACACAAAGAGGATTTATCGTTCCAGTTTTTGAGGTTATCAGCGGTCTCCAACCAGTTGCCTTAAAGTGCCGGCCAAACAAAACAACAGATGTTTTCACTGATTGGTTCCTCGTCTCTTTTGGAAGGTGCTAAGCAGTTAAATCACTTATTGGAGTGTTTGGTCGGAGTGAAAACCTGCCAACACGTAGCTCTCCATGGCTGGTCTGGAGAGCACGGCGTTACGTGGTTGGATGACTGACCAGTGTTTAGCCAAAGGGCTCTACTTGTGATGCTGAATTGTTTACAGTTCTGTCGTGGTAATGCAAAGTTCTACTTGGTGGTCGGTCCCACAAAATAGCTCATTTAGTATTTAGGAAGTAATCCTAGAGAACAGCAGTTCAAGCAAAGGTTTCTGCAAATGATGGTCTAATTCGTCAGTTTTGAAGTAATATTATTCATTTATGTTTGAAAAGTTTAAAACTCAACCATTAGGCCATAATTTGTATGCAAACTCTTGCTGGACTATATCGACTCTCCTTGCGAAATGTGATTAAAAATGGCAGCGTGTGCCTTTTCCTTTCCTATTGGCAACTCATCCATGAAAAGCTTGACATGTGCCTTTTATTTTGGTTCAGAAATTATTGAATTTGTCAGTGGGGCTGAAAGATGTTGTTGAGGAAAAGTGGAGGGTGCTGGGTATGTGTAATTCTGTTTGCATCTCTGTGGCCTTTAAACTAGAGAACCGACTAACAACTTGTGCTTCTAACATTTTGAAATGTTAAAAAGGTGAATATATGTTTTGTTGCGTAGATTTAAAAACTTTTTTCAATTAAACAGGTAGATTTAGGAAGACTAAAGTGTAAAATTGGAAAGTGATTTTAGGCCAGATTTGTTTGGATTCAGGACATTTGTCACTGCTCAATGTCCATCATTGAATAGCACTTAGAAGAAAACTGTTGATACAGTATAAAAGAAAATAATTCACAGGGCAACTGATTCATAGAATTAGAGGAAATGATGAAAAAAAACAAGTTTCTGGGGCTTAATTGCATCATGATGAAATGTGGTGCGACTACTTACTGCAAGCTCAAGCCTAATGTAACTAAGTTGGTGTACTCTGATTTGTAAGCCACAGCGCCGACTGGGTGATGTTTTGCCTCTTTCTTACTCTTTGGTAGGTAATCCATATTGGATTTAGTGATAATGAGAGAGGTCCTTACGAGTTCAATTCAACTTACTTCCTGTATATTACAGATTACCGAAATGACAAAGCTCCCACTGCCTCCGTTGTCACTTTACATTGAGAACTCCGTCCAAATAGAAATCATTCCTACTGCTGGGTCACAAGAAGTGCTGCTGCTGGTGTTGGTAACTCTGAAAACAGTAGCTATTTTACTTTGCTTTTGACACACTCTTCTGCAAGAGAACTCCTGACGCCCCATCTCTAGTTTAAACAGAGGTGTCACAACAACTAAATGCAGTCAAATTCTCCTGTTGTACGTTTTGAGATATTTAAGTATGAAATTTCACTTGAAATCAAAGCCGTTTTTACAGAGGATCCATTCCTAATTTGGAGTGAAGTCGATAGAGATTGTTCATGTCAGGATTTTCTCTTGGCTAAGAGGACATGACTGTTCTTCCCCTGTTCCATAGCTGCAAAGAACAGTATGGGGAACTTTGCTGCTGTAGAACCTGCTGTGATTTTTAAGCAGGGGCATTGCTGTGTTCTTACTCTCATTTTGTATTTTCACTTGGTTTCTATGTTGATACATCCTATGTCCTCTTTATGATACTTAGTTTTATATGCATATACAGTATATAAATATATATATGTTACATATTTTTCTATATTTATGTCTTTTACTATCCTGGGAGTGGTGTGTTTATGTAATCGTTCTTTGAAGTCTAATTATGTTGATGCTGACCTTTTTCTGAATAAGTTGTATTCACATTTACAATGAGAAAACTATCTCATAACTTAAAAGTCTTCTCTGTGAGTATTTATAGGCCAACCCCATGAATAGTTCTTCTCAGCACATTTACTTTTTGTCTAATTCACAGATTGGACAGACCGTGACTAGGGTTTCATGCAGGCTGCAGTTAGATTTCTTTATAGGTCCAGAACTAACGGCTTAAAAACAGGCAAACGATATTCTGACTACAGGATCACTGTTGGTAAAGAGCACATAAAGTAAAGAGCATCTGTTACGTTGGACTTTGTAACTTTAAATTTGTTCAAAAGCATTTGAGCATCACGACATATTAAAATGAATTTGGTTTGGGGGTTAGAGGTCAAGCTAACTATGCAAAAGGAATTCAAACGTAACAAATTCTGTATAAAGTTTGGATCATTTGGCTGGAAATTTGGATCCAACATTTACTTGAGCACAGAAATCAATGATCCGAAACACACAGGAGCACATTTGTATGATGTGAACAGATTTTAAACTGCCTGATATTGACTGAATATTCAGTTTGCAGTTGGGTCTTTTGGGCTCGGGTTCAGGATAGATAAGAATATTTTACTTAAAAAAAGAGAAAATTTGATGTTACTCTGAAGTATTAAGCTACATGTGAACGTAGGCAGTTGTTCTGGACAAAAACATGAACCTGGTATATATTTTTCTTCAGAGGCCAATTGAGTCGACAGTTTTAAACTATGATGATGATGGTAATGCTTTTGTAATTGCTAAAAAACCTTACCAGAAGATAATTTCAAAGCTGCTGAAGATGGTCCACACGGACTTCTGATGTTTAAAGTATCTAAGTCTAAGAAACATATACAGTAATTACATTGCAAGTTTACAAAAGTAATTCTTTAGCACATTAGCTTAAAAGGAAATTCTGTTTTCTGTCAAACATAACAGTGACCTCTTGTGGTAAAGTTTAAAACAAAAATGCTGTAAAATGAGGCATGTTTAATTTTTAGCACTTATTACTGTGTTTGGATATGAGGTGGATGCTTTTTTTTAGCAGCAAACCTTAAAGAATAATACATTGCAGATTTGCAGAAAAAAAAAATGTTAAAGTATATGTTTCTGTACCGTGCCATAATAAAAGACAAACCTCTTTCCAGGTGAATGAAGTACTTTGTTGTTAATCCTCAACCAAACAGAGGTCCATTAAAGTGTTCAAACAGACTGCTCCTAGGCGAGCTTACCACAAGCAAATGTTTCATGGACATTATTTATATTGTCTACAATTTTAAGTAAAATTTTCATGAGATTTTACAGAGAGAAATGTTGACCAGTCTGTGAGTGAAAAGAAGCATAAACATTACCTACCATGGTTGTTCAATAAGCCTTTTCTCAACAGCCTTCTTTCTTCTTACAGTTTATGTGACTGACACTTGTAATACGAAGGAGCTGTAAAGTTATCAGTGGTTATTTACCATTTTCATATGAACCATAGCAATGCAAATGTGTGTATAGAGATGAGAGTCCTCGTTTATCTTGACAAGCTATTCAAGGTTATTAATTTAACATTTCCTCCTGAAAAAACATGTCTTTGATTAAATAAGCTTTCCCAGTCCTACAAGCTACAGTATTTAATTTTAGCCATGTGGAAAGTCAGTTTTAGTTTTTGTAGATCGAAGAAGTTTGGACTATAAATTCAGAAAAAGCGCCATAAGTAGAAAGAACTGAGCATGTGTATGGATGACGGTTGTGGGTGAAATACAATAAATTTTAGTTTAACAGCAGAGGTTTCTATGTTAAGTTTGTACTTAAAAGAAAAATGGATTTCCTTGTTCTATATTTGTGGTAACATGCTGACGCTTAATGAGCGACTGTCGATAGTGACTGTAAACACGGACAGTAAAAAGGCAGCATAAACTGATTATGTACCCTTCACAACTTGTCATTACTCTGCTCATATATGTTTTATATTTATTTCATTGAATTGTGTAATTTTATTAAAAAACAACAACACCTAAATTATTTTTTATTTTGCATTCATTTATTTACATGTTTTCTCGATGAACTACCCTCATGTACAAATAAAATCTGTATTTGTTTCTGCTCTGATTTTAAGTATGGTAAATTATTCCTCTAAATAGTTCTGCTGTGTCTGTTTTTGTACTTTCAAATAAAGCTTTTTCCTCGTTGAGAAGTGCAGATTTACTCAGTTTAACAAATGCAAGTTACAAATGCAAAATAAATTGTTTACTGTTTGAGTGCCACATAGGACTAAGACGCACTAGGCAACTATTTTGCCTGTTTTCAAATATTATTTTCTACATTCCCTTCTCTTACCTTATTTCTGCTTTAAAAAAAGAACAGCTATTATTGGCACAAGAGTTTATCAAAGTTTAAATAAACTAGGATTTGAGATACAAAATTGGCCTCCAATAATCAAAGTATTTAGGAAGCTAAAGAGTGTATAAAATACAAGGATTCTTAAATAAATTCTGTCTGAGTTTCCCCACACAGGTTTTGGTTTAGTCTGACTATATCGGAACTACACACATAAAAAACATTGAGATCTTCATGACTCATAATTCAAACAAACATATTTAACACCACAACTCACGCCAATCAAACTCTGTACATATTTCATAATCCCTGGATCATGGAATTATTGCATGAATAGGGACGATTACACTTTAAACATTAGAGGGTTATGCAGAAAAGCATTTATAACAGTGCAGAAGCTGCAAAAGGACCCACTGTTAGCAATTGTTGGATGACTGGTTAGGTGCTGGGAAAATTAATGAGAATAATACAACTCCCACTTTGTAGGAGACAGGTTTTATCCAATTTGTCCATGCTACCTGCGGTAGATACGAAGGATTGCGACGTGCCATAGTCTTCAGTTTGAAGTGCCTGCTCCAAAACGAATGCGTCTTTGAGTGAATCTTTCAATTTGTTAGGGAAACCATGCAGAGGAATGCTCAGCATATTCTTCAAACAGGCATAAGAGAGAGACAGTCCGCAAAGTGTCATTCCCAGCCGTCGCCAGCCTCCCCTGCTTCCCACCTGGAGTCACATATTAATCATCTCCTCTTTGAAACTGACATGAGTCGGAGGTAACACACCTCAGACAGCCAGAAACCGAGCGCTGACATAATGACAGAAACAGAATCAGGATCAGGATGAGGGACAGCAGCTTGATTTACAGAAAATGCATAACTCCAGACTTCTCTGACACAGTGAAGGTGACATGTTGTTTTCCTGTGATCGCAAGAGCCAATGCGGAGACGGAAAAGTTCTCTGCTTATTGAGCTTTACATTCTGAAGACTACAATCAATTAAATCCTTCTCTTGGTGCTTAAATTTTTCATTAGAACAGGACACAAAAAAGCAGTCCATCTTAAATACTTCGATACTGGGAACTGGATTTGATCCGGCTCTGTGTGATATATGGTACAGAAATTTCCCAGGTGGTCAGAGACGGGCACGGCAAGGACACAAACATCTGGATTTTGCAGGAAAATGCCTAGAACTCATCATCAGATGTAATCAGCAGGATTTTATCAGACTTCTTGGAGCTCATGGTGCCTGTAGCCACTTTTCCGTTGGTGCTGGGCTGCACCACCTCCTGTGTGGACTGCTGGGTGTACTGCTGGTAGGCCGGGGAGAAGTTGTGGATGGCGTCCTGTACCATGTCTCCAGGGTTTATGGTTTCCTTAAGGCCGCTGGAGATGCTCTGCATAGGAGGGATGTTCTCTGTAAAAACAACACAGGAACAAAGACGTTGGGAGTTATAGATAATCATGCATGTGAGTGCAGTGATGTAGGTTAAAAGGGATAGTTATTTTTTAATATCTTCTGAATATCTGAATGGCTACATTTTGCAACAAATTAAAAAATGAGATATAACGAGTTGATTGTGAGTGCTAGAGGTGCTAAGAGGTAAGTTTTTCTACATTCAGACAGAGCCAGGTTACCCATTTTCCCTGCTTTCAATTTTTATGCAAATCTAAGATAACTGGCTGGATCCAATAGTTTTATTTTAGTGATTCTTATTATTCCTTATTTTGTCCAGAGAAACCAAGATACTTTACTTAATATCAGATCCATCTACCAATTGAGAGCAACTATACACCATCCAATGTTAGACTCAAAAGCAGTATTATTTAACAATCTAAAAGCAGATCAAATTGGCATGTTTTATTTCTTCCATGATGGCTTTTTTGTGGACTGAAGAGAATTCAGCCTCAGCCACAGTCTCCAATGATTAGCACCCAGTTGTGGGCCACGTTGATTTTACCCCAGAACTAAAAAGGTGTCCAAGGCAAAAGAGCTGGCAGACATCCACAGCCGACTGTTTTCAGGGTCACTGGCTGCCCTGTCTGGATCGACTTGTGGAGGTAGCAAAGGAAGGGCAAGGTGGGATGGGGGAGATGGGGGGGATGCTGGGCGGTTAGGCATGGTCTGCTGAGTTTCTTCTTACAGCCTGCCTGCCTGCTCCACAGGGCTAAGCAGAGGAATGGGGAACCAGAGATGTGGTAACCTTTGCAATCACCTTCAGGTGCAGCAGAGATACTCTCCACATGCCGATATTATTTCAAATTTGAAAATATTCAGAGTTTTAAATGTAAAGGGAATATACTGATTAGTTATTACAAATTAGGTCTTTTTTCAAAATAAAGCATTTTCTGATTAAAACTTGTGGGATATGCTAATGTTGTTCAGGTACTATGAGACATGTTTCTCAATTGTCTTTTTTGCTACAAATGCAACACCAAACAAACCAACTAGGAAATAGCTTGCAAGGCCGATGTAGAGATCCATGCACAAAAATAAAGCCCTTACTCCTGGTCAGAAGGAAAAACACAACATCTTTTAAACATTAGGGAAGACTTGGGTATCAACAAGTCTTTGGATATGTGCAAATATCACAACGCAGACATTTTTAAGAAGAGTGTTTGATGAACAAAATTATGTTAACACAAGACTGCATGTAAAATAGGAATATAATGGAATATTCATTTTTATGTTCATTAGCGATACGTAGAGCTTAGAAAGGATATTGTGTTTTTTGGACTGAGGGCAAAAACCAAATGTTTTTACATTTAAAAATATGCAGTGTTCGAACTAAATAGTTATAGGATGGCCAAAGCAAAACAAAACAAAACACACACAAAAAAAAGAAATTTAATAATCAGCTGCCAAACAACGGAGTAAAATTATTATTATTATTATTATTATTTTACTTTCACTAGACAGCAAGATGAATAATGGATTTCTTAAATGTAGACGGGAAGAATGGGTGAGGATGAAAACTAATAATTTAATCTCATTATCTTCCTTGATTTTTTCCTTTTTGAAGCGGAAATGTTTCAATTTGCATGATCACTTCCAGCACTTCAGCATGTTACACAGCTCAGGGGGACAGAGGGTTTTCCTGTAAGAGGAAAAAATAGCACAGTGATTGATGTTGCTGCGAAGGCTTTTCCCATGGCTTCCATTTGTCATTTACCTGCAAGCAGTTTTGACGTCAAAGGAGTGCCGCTCGCTCGCTGCTAGCTACCATACTGTTGCTCTGAATTCTTTTCATCTTCTTCTACATTGCTTTACTGGCAACCGTCCTCTGGGCCATGAGTAATAATTCGCGCCTTTAGGCCGATGACAGCCCCTGCTGACTTCCAACCTGACTGTCACACTGATAACAAGAGCACTACATTTTATCCAAGTACGAACTTGTAGATGTGTAGACATTCCCGCTTGTGTATTGGTTAAAATAGAGGGATTAAATGTGAAATCTGACTTCAAATTCAATTCAACTTGTAAAAAATGGCTGCAAAAGGCAGAGAGAAATGCAATTACTGTTACTGCTGACACTTTCAGGCCTGTACGGGGAGCACAATTAGCCTCAGAACATGCGCGGGTATTTTCAGGAAGAGGGCAAGAGGTGATGATCGGTTCAAAAGCCTTTGCCTGCCCTTTGTGCAGACTGAAGCTCTCACCTGGCACTTCGTTTTTCTTCTCCTGGTAGACGGTGCATGTGAAGGCATATCTGAGGGCGATGGCAGCAAAGAACATTTCAATGCAGATGATAAAGTTCTGCCAGCCTGCTGCCACGGTGCCAGCGCCGACCTCTTGCCCATCGATGAAGAGAGCGTTGGGGATGACGCCGCAGCGCTCCAGGATGGCGAGGACCATTCCTGCAAATGAGCACATTTTTATCAGCCATTTTATACACTTTATGTGCCGGGACTGATAAAAAAAATAAAAGGAGGGTTGAAGTTACCTTGCCAGAAGGATAAGAAGATGACAGATTTGATTGTGAGGAATTTGAGCACTGGTTCATACGGTCTGAGCAGGTCACTTGTTGCAAAGAAGAAGAGGAACAGAGCATAGAGAGCCAGGCTGACCGAGAAGTTGTAGATGATTGTGATGTACAGGTATCCTCCATTTATGCTGCAAAGAAACAGTCAGAAAAGCCCTGTAGTTGAATATTGTGAAAATTTTTAAAACTATGGCATTTTTCTATCCGTGATCATATGACAAGCCTTAACATACACAGTTTTTTGTTTAAGTTTTGAATCCATCTATCACTTTGGGCTGAATGAAAAACCTCAAAGCTTACATATGATGACATTTTTAGCCAGGAACAGCTGGATTTACGTACTTTTTGTTCTCTTATTTGAAGCAGTTAATAAAGTCTGTCTGTACATGGCCTCCCTATCTCAGGATGCATCTGATAAACAGGCAGATTTGTCTATATTTCATTGTCAGACTGCCTCTCTACCCTCTTTGCATTCTGGAGAGCCTCCCTGAGGACTCAGCTGTGACTACACTAATTACTCCCATGCAGTATAGAGTGCACGGTTGGCTAAAAGCGTATAAGTAAACAATCTGTGAATCATCATGGTCTTGCTACAGAGCTAAAAGAAAGAGTTATTTCTGCCTGCTAATTTTGCCGTTGAAGTATATGAAGAAATAAGTGGGAAGAATTTAATCATGTCTTTCTTTTAGCTCGAGAGTCAGAGTGATGATGTGAAGCTGATTGGAAACTTCTGTCTCAAGTCCTTGTTGAACTCTGAGCTTCTCCTGAGTAGTTTTTGAAACAAGTGTTATCACAGCTGAATCCCCAGAAAAAGAGACACTGAACTGAGAAGAATAAATCCTTAAAATAAGGCAGACGGAGTTTAAGGGCTGCAAAATTCATAGCTTTTGATTACACACAAAAGACATTTTTATTGAACAAAATGCCCTCTCCATATTTTTGTCGAGACCCTTATATTTGTTCATCTGGTATGACTGAAAATACCAATATTAAATTTGTCCGTCTTAAATTTATCCCAGTCTTTGTTTCACTTGACATCCAAAGTCAAGCAGGAAATGAAACAATGCATCTCCTCTTATAACACTGTTCTTCACTGAGTGTAACATACAATAAGAATTAACGACCTTCATTTCAGAACGCTTACTACGTTTTGGGAGAACTTAATATAAAGAAATATAATTCCTCTAGTCCGTATTTCAAAAAGCCCGCAATTATCCTTTGCAATACCAAGAACACTTAGGAGGCCGCGATTATTGCTAGAATCATGACACAATAGGGACAACATGCAGTAAATTACCTGAGCACTCTCACGGTAAAGTTTCAACCCAATACTTTCTGCCTGAGATGAAACCTTTTTTTAACTCTAAACATTTTCATCTCGCCAAGTGTAAAGAGGTGATATAATTATCTCCCTTTGCAAATTGTTTTCATGCGCACATAAACAGCCAAACAGGCCTGCTGGCAATGACATGGATGACATGGATGCGTACGATACATAAAGAATGAAATGGAAAGAGTTGTGCTGCTCACTTAAAATCTCCATCATGATATTTGCCAAAGGCCTGCAGGATGATGGTGATGACTGCCATGATGGGTTTGACAACGCAGAACTGGAGAGTCGCCTGGAGAACACATTGCAATTCAGAATGAGACACCCAAACAAGCAAGGACTCCATGAAGAAGGGAGAGGGGGGGATGGAGGATGAGGAGGAACATCAGAATCTGTTTGTACACATAATTAGATGGAAAAGGTTTGTAACTGCCTGCTAACAACAAGCAGACCTCCATGTCTCTTAATTACTTTCACCTGACTAGTGGCCGTTTCTGCCTTGAACCATTGCTGCTATGTTTTTTTCTTTTTTCCCTACAGATAAACACACCATTTGGCCAATCAAATTAGGTAATAACTGTTTAGCCCTGCCACAAACTTGTGCCCTAATGTGAAAAAACGGTTACAATTAAAAGAAAAGTTTGGCATTTGGGAAAATGCTGTTTTGATTAAAGTAGCTTAAATAAAAAGGTCACAAAAACACATCAATGCATTTTTTGTTGAAGCTGTCTTTTCTTCAGTCCTCAAAAGGAAACTACGCTGATGCTGATCTCTTAATGTTAATGTGGACAGAGATTGGCTGGGACAACAAAGGATGCAGGGGGATGCAGACCTGCATACAATATGAGACTCTTGAACAGGTGTCCTCTGTGTTGTGTATTGAAGCCTGAACCAACCAGTTTGACAGAGGCTGGTCTAAACTTCCGCCGCTGCAGCGAAGTGTTCAACTTGATTAGCCAAAGGGAGGCTGTTTAGCTTGGCTGAAGTTGATGGTGGGCTTGACAAAATGACATTAATAATCATTAATATTACTGATTTACTTTGAAGCTGTCAGTTGCAACAGCCTTTGCTTGCCCCATGCCTGTTCGGGTGCCAACTTGTCATTTCATACATTTTCAAAGCAAAAACTTTGCATGACACTGATGTGCTTGATATTAGAAACACAATGCATGTTCATGATGCTGCTGGTGGATTAAATTATTCAGTTAGTAACAGCGTCTGCATACAGACTCTAAACAGACCCAGTAACAAAGTTAAAGGGGAAATGTGCAAAAATGACTTGTGGCAGCATATCACTGCAGTAAAACCTAACTGCTGCCCTGAATACTTTTTGAAAGTTCATTTTGGCTTTAGCAGCAGCAGCTAATGCTAACTTGTTAGCTCAGCTTGACAGCTAGAGGCCCAAAAAGCTGATCAGACTGCCTGAAATGGAAGTTTTGGGGCACAGGATGAGTGTTGGTATTTTCACTGGCGGGGCAATAGGACCGCAGCTCTGCAGCCTCCCCCCAGCCAAAACACGGTCTCTGAGATTGACTGTGGCCAGTTAAAAACAGGTATTATAGTACAGATGTGATTTACAGCCGATTCAAGCAGGACATTAAGGGTGGGGATAGCTAGTTAGCATGCTAACTTCAGTAGATATCTCTGCCACAAAAGACACAGACAGCTTTTACATAAAGTTGGAATTATTAGTAGAAAATTATATGAAATGTATAAAATAAATAAATAGGGAATTCACATGACCCGAAGCGTTTTCTGACTGTTCTACCCGCTCAGAGATCAATGCAATGTTAACTGCAATATTTCATTTTTAGCAACTAACGGCAGAACAGATTGTTAAATGTCTCCTAATTAACAGCATAGCCTCGCTTCTTAGTGCATTAGAAACCCCTGAAGCTGATCATTCTGATCGATAACAGTTTAATTATGAAATGTATGTTTTTCACTCTTCTCCCAGACTCTGTGTTGCTGTCCACTCTTGCATCACTAATTTCTGCAAGAAAACTGTCAAAGCACTTCTTGATTAACCTTCTGCTTAACAGCATTTTTTATACCAAATGCTTGTGTATTCTTGTTGCTTCTCTTCCCCTCACAGAAAAAAAAGCCAAAAGATAACAAAACCATCATAAAAACACCCCTGTCACTGCTAAATGATGAGGTTTAGGTATCAGAAAAGCCAGATGTATTAAAAGTTTTTTTGTTGTTGTTGCATTCTGACATAAACAAAGTCACAATGAACATTTGTCAGATGATTAATGAAAAGTGTCGGATGGTAATCTGGACACAAAACTTCTACAAATAACAACTAAATAAGGTACACAAAGGCATGATGACAACATATTTTTATGTAAGAAAAGCAACTGTAATTTTTGCCTCATCGCAGTTACGAATATGTCCATTGCAAGCATGGGTGTTTACAGCACTTTTCATTTTATTAAAAAAAAAAAAAAAAGTACAATATATTTGTTTTTTCAGGGCTTAGTCAGAATTTTTGGAGGAGCATTTGTTTAAGACACTGTCGTCTCGCCACACCTGATCCACTTAATCTGAATGCTGGGGGATAAGGGATGCCGTTCTTAAAGCTTAACTCCATCTGCTGATTGTGTTCTCCTCCCACATAAAATGTAATGCATGCACATTAGCAGAATATTGTATGTACACACAATAACATAGTCTTAGCTGTAGCATCTGGTTTACACCAACAGAACTGCAGAAGTTTGTTGGTCATAGCCACATGCACTTGCACTTTATTTATTGTCTGTATTTTTGTCTCCTCAGTTGCCCTCATCAATTAAACAGCCGCCACAGGGTTCCTCAGAATTATACTTCACACAGTTTGAGGAAAATAAGACCCTAAAGTTTCCTTTAATATGATAAAACTAAAGATTTACAACTGAAATGTCAAAAGATGGTTTAGGTTTAAGGAGCTGCTTATCCTCTAACCTTATCTCCAAGAACAACCATAACTCTAGGCTGTTTTTTCATATCAGTGATTCATTTGTTACCTTCTCTTCTAATCACACATTGAAGCTTCCCAAACATGTGCAAAGAATTTAGATTTTTCTAAGAGTTTTCACAAAAAAAAAAAAAACTCTTTTTAGATTATCTTCTTTACCAAGGTTGCTGACCACTAACAGTGACGAGTTTCACAGTCCAGGATGAGACGTCTCACCGGAAATTTCCTCTTAAAGAACACACCGGCATTTTCTCAAGTCACAACATTTTGTGATACAATCTTTGGTCTTTTGGCAATGCAGTTAGAATAAATTAATATGTACGGCAGCAGCTCGTCATTATTCTGAATGCAGTTTTTTTGCTCCCTTTGCAGGAGTTTATCTGCAAAACAACATTTAATCATTTCTTAAGTTTTGATTTATTGGTTTCTGAAATTTTCTGTTAAATGAATGTTAATGAGGATGACCTATTTTAAAAGCAGAAAACTAAAGCATTGCAACAGGCCGTTTCACTAACTCAACTCAGAACACAACATAACTGATAGGAGTTTTAGCACCATGTAACAATGTAAAATGCTGTTTTCATAATCCAGAGAGCTGGTCTTCAAGTATCCTCTCAGATTGCTTTCAGTCATACCACAAGAGAGAACTTGGGAGGTTTTTCTATTAAAACACTGCGCAGGATTCCTGTGAGGCACACTAAGTATTTATCACTTTTCGTTTATTAAAAAAAAAAAGCTCATCATTTCACCATGCATTTTGTTTTGAAGACATAACTCTCAGTTCCAATATCCATCAGTGTTAGACTGGGAGCTTGTGCAGCATCCCAAGACACCGGGAGGGAGCTCTGCGCTGACAGCTCATATCATCTCTCTGTGTTTTTTATCAAGCTGCTGTTACCTGGCTCCAATTTCTTCTGTTTTCCTTTTTTTTTTTTTTTTTTTGAAGCACCGAATGTTATTCTCTGAAAAGCACACAGCCAATTATAGCAGCTGTCATTTTTTTAAGCAGTCTGGAGATCTGGACAGAATGGTAATTTACAGCACAGTATTGTTTCTTAACACAATTCCATGTATTGTAATTCTCAATGTGTGTACATTTATTTCGGTTCAAAAGGAGCTTCTCTAGAGTGGAGATAAGAGGATGATTGAAGCTCACCTGTTTGCAGAATCTTAAAAAGCCAATGGAGTAGCTCATTCCAACGAGGCAGCAGGTACCGTACAGACAACTTGACCTGCGAAGACAACAGAGAATGATGAGCTGTGCTGAACATCATACATCATATGCATCATGAGTAGTGCACAGAGAAGTGCTGAACGATTCATTGAAATGGTTTCCAAAATGAAATACTGATAAGCACATATCCAAATCACAGGTGCTGCAATTTTATGATAAAAATGTGTCACAATACCCAACTATGAACGAAGCACTGTGGTGTTACAGAAATCAAAATCATATCCTCCAAACTGAAGGGAAAGAGTGTCAGCAAAAATTACAACACATGGTACCCTGGCCCAAACCTTACTGCACAACAATGATGCATATAAACTGAGGCACATTGCACATTTTTTAAGTGGCACTATATTCCTCTAAAATGTACTAAAAAGGGTCATCTAATATTTTACAGCAATACAAAACAATATAAAAAACATAAGAAACAGTGCAAAAGCTGCCTCATTGACTACATCACATTTTGGAGCTTTTTAAAGCTATGCAAAGCCAGTCATGTAAAGTGAGAGACAAGCTGCTTGCAACTTATTGTGTGCAGTTTGTGAAGCGTTAAATACACTTAATTTTGATTAACTTGTAACTGGGAATACTGGTATTACGAGCATTAGTGTGACACAGAAATGTTGCTCTTATTTAACATGTCTAAAGAGCAATATAAGTAACATGTGAAAAGGGTCATGGTGTCATATGAGACAGTGGATTCAAAGATGTTGGGGTCTTTCGGCATATTTAGTTTCAGGGTCAAAACTTAAGATGCTGATCAGAATACTTTATCTGCTTGAACATCATCATCAAACTGTACAAATGTACAACACAATTTTTGATAAGTTGTCTTTTTTTCTTTAAAAATCAGATAGGTTCCTGATGCCAAGACACTTCACATCACTTGCAAATAGGAG
Organism: Acanthurus tennentii; assembly: GCA_029783805.1. NCBI lineage: Eukaryota > Metazoa > Chordata > Actinopteri > Acanthuriformes > Acanthuridae > Acanthurus > Acanthurus tennentii. The sequence continues at coordinate 6,466,462 of JAPZDZ010000009.1, read as the reverse complement.
CATCAATCCCCAGTCAAATTTAATTTGCGAAACAAAATGAGATTTGCCTGCAGAGTGAACTTGTCCAAGTATTTGTCTTACTCTGCAATGCTTACATAAGAAACTGTGCTCATCTGAGGTGTATTGTTTTAGCATTTCCGTTTTTGTTAATGAGAACATGGCATATTAAACGCACTTCAGTACAGATATGAAAGATTAGTTAGACTAGGAATATGATTTATGTGCCCCTAAAATGCTGTCAACATGTTTACAGCATGCTGAGATGTAATCAAACAGCACGGAAATTGTGTATACGTACACAATCTAATCTAGTTTATCTGCAGTGCTGCTAAGAAAATCATACTTAACTCAACCTTTGACATTATTATGAAACCTCATGCACCAATCAACAATCAATCTAAGATTTGCATGAAATTTTCTGTAAAAAAAATTCAAATTATTTCCTGGACATTGAGAGTTTTCGCTGACCTAAGAAAGAAAATAATGAAAGTCTATGGAAATCCTTATGGAGCTGCAACAGCAAGGCAGAGCAGTGATATTTCAAAAGCAAGATGTAGAATTTATGCCTTGTTTCCAACACCCGGTGTTATGTAATGCCATCATTTATCAGGGCTCAACTTTAATGTCTCCTCTGTCTTAAGAAGCTGGCAAAGAGCTGCTACAACATAGCTGAGTCAGCCATAATACACACCCTATCTCTGTCTGGTCAAAAGCTATGAGATAACGCTTAAATGTCACAGATTAACAAAGGCTGTAGTTTATTGCCGGCTATTCCACTGTGTTGTTCAAACTAAATTCCATTCCAAGGGCAGAAAAATGCACCTTGTATGTTTGTAAAGACGCTTTAGTTGAGCCAAAGAGAAGGAAATGTAAATACAAGAACTCCAGTGTGAGGACAGCTCTACTTTAGTCAGTTACTTTAGCCATATTATCTGAAAAGCATTCTTTAAAATAATACCACAACTGTGAATGGAGATTTGGATCAAGAGCACTCACTGTATGGGCTTCCCTCGAATCTCTGACATGATTGCACTCTCTCCGCCCAGATACTCAAAGGACAGGCTTAAGAAATTGTAGATGACAAACGCTGCAACAGAAAGGGAAAAGTGCAGAAGTTACTCCTTCAAACCCTGTTCTATACATGTTTTCATGGGAGGATTTTTACCACGAAAAAAAATTTCTTATCACCTTCAAGTACAACTTCATTTAAAAAAAGGTCAAATCATTTTTGAGGAGAAAACGTCCACATGATAAAAAAATAATTAGTCCTACATTTTGGAACAATAAATGTTTCAGTCCTTACATTAAGAAGCTTCCAAGGGTTCTGTGTCTTGGAAATCCCTTCCTAATCCTTTGTTGCTATTTAAGGAGGGATTAAATGAAGCTAATGCAGATGGTGTCCAGTCGAGAGAAGGTTCATTATGTTTTAGCCATAGCCGCTGGTGGTATTCCAGTCTCTCTACTTTCTGATGCGCTGCACTATCAATCAGCCACAAAATTGGCCTGCAAACTGGAAACTAATCTCCTGAATAATGTATTTCCTACTTTTTCCTTTCTCAAATTACTTGTAATCCATTTTGCATATGATTCACCTTTGCCATTGGTGAAGTGCTGCAGTCATAAAATATCAATATATGATTACAGTTACATTAAGGCAATTAAACTACAATCTACTGAACAGAGTTTTTATAATATTTGCATATTAAAAATCAGTGCAGGTTTACACATGTATTTTTATTTTAATTGAATTATCCCACATTGTCTTTCATTAGCAAAGCGTATTAACCAGTGCACAAAATTTATGATCCTAAACTTACTTCTCCTAGAAATGTAACACTTCCAATGATGAGGTCCTCCGGCAACACAACAAAAGCTGGTATGAAAAACTAGTTTGGGCAGTTTCTCATCTTTCCTTTCTTGGCAGCCCTTTAAAATATGAGGGCAAGGAGGACGTCTATGTCTATGAGGGACGTGAACGTGCAGATATTCAAAAGTGGAGCACTTGTGGTTCTTACCTTCATAGCAGTCTCGAATCGAATCAAAGTAGACGTAGTACTGGTCATTGCTGATGAAGAGCAGGCTGAGCCAAGAATCGAAGGCATAAACTGGCACAATAAACAGGATGCGGATGATGTAACGCTGCTCATTGGGGACAGTGTAGGAACGAAGGTGTGTATAAATCTGCATAAAAAATACAAGCAAAGCATATAAAAAATGATGGTGAACAAGAATATGCTAATTCCTCTTTTCTTAATGAGTGCTGTCACTGATTCTTAGAAAAACTGATGAATTAAATTAATATAAAGCTGAATTTCTGCTCAGAATGTATAAGATGAAAAAATTAATATTTATTGTGGTCAACAAATAAAAAACTCCTTCACATTCCTTGACATTGCGACAGAAATATACCATACTTTCAGTGAAACATGTAACAAAACATTGGTAACTGAACAAGGGCTGTAACTATCACTTATTTGCATTTTTGCATATTCTACTTTTTTCTCCTCAATTAACCAATTACTTGATGCGTGTATAAAAATCATGGAAGTTACCAAAGTTGATATCTTCAGACTACCCTTCTATTATCTGGATGAAAAAACAATTAAGTATATATTATTTATACAAATATAGAAAGATATTAGGTGGAAATTCTCAATTTTGAGTGTTGATACCCAAATACTTTTTGCTTTTGTGCCGGAATGATGACTTAATTGATCATCACAATTAAATTGATAGTTTGAGTCTTAATAGTAATACAACATTTTTTAAAAACCTTCCACAAATATGCCATTTATAATAGGACTATAAGTTTCTATATTAAAATGGCTTTGTAAAAGTATCAACAGTTATAGTTTATCAGACACCTTTGGCAAAGAGAGGTAAAATACATCAGTGAAAAATAAGTCCGCTGTCTTCATATAGCACTGACATTGAAGCAGTGTGGGTGCAATCAACGTGACACAACAACCACCTGAGAGCAAGCAATCAAATATGTTATTTAGGATTATTTATAGCTGCATTTTATTTTACACTGACTGCTCCGTCTATCTGTGTAAAGATGTGCCACAGTGAAATGCAGCTGCACGGTTTAAATTGAGTGAAGACACACGTGAGCCGACCCTCATTTTAACGACATTCAACATTCCAGCAGTAAAACTTGCCGGTTACACGTTATATAAATATATAGTATATATTTAGCCTATATGCCCATCCCAGCATGAATAATTTGCCACTGTAGTGAGGCTGAGGTAAAGATTGGCTTACCTATCTGATCCTGAGCAAACACAGCACAGCCCATATGTCAATAAAAGGATGTATGCTTTCTGCTGTAAGTTAAGTGCAGATAAATCTGAGGTCATGCTTGCAGACAACTGTATGTTGGCTAATCTCACCAATGTTTGAGAAACTGCCACACCCTGAAAATATGTCAATAGTTATATATAATGTACATATATAATATTGGAAATTTAATTTGCCTCAAGAAAAATGAATTCTTATCTAACTAGTACTCGAGGGGTCTCTTCAACTAAGTAATTAGCAGATTTAATAGGAAAATCTGTCAAACTGCTTATTATTATCGCTTCTCAGATGCAGTCATGCAGAAAGAGCTCTTACAATGTAGAACTTATTAAAGATTGTTGGACAACATTGTCGTGTTGGCACAGATGTGGCAATCGTGTCCTAATAATGAATGATGACTCATTCTCCATAAAAAGACCTCTGAAAAATGAGTCAACCAGTGAATCTTCTGAGCCATTGCTAAACTTATTGACAACAAGGGGGCAATTCAAGTAATCACACCAAGCCCAAGCCACTGGTGGCAAAAAAGTTTCTAAAGAGAAAGAAAACAAACATTACATCACCACCAAATTCATCTGTTAACTAATCAGGCAATAAAAGTTATTGCTACGGGTGGGGAATCATAAACTGATTCCTGATCAGAATTAGTCTTAAACTGTCTGATCAGTCAGGTTTGATTCAGTTCATCATAGCCGGCATTTCTTCAGACCAAAGCAAATTGCAAAACAATTACAATAAACTCAAAAGTCTAAGCTACTAGAAAACTTCCAGTAAAGAGGAGTCAAGAAAACACTCCAAAGTGTGACCTCATTTAATGGAATTTAATCATTTCCAAGACAAGGTTGAAGGTGCTTGCTATAACTTCCTGAAGCCAAAGATGATGTATTAACATTGCTTGTTTTATCTGACCAACAGTCCAAAACATATTGAGGAACAAATGCTGGGAAAGTTTGCCTGAAAAGTAAAAAAACATTTAATTATCAAGTAAGCGGCTGATAAATTTCCTCTTGATAGATTA
>JAPZDZ010000009.1:6443766-6456077 GCA_029783805.1 Acanthurus tennentii | reverse complement strand
TCCTGTACTTTTCAGTAAATGAATTGAAACATTTACCTGGCAATGTTTTCTTATATACTGATCTAGTTTACATGTAATACCACCAATGCCATATGAGAGTAAATGAAAAACCTTAAAAGTCAGCTGTCTCCACAGTTCAGCTTTCTAAACAACTTCTCAGTGTCACAGTATCCTTCAGGTAAGCTACTGCAATCGCGAAGTTTCACATTTTTATGTTTCTTTCTTTATTCTAAAATACACAGAAGTACTCGTAATCATTGGCATACGCTTTGAACAAATAAACTAGTATTTACAAATTCCGATACAGCACGTTACCAACAGAGATGATGCTCAGCTGTGGGGATACATTGACATGCAGAGGGTAATGTTAGCTAAACGGCTATTAGCTCCAGGTGTACGCTAAACTTCTGAGAAGCCATTGCAACGAAAAGATTTTTCTCTGTCTGCATAGAACAAAAGTCCTTACCCCGTTTCTTTGTCTGTGCACGGTGGAAACCTTCTTCTTCGGTACCAACCCTCACTTTTTCAGCAATTTCTGTAGTGCTCAGTCATTGACCCGCTCCCAAAAACAAACGTGCCCTGTTCAGTTAAACGTCACCAGTCAGCGCCACAGTTATCTTTGCGTGATGACGTAACTGAAGTTACGCCCGACTTCCGGGTTGGTTTGGCGTAGGGCTCAATTTACATGATAATAAACGATTCATACATTCTCTTATCATGAAAAGCCAAGACAAAATATTTGGATTACGGGCTTCGGCATAGTGGTCGATTAAGATATGTTTCCTCTGATTATCTCGTCACTATAAAACAGATATTGGTCACTTTTAAGGCGTTTAATAAAGAAGCCTGATATATGTAATTATTGAATAAAAAAACGGCCAAAACGAATGAAATACAACGGAAAAACTGAGAATCCAACTGATAAAGTTTGAAAATATTCAGTGATTTTAAGCAAGTTAATTCATCTTTCTAAAACTAGAAAATTTAACTAAAGTTAGTAGCCCAAGTAATAAGATGTATGTTATTCATTTAATAATTTTTGGCTTTCCGACAAGTAGACTATCATTTTTGTAATGTCTGCTACCAGTTATAGTTTCTTAATAACCCTTTTTGAAAGTCCTGCACAAATTTCCATTGAGAATAAATATATGAATCCTTGAAGAACCTGTGACTGAGTGGGCAAATACCTCTTTATAAAACCTCTTTATCAGGTAAACTTATGGAAAACAAAACTGAAGTTAAACCATCTGTTTTTGCTTGAAGCATAGGGGAAACTTGAAGGTCAACAGATATAAATACACTTCATGTTTCTCCTTGTTTATCTCATAAATAGTATTCAAGGTTTAAGCATCATCCTTAATGCATAATTACACTTAATCTGCTTTGTCATTTTCCCCAAAATAACTAGGATGAAGTGTGGATGATTAAACTGAAGTTTGAAGTGAATTTTTTAAGTTTGAAAATAAGCCGATGCTCTGCCCTGGTACATTTCAATCCATATTAAGTAAGAAGCAACTCTTCCAAGGCAAAAAACCACAGAAGCAAGATGACTTTTAATTAACTGTAAACTGAACTTTAATATAAGTGGCAGATAAAGTCTTATAGTTTCTATCCTTTTTTGAATTTGTACTTTTGGCAGTGATTACTATTAAATAGTACTACTTTAAACCTCCCTCTAAGCAACCCTTTGTTTCATGGAAGATACACAAATTGTATGTGGCGTTTTGACATGAGGGAAAAGCTGAAGTTACAGGGTACAATCTTACTTGAGAACATGTGAGATTAAAATAATAATAATAAAAAACTTAAAGAAAATGTTTTCAGAGCTTAGCAATTAAATTGACCTAATTTTGGAACTGCATTTACATACTTAATGTAGGCTATGCAAGGACAATTTAGAAGGACTTTTCCATTTTTAATTTACAGTTGTAGCCCAACAATCACATCTGCTTTTACAGCCACAGGGGAGGCAAGTGGTTGAAGAATTTTCACTGTGAGCAAAAGTGCTTGCATGACATTTTTCCTTTTCCAGGTGGATGTGAGGCTCCACTGAAGTCTGCAAGTGCTGCATCAGACTGATCCAAAAGGAGCTATCCCTGTGAACATGACACATCCACAATGTCAAATAGAGCCGGCTCAGCGGAATTGTTATGCGCTTGGAGTAGGCAGCAGTAGGTATGAAATTGGTTGGACCGTTCCCTTTACTCTCTGGCTGACCATCTGTGTCCTTGACTGATCATTTTGATCTAAACCAAACTGTAATGCAAATATCAATACACAACAATTTCAGCATTGCTTGTAATGCAATGTGATGCAGAATAGTACCATCACAGAGTCTGTGGTGGTGTAACAGTGCAGCATAAATACAGCACAGAGTAAATACAGGGATTTTTTTTTATAGCACAGAATAAAGATATATTAGAACTGACGTTTCAGAATTGCTGTAAAAAATGAATATTAATGGTGTACAAGTTCAGACTGATTTTACAAAGCAGCTTTACATTATTTCATCATCGTTTGTCATTTGGCTGATGTCTTGAGTATATCTTTGTTTAAGTTCATGGAACAGAGGTTTAATTTTTCTCTTTCATAAAAAGTGTCTTTGTTTAGGCCTGCCTTGTTTTTTTTTTACACATAGACAACACATCTGCTGGAAAGCTCCGTAAGAAATCCTTTCATTCTCTTCTCCTTAATTAAAGGTCATGCTTTGATTGTATTTCAAAGGTGAATTTTCAGATTTCTGAAAACCGCAGGAGGAAGGCAGAAAACATGTTCATGTCAACTGGGGATGACCTTTTTTTTTTTTTTCAAACAAAGCCACAGCAAGGTTCTGAAAATATTTAGCTGATGATGACATTATAATATGCCATGTTTTGCAATTAATATGCATCAATTTTACACAAGAAAATGCTTTTAAATCTTCAGAACAGAAATTTGCACAGATAAATTCAGAAAAAAACAACAGACCACATCAAAACTTAAAAAACACACCACAACAGCTTCATAAACATGATAAATGAAGATTTAGTTCATACCAGTTAATCAAGTGTCCTCATGGCCCTTGTTATTCTAATTAACATCAGCTTTGGCATCAAAACACAGACATGTGTTGTTGTGAAGCCGTCTCTCACGTGTTGTGTACTGTTTTCTTGCCCTCATTTTCCACATCATTGCTTTTAGTTGAACATTGCCAAATTCACACAAGAAACAGTACATACAGGATTTATCCAGTGGGCCATGAGTTCACTTTTATAATAGAAAATACCATTGAGACTTTGTAATGAGTTCTTCTTTCATACTACTCATTTTATGTGATATTTCTTTGTGAATTACTAAGGCTTTTGCTTTGCATAATGAATTGCCATAGGCTCCTACTAATGGTTACAGTGGCTCTTTCCAGGGTTCAAGGGTCCTTGAGCTGTTTCCAGGAAAATGGAGAGTAATTTGATTAATTATAATGGGATTTATGTGAAGAAAGTAATGGTTGAGAATAATATTATATCATATCATATTATATTATATAATGTTATAATATATGTTTTACTATATGTTTTTTGGGATCTGACACTTGGTGCTCTCCCTTTTTTTCCATTACTACTTTGCCAAAAGTAGGAATGTATTGACATGACATTGAGTCTGACATTTAACAAGAATAGCCTTGCAGGTACTGTACATGGGGGCCTGGATACAAAAAATTTGGACAATGGTTGTCCTATTTTGATTTTATTTTTTTTTTAATAATTTTGCAACTTCTTATGATAGGTGATGTATGTACTATTATATATTCCTCTCATTTCTATTATTCTCACATTATTGTTCTCATTATCGTAATTTTTCTTGTATCAAAGCAGGACAGCTATTTAATTATAGTTGTTGTTTGAATAAATAGATTTGTATTCATCAACATGTACTTTGGAACACACTTTGGCATTTAAAATTAGACCTTTAAACTTTTAAACTTTCAAACTGTGAGAGGTGCTGTTCCATGGTATTTCTTTGAGCAATAAAAATCCTGCAAGGTGTATCCAAAAAGTTAAGGCTTTGGTGCCACTGAGAGAAAAAGAAAGTTAGACTGTCACACATTTCCAAGAGAGTTGATGGTGCTTAAGGATTCTCAATTTACAAGCACAATCCGTCTCTGTCTGTATGACTAGTCAAGCATTTTTTCTCTGTCTCAGTCTGTCTGTCTCACGCTCAGACTCTCGGTGTCAAAATGCCACAACGGATGAAAATATCTTATTTGCTGGATGAGGCACCTTCTGCCCATCACCTCTCTGCGACTTCCTCTTCACATTCAAAGTTACTGCATTGCTATGTTTGTCTCATTCAGTCTCTTTATTACACAATGAATAGATATCATGTTTTCTCTCTTTACACTTTTTGAATAAAACCACCTCAATCTTAGATCAGTAGTGGTTTCATTATATGAGCCAGAGTGAAAACATTTCCCTTACACCTGCGCTGTAAAATCAGAGAAGCCCATAGAGGTGGATGGTGACAAAAAGGCACCTTCATGCCATTGGGTATATTCCATTGTCACAAATTCACAAAATACACACATACATACACACGCATAGACAATTATTACCCTTGTGGCCACTAGAGTGCTGTGCTGTATTACAGATAGACCTCAAAAGGGACTTTACCATGACATTTGGAAGCTGCACTAATGCCACATGGGATTAAAGACTGGGGCTGGTTTCCATCAAGTTCTATAAAGAACAGGCATAATAAAAAAATTAAAAAAGGGGGGGAAACAGCATGTTCAGGGCATTTGTTAGAAAGCCTTAATGAACCGTGATCTGGTTCTTATTAATTTGATGTATTGTTTTTTTTACTGGTATTTTAATTTAGTTTTTATTTGGCTTTATGGTTTCTTTTCGTTTGGTTTATCTACTCAGGTTTAATTTTTTTTTTTGAAAAATATCTAAATCTGTGTGAGTAAAACTAATTGAAAAATCAATTTGCAACATTTGATTTATTTGGAAGCACAAGATGACATTATCTTTTGGTGACTGGAATTGAAAACTAACAACATTTACTTCACTTTCAAACTGTGCAAGAATAACATCTCTGCCTGTTGAAATGTCATGCTAGACTGTTCTCCCATCTTCTTCCCATTTATCTTTAACTAGAAAGTGTTGAGCAATCCTAAACATTTCATTACAGAGTCTAAAATGGACTTAACAAATCTTTTTGATTCTAAGCAAAAAATAGTTATCAACTTCTTATGTTTTAGAAGCCTCTGTCAAAGTCACCATGTTACTATGTTTTGTTTGTTGGCTTGAGTGGCTCACAGGAGAACCATCCAAGAAATCAGAGAGGCAGCAAAGACACCTCCCACCTCGTCTCATCTCAGCTCTTCACAGTGTTCCAAAATTGCACAAATTACATCCTGACCGCAGCATCTTTTAGTCAGTTTTTGGAAAAATGTTAGACAACATTCTTAAATTATTCCATACTTCTCAAATTATGTGCTACAAACACAAAGATGACATTAGAAACTTGTGGTAAATTCTGATTAATGGAGAAAGATTTCTAACAACTGAATGACAACAACAAACATAAAAATATTCTGCTCATATTGTTGATGTTCATTTGTAATGCAAAACCTTGAAGGTAAGAATGTAGAGTCAGAAATTTAAGGCAATTGCAGGTGCTTTTATTCTAATTCTGGGTCTTTATAAAAATCCTCTGTTCTCCTTTTTTTTGGCAGTGGGCAGTGGTCCGCACTTATGAATGTACTAACCAGTAGCCAGCTTAGAAAAGCTTCCCCCAAAGCTGATGCAGAGGCAGCTTCAAGGTGTAATAAAGTTAATACTTTGGAAGAAACAAACGTACCGTACTGAGGTAATCTTTTAATCCAAATATGATCCGATTACGCTATCTATCAAATAACACAAGTTTTAGCTGAAAGTTTCTCTACCTAACCCACAAGCAGTATCTGTTAAAGACAGGTTGGAGAGTTTGTTTGTATGTTTTTAAGTTTTTATTAGAATCGTTGTATTAATGATTTAGAAATGTTAGTTTTTTCTCATAATAAGATTTAATTACTTACCATTTGCATAACAATAATGCATACATCATTACAAACTGGTGAGGGGTCCGACATAAAGATAAAACGAAGAGGGCAATAAATAAAACTAAGGAACAAATCAATACATACATTTATATTCTAGTATATATTGAAGAGCTTTTTTTAACACTTGTGTCTATCCTTAACATCGATTGGTAACTGCTGTGCACACAAAAGCAAGTCAACTTGGAGTCTTGCAATGATACTTTTTGGATCACAGCACTTAGATCTCCTAAAATGGTCTATAAGAGGTCAATATGTATTCAGCTGTTGTAATCTCCACTGTGCTGGACACTAAGAAAACCCTGAATACGTCCCAACACCACTGAGACAAAGTATGCTTGAGTTATTTTTTTATTGTTTCATTAACATACTGAATGTACACACAATGAGTACAAACTCGTTTGATGATCACATCTATATTTGGACCCAAAATGACAGTTTAAATCTTAATTTAAAGTATTACAGTTAATTAATCTTTGATTCGTTTAATACTGGAGCACTAGTTAATTTCTCACCTGTGGGGCTATCTACTGATTAAAAGGTGATAGGTTTGAGTTATGAAACTTCATCAAATTGAACTGTTACATAACACATCATTTTCATTCTTATAACTGTCGGAAACTATTAGACATGCAGCATAAAACTTTATGCAGATGTCAAACTATGAGAGTTGATACATGGTTAAATTACTGTATATTGAAAACATTTACCAAGTCTTGCATAATACCAATGTCATTTCATTTCATTACATTATCAAATATTTGCTGTATAAAGTAGATTGCGTTGCCATGAAGCTGCTGCTACATTTATCTTTCGACAAAGCATAGAGTTAGAGAGGTCAAAAAAGGTTAGCACTACATTCAAAGTAATTAAATTTTTATGTAAAATTTGTCTTCTGTGATTATGAAAGAGATTTGAAGTGTAATTTGTGGTTCAGATGTTGCAATGGAAAAATCCTATTATTGCACTATTGCTGTCATGATATGAAGCACCAACAAAAGGAACTGTGAATACTGAGTATAACAGATTTTAAAAAAAGATTTCATACAAAAAAATCATTCCATCATTCATTTGAAAACAATCTCATATAAAAATAAATAAATAAATCGAAAATGTCTTCAAGAAAGCTCTGTATTTCATATGAGTGAAGGCTGTTTATGTGAATCTGTTTAAGAATTATCCATAAAGAAAGACGGGGTGGAACATATCCATGGACCCGAGTGGAGGTGGGAACTCTGCACTATTAATATTTCCATCTTGCTGAGAGTGAAAGCTCGTCCTTTGGTTGCAAGTTGTTATATAACTGGCAACCTTTCAGCACCTTCAGAGTCCTCAGTATTCAGGTCAGCAGGAGTGCATACTTTGCTTGTCCTTGTTTGTAGATTGCATCCTTGTTCGTCTCTTCTGCAGCATTTTGCTAATGCTTTTTGCTATTGCAGAGTCCCAGCTTCCACCTATTAATAAAGAATTTCTGAATAATTAGCAGGAAAGAAAAGTTGCTTTTAACAAATTGCTCTTATCTCAGGGGTACTTGCGATAGTCCGTGCCTCACATTTTCATTGTTCTCACACATTAAGCAAGAGTATTTGGTCATCAATCTTGTATTTGTGATCATAAATCATTCCTAACAACCTTCATTAAGTCTTAACTGAGTTTATCTATGACCATGCATGTTTGCCGTGCAGAATATAAAAGTTAATACAAGATGAAATTAATGTCATCAAAGTCAGGGGATATTGATGAGTTTCACCGACATCCTTTTAATAGTTGAGCACATTTGGTTGATGAGTTCATTAACAGTAATCAGTTTCAACTGCCTCTTGACATGGGCATGAATGAAATGAAACATAAGTAGAGCTGGTTGCCCTTTAGTGTTGTTTAAATTTTCACACGAATGTATCACCTGATTAATTCAAATAACTTTGTTAATTTGTGCCACTGATTATCTGCCCAGTCTGTGATGCAGCACCTCATTAGATCAGAACAGCCAGAAGGCATTCATAGGAGTCTAGCTGAGAAATTAATTATTCCGAACAATTAATATTGATATTCAGCAGCATGATGTGCAGCAATATAATTCCTAATTGAATTATTAAAATGTACACTGAAACATATTGGAAAATTCAGTACATTTCTTGAATGAAAATGGTGAAGCTGCGAAGAAAAATTCGTTCACCAGTCATCACAGCTGAAATAATGAGGTGTATATTTTTCTGGAGGACAACAGAGTAATTGCAGAAAAGAAACTATAAAAAGTACATACCGTGTATTTTCACAGATGGTAATGGGAAAGAGTAATTTTTTTCTTGATGCCTGAGGAACTTGATTCAAATGCCATCCATTAGTTCCCATGGAGAATTCACACTTAACCTTTAAATCCATTGATACCTGGACACTTAAACCTCATGATAAGGACATGCACACAATTGGGTACATCTTCAATGCAGTTTAAAACACAAACTGCTCCAGAGAATTTGGAGCAGTCTTTATAATCTCTATCAGGGATGGCCTGATTTAAATATTTATATATAGCATTGCTGGGAGGCTCTGAATGTAAGACATGTGTGCAGAATGAACCATGATAATCGTGTTTTTTTACTCAGAATAACCACAATAGAACTGAGCACCTTGACTGAAAGGTAAAGACTAAAAAGGTTCAAGACTATAAAGTCCTGACATGCAAACCAGATAGAAAAGGGTGAGGCAACGCTGAGAAGCTGTGGCACAAAGGCAACATGGCAGAGTGCAAGTGAAAATGCTCCACTGTACCAGGAAACGTATGAAGACACTGGGATCAGGACACCAGGGAGGATGGGTGGGTAAGGTGATCTGGTTGGAGGGAGCAAGGGTCTGAAATGACAGCATAGTTTCAGGAATATGCCACACAGAATAAATGTTGAATGAGCAGACAAAGACATAATAAGATATTTGTGAAAAGGGAATCACATTTACAGATTTTTATACTTGGATATTATAAGTCAGTCATAGTTTTTACAGTTCAGAGTGTTATTTTCTGTCCCAGTGATTTACTTCTTTGCTGTACCCACGCAAATTCCCAGTTTTGACTGCAGTGACTAGATTTCCTTCATTTCCCAGGAGGACTTCTGACAGCCCTCAGGGGAACAGACAAAAAAGTGATCACTTAAGGTGGGCGTTTGTTCATGTAAACACAGCTGGTCACTCCACCAGCATGTTGAGATTGAAATGAGTCAAATGTATATGAATGTTGGTTTAAGCTGGATTTTATGTGACTACAAGATAAAACTAGTGAAAAAAAAAACTATGGACTTTTCTCTGTGTATCTATGCTGTTTGATGTTAAGATGCAATGGCACTGGTGTTTTGAAGCTATTGGAGACCTTTAAGTTTGACTTTACATTGATCTGTGTTTAGACATCAAGCTGAATAAAAAAAAATAAATAAACAAGAAAGGATCTTGATATGGATCTATGTGACCCTATTAATAACACTTAAAAAAGTCTTTTCTGATAATTTCGCGCCTATTTTTTGATGCCCAGCAGACAACTAGAGGATGCTCTCACTTGAAAAGGCCACACCCTTAATTATGCAAAACTCTGAGTCTCAATAATTAAAAAAAGTGAGTTAAATAAAACTGACTCTGCATGCAGTTGTCATGCACAGGGAAATGAGCTTTAGAAACAAAAACTGTATTTTGTAGCAGGCTGTAGCCATGTTTATTTCTGCTTCAATGGTGGACATTTTAATATGGAGCTTTGCAGGGAATGGCTTAAGTGGTGATTTGAAGAACTTCAGTTTCATGTTGGCTTCACTTTCCAGCCCACGAGGTTCCTACTTGAATTTAATGTCTGGAGGAGTAATGAATGAAATGCAGCTTTTCACACATTTATTCAGAGTTGTCTCATGTTCTTGCACTTTTCTTTAAATTAGGTATATAAAAAACAAAAAACAAAACAACTTATACTATTTTGGTTATTAATTTGTCGTGACTGTTTAAATGAAACTCAGGCACATGTACCCAAAGGTTAATTTACCTGTTTTTGCATAAAAATATTTTAAAACCTGAGCAAGTAATGAAATATGTGCTTTAATTTAAATCCAAATTGGCTCAGTAATGGAGCAGTGCAAAGGTGACTACATATTTAATGCTGAGACAATTCCCTGAGGAGGCAGAAAATGAAAAGCTTCAAAATTTGAAGGAGAGCAAAACACTCCACTTTCTTTTCAGACACTAGAAAGGATAATTTTCTGTGATTAATTCACTTAACACTCCACAAAAAAAAAACCCAGAAAGACAAAATCAGAGTTATGCAGGTTAATGAAGAACATAAAGCTGCATCTTGTAAGATCTCACGCATCCAGGCGGGGGAAGGGGTGACATTTCATGTTGTATCAAAACATACATGGTATGCATATTTTAAAGCGCTGAGAGTTCTCACCCATGCATCGGTGCTGAGAGGCGATTCACATCTGAATACTTCATGCGCAAAGTGACTCCATTTGTGCGCCAGCTGTACGTCGAGCTCGATGCAGCCACGAGGTTCAGCCAGCATGAGTTTAACCTCAAAACAATCAATGAATAACTCAACATGTATGACTTCTGTGAGAATGGGCAATTTGAATTTTCCAGCAAAGATCAGACCTGCACGGCATTCAGTTTTTCAGTCGTCTGAAAGTATTGCTGCCTGGAAGGAAAGAGTGTCACAGGGTGGCTCTGTTGTCTGTTGCCTGTCTTTGTGTATGATGGGAGAGCAACTGAGAAAGGTTTTGTCAGCAGACAAAGAAACCTTTTAATCACAGATGTGGTCTCAGAGGAGAGCCGTATCAGCAGGTTCATAACGTTTGGGCTGCTGCAGGTTCTCATCTAATATTCTTAAAGGTGGAAAACACTGTGAATAGATTTTGGGCTGAGCAAGGGAAATTAAATCTGTAATCTACAGGCTGTCTCAACAAGCATTCTTCATTTTCGCAGAGACCCTTTTTTTTCAGGGCTTGTTTCCATTTTTGAGGTTGCGGTTGGTATTTCAGTGCTGTGGTGTGTCATTTTGCATGATTTATCACCAGTGTGATGACTACTTACACACACTGAGAATGGTGTCAGGACTCGAGTGGAAAATAAAAAAAAAAAAAAGCAGAAGAAAAATGAATGGAAATGGGCTTACTTCTCCGATAAGTGATATTTATGCTAATTTGAAATGAAGATGCTCATTTTAAAATACCAGACTTAATAAAGCCTTTCGCATTTTGCCAACCATTGTGGATTTCACTATCAATCTCACATTTGGCCGATATTCACGCTGTTGTTTGATGAATACATGAGCCCATATGGGTATTGTTTGTCATGGGACATAATGAGCACAATATTTTATGGTGACATGGCAGTGTCTTTGTAGGCGGACCACCCTAAATTCATTCATCAATCTGGGTCCTGTGTTTGATGACTGGGTGGCATTTGGTGAAGACTGAGTGCAGGTACGGTGGCAGGTCTGAGATTTTCCCTTGGCATTATTTAGAACTGCAGGAGGCACACAAATGCATTACACACACCTGAGAAAAGGTCACAGAGAAAAATGGAGAACAGCAGCAAACTGCCTCTCTATCCCATTACTGGTCTTGGTAACCACAATATGTTACCCAACCTGCCACACTGGAGGGCAGATGTGGACTGTGGGCTCTGACGTAGAACTTTAATGGCCTAACATTAGTCTGGTCTGGGTGTTTTCAACTTGTCAAGAAATTGTTTTACTACCTCAGAAGAACAGAAGAGTGATGCAGTTAAGTATTACCACTTCAGATTTTGTTAATACCTGACATCATGGTTTGACTAAATTGTGGGTTTCAAATCTTAGAAATGGCATTCATGAATATTAGTTAAAGAATCTTGGGCTATTTTGAGCTTTAAAGGTGAGTAAATGTGTCTGGGGTGGGTTGTTTTTGCTTTGGAATAATACATTGGAATAAGACCTTGATGAGAAAAGGGCTATAAATGATTCACATTCAATTGCCAAGATGAATATCTCCTCTCATTTATTCCTGTGGTTTGTGACTCACAGTCATGCACTCTGCCTGTTAACAGAGACTACAATGCTTCTTAGCACATTAGCTTACAGAGACAAAGTGCATTAAATGTTACAGTGACATATTAATTAATGGATTGATTATTTTAACATTTTTATTTGTTCACATTCATATTTAATACACTTAAGAGTTGTGCTGCAGATTAAAGATGCAGTTTGCATTATGCATTATTACAT
>JAPZDZ010000009.1:6401781-6413076 GCA_029783805.1 Acanthurus tennentii | reverse complement strand
TCTAAGAAAATGTTCCCCATCGTAATGTTCTTCATGCAGCTGTCAGTTGCCACTTTAACACAACCTGTTCAAGTGGGAAAAATTGTGCTGTCATTGCGCCTCATCATTCTGTATGTAATTTACAAAGGCGGTATGGGGATTATTGCTGTTCCGGAGGTAGTAACAGCACTGAATCGATGTCATTGTAAAAAAGTAAAGCGGCATGTTGGCAAAGTTGTGTAGCATTTTGGTGGTTTGTCAATGATGCAACCTAGAGATTTAAAAACTGTTAGCAGGTAACTCAAAGAACAGCGACCAAAAATTTGTGGACTCAAGGACTTCTGCTCTTTCCAGGAGATCCCTTTTCTTCGAGAAGAGGACAAGATCAACAGGCATAGTAAAAAACTGCCAATTGCATGTTTTGCCATTGTGATTGTTTAGATAGCAATGGCCAACGTGTATGTTATCAAACTATTATATCAGGCAAAAATGCTGTTGGTATTATATTTCAGGCTTGTCATGTATTTTAAAGCATTGCCATCATGCTATTTAAAATAGCAGACTGGAGAAGGGATAAAATGTACATACTGAAGTCTGTTTTCGAATTCAGGACTTCTGCTTGTACCAGTATATAAAAACTATTTGCCGAAGAGGATCTGTTCTTTTTCCATCAAGGCTAATGTTTATACAGATTTGCAAACCTGCATACCCATAACCACATTGTTTATTTTGTTTATTCAGCACATTTACACAATGTTGTCATGGTATCTAAAATCCCAGACTGGAGTGGCAATGCCCCAATGTTACTTGGCCCAGTTTCAATAGCTGGAACGGTAACTCAAAAGCGACTGTGTTTCAGTGGTTTTGCACAATATCTTTGAAAAAAGGCCTAATACTGTCTAAAGCAAAATTATTGTCATCAAGTTAATTGGAAAAGCACATGCAAAGCAAACACTTTCTTTGATTACTATGTCAAACTGTCATGCTACTCAATTGAATCAATCCGTCACACAATCTCAAATCCACGTTCAGTCATTGTACTCGCTGACGATGGACAAATGGTCGACAAGGCTCGGCAAGCCTCTGAATCATGCATGTAATGCAACTCTCCTCGTAGCTGTGTGTACAGTATAGGTAACCCTCTTTCCCTTTTTGCCTCCAAGCTAATGGGTAGAGATGGAGCAGTAGGTTAAAAATGACCAAAGCAGACACAGGCACTTAGCCATTTTTAATTATATATGCCTTGCATCCCCTCAAAATAATCCTAGTGTGCATCTCCTGTAAGTGTTATCAATATGAACTGGATGCTATTTACAGACATGGAGCTCCATTCCCTTGGTTGGGAAAAGGGAAGCCAACCCTAAACCATAGTAGCTCAGCTGGGAGGACTGAAAGTACCAACATCAGGTATTTTCAGCCTTTTCTTCCATCTCAACCATAAATAAACCTTGTTCATTCCAGAGTCGCAGGGTACAGGCTGCATGTCACAGCTGTTGGAATAGCCGTGTCTCTTTTGTAAGGCTTTTAGTGTAGGTGGTGTGTTTATCCCACCGGTCACGCTGAGGCAGCCACCATGGGGCCCCAGCCCTCCTCGCTGAGTGTTGGCTGAGTTTGCCCACGCTCTGCTCTCCACTGTGAGCTGTCTGTCTCTTCCGGTACTCAAGCTGTCAAATATCTTCACAGGAAACATACAGAAGGGGGAGGGAGGGAGGGGGGAGCTGAGAGGGAACATAATTTTCACTAAATTACAGAGTAAGTATAACCCTCCCACTATTTTTTTTTCCAAGCTCTTGTGGAAATTATGAGGTAAGCCTGACACCTTGACTGCTGGATGATGTACGCAGACACCGGCAAAACAAAGAGACAATAAACTTCACTGAGGGTGTAACATTGGCTTAAGCGACATTTCACTCCCGCTGCAGAGTCACTGATAAGAGGATAAAAATCTCAAATTGGTCTCTGGTCTTTGACAACGGTTGATTGATATTTCAGCAGAACAAAAGCAGATTCAAACTTGCTAAACCTAAAACCCGAGGGGCAGAATCAGATGAAAACTAGACCTTGTCTCTCTGCAAAGACCGCAAGTTTGCTCCAGATGCAATTTAAAAACTTAGAACTGTATCAGGAAATATGAGATCAATTGTTATCTCAAACAGTTTATCTGTGCTGACTAAATATTTAAATGAATGCAAATGGTACTCCCACAATGGCTCGTAGCTCAGGATCTGTGTCGTAACCTAGTCCCACTCAGCGCTCTACCTAGTGTTTATGCAAATGATTTGTCAGAGTTAGTTTGCATTTGCGTTGCAGCTCCTTGGTTAGTGCAGCGCAGGTTAAACTGGTGCCTGCATACATATTCTTCTATCCTTGCATCGGTCTGTTTTGTCCTTCTGTCACTGCTTGTTTTTGTCCGCTCAGTAGAATTTCTGATAAAGCCAACAGCATCCATTTAGGAGTGAGGGTTAGAAATGTATCTTTGGAGCTGAAATCACTTAATTGGTCCAGTACAATACAGCATCACCTTCAAAATCCTGCTAATGGTCTAAAAAGCACTCAACAATGTGGTTTCTCAGTACATTTCTGTCTTGCTTTGTGATTCTAACCCAATCAGGTTTCTCAGATCATGAAGCGGTGGTCTTTTTTTTTTCTGTAACTAGATTTACATCCACGTGAGGCTGCCTTCAGTAACTGTGCTCCTGCTCTCTGGCACAAGTTGCCTGCTAATTTTAAGTTTTATCCTTGGTATGAAAGAGGCAACCTCAAAAGGTTCAGTCGTTCACAAGCAAAGGTGGGGTGATGAGGTTCACCACTTTGTGAATCACACGACCATATAAAAGATGTTACTACATGGGCATGGGAACATTTCTTTGCACTGTTGCTGAACACAGTTTGTTTGTAACATTGAGCTCTTGCCTCCTCTTATCTGTATAGGTATATGACGTAATCAGATACCATGTGTACTCAAAAAGAAAATCACTTTAACAGATGCAGACTTCTATATTTAAGAAGCTTTAATCATATTTTCATGTCAATATTTACATACCAAAGTATTTTGAATGCATGTCTTCTACTCGCACCAGTTTATTTACAATGTGAAATTGCTACTATTTGCAGAAAAGGATCTGCATTATTTCTCCACCAAAGCTATTGTTTATACAGATTTGCATACCTACATGGCCATGACAACACTGTTTATTTGTTTTATTCAAAATCTGTAAATAATGTTTTTTATTTCTGTGAATAATAGGTTACATGGTTGCCAATGTTGACACTGAGTCAGTTAATGTTATTGTACCAAATCAGCTGATTGTTCTTTACCACAACAACATTTAGTTTCCTCCTTCCTTTGATGCATTTTATTCAATTTTTTTTTTGTTTTTGTTTGCTGTAAACAGGATAGCCTGCCAGAGACGCACTATTAAACCAGTAAACAATAGCAGGGAGACATTAATGCCATGTCATGTGTATTTACTTCATCCTGCTGCCTTTCCAAGAAGCAACACTCCATCTGTATGCTGTGCGGACAATAACCATATATGTAAGTAAGACTGTTGGATGTCAACAAGCGGCGTTGAGTGCAGCCTCCTATATCTGTCTCCTATTATTATTGGTGAAGCAGCTGTAGATGTCGACCCAGGTGTATGATGGATCTCCTGCACTTCACTGACAGCAGATATTCCATTATATCAACCAGCAGTCACTGTCTCCTCCCCTGAATTACTGCCAGCCCTGGTACTTACCTCAGCACCAAATTGGCTTAGCCAGTAAATGAAAGATTTGAATAATACATTCCACCTATCTGCCTCCTTTTCTTTTTTCCGCCCAGACGGTCAGGATTTCATTTAGTGACATAATAATCTTTTCATTTGCAGCCGTTCCTCACAGTTTACACAAAGCATTACCACTCTCTCCAGTGCAAAACAAGTCAAAACTTCCTGATATCGAAAGCAGTATTGCTGACATTTTATCTCCTCATGATTGTGTGCTAAAGGTCCTTACTAGAAAATCTAAACTAAACTGATATGTCACATGCAGTGATGCTTTAGCAAAGTCTAGTAGTTTTTGTTCTTACATTTCATAATACATAGGGCAAATTACTCAATTATGAACAATTACTCATTGCTGATTCTGAGGTCGAGAACTTTTTTGTGAGATAGTGTAGTCGGTTTTAAAGAAAATCATTCAGATGTATTAAACTTGAATTAGATGACTTAAAAATTATGTGTGAGAAGATTTCTGCTGTTGGGTAATGTGAAATGCAATATTCAGACTTTGTTCAGTCATTTGTGAAAAAAGAAAAGTAAATTGGAGAACAGAAACAAAGTAATTGAGACCATTTTTTTTAGTTGATCATCTGCAGAAGAAAGTCATAGAGTCACGTGTAGACTGTTATTTAGAGTCACATTCATTGCTGTTCTTGCTCGTTTTGAACAGACAATCTGGTTAAACGTAATGTGCTGCTTCAAGCTTAAACCCGAAATAGAAGTTAAACCCCCAAAATGCAAGGTACAGAGTGACCACAGGGTGAAACACTACAAATGTAAAAAAAAACCTATTGCAACCTTGGATTATGTGAAAAGTTTATCTGTGTAGTCTGTCTTTATATTGAAACTCTGTATCTCTAGATTTACCTGCATTTTCCTCACAAATCTTCTGCATTAATAAATCCAGCAGGATGACAAGATGGCATGGCACTACACATTTTGATTTATCATATATTCTCTTATACTTACTTATTCTTCACTGTACATCATAAATCAATTCAAATCATTTGTATACTATGAACAAACACAGCCACTTCCATTGGGAATCAGAGCTCATACCTGGATGATATTTACATGATTGTGCCCCAAAGGTAAATTCATCTGGGAAGGTTCATTATGAAAACCCATCAAGCCCATCACATCTGCTATACCTCGAAGGGAGAAGAGTCCCCCATGTTGTATTTGAATAAAGGAATAAACAAACCAAATAACATTTTAGATACTTGTACTTATGAGCCCTATGAACCTATGAGTTAGGTTTCAGAATTGAGGCAGAAACTTTGGCATTTGTCAGAATTCACGTAGCTTTTCCTGCTCGAAATAAAAGGAGACCTTTGACTGTGATCTGTCTGTCTTCGTCCTGCCAGCTGTGGGTCCTGATATCTTCAAACCTTTATGTTTTGAATTCAGGATGGTGCTTTCTGGGCTCAAAGGCTACAGTATCTGTATGGGGTCATGTATCACTATCGCCCCAGGGTCGAGGAGATATTAGGGAGCATGATACAGTGTGTCTGTCATTCTCAGTGCTGCAGCTGCACTGCTCTGACTTCCTGGACCAGGCTGTCCATATCCACATTTCACAGCTCCAACGTGACTGCTGCAATGAGACAAGACATCGCAGCGTCTGTGCCAAGTCCTCACACAACCACTTGCTCCCTTTCAGAGAAGAGCATCTGCAGCCTGGCTGCCGCTTCCCGACGAGCTCGGGTCATCCCCCAGACTACGTCATTACAGAGGACATCAGGCTGCACTCTCCATAAATTAAATCTGGGACTGCATTTACACAGGGACTGTTTAACCCTTGAGGCACAGATCAAATGTTTTCACAGCTATATCTTGGCATGAAAATATCACATTTTCTTGTGTTTTACATGTTCCATGCTCCCCAGGTAGGGTCTCGGTCAACCTTGTCGGTCAACCACAGTAGGTCTGATCATGTTGTGATCAGTCTGTGTATCCTTGTTTGCTTGATTTGGATTTTGTTTATGTCTGAACCCAAAGGGAGAGTAAAGACACTGTTGAGTGTCCTCAAATGCAAAATATAGCTGCATTTTAATATATTAATATCATCTAATATTCCTTGCAAACACCATCCTGTGTCAAATTGCGTGGGTGCAGGTCCATATGGGTGGTAATTTGTATTCTGCAAGTTCTCAGTTTCAATAATTTATCATTGATATGTATTGATTTACTATCACAGGGACCAAGCTGGCCTGACCTCTTCCGTGAAGTATGGCCTACTTCAATAGCCGCCCTGCCTCCTCCCTTTCATTGCTCCCCCTTCCATTTAACCCTGGTATTTACAGACTATTTTTAACTGTCTAAGGAGGCTTTCTAATGTTTTCAATTGACATGAGTGTGCTCATACACCATCTTGCAACATGCAGCCTGTAATCGAGGATGGAGGGACAGAGGGCATCATGTGTCTTAGAGATTGTAAAGCAGCTCGGGGCAAAGTTGTGATTTGTACAATCAGACTGTGTAAATAAACGACTAGATTATGAAGAAAAACACAAATATTGTTATAAAATTAAGTATATATTAAGTGTATACTGCAAAAACATAATATTGAACCAAGTACAAAAAAAAGATCATTTCTTTTTCACATACAGTCAAGCTCCCTCATAATACGTTTTTTATGAATATTGGTCATACTAAGCACTTCTTTTGATTATTAAGGGGCCCCCTGCTGGCAGGAGCAATGGACCACTGCGTGGGGGAAATATTATCTCCTTTCATGCAATACAAAATTAAACATTACCCCCAACTAGAGTGTGAAATTGACCAATTCAAAACAGCTTCCAGCGCGGTGGTGCAGCCAAGAGAGAAAAAAGAGGAGGAAAAGTTTGCTCATCGATAGACGGGCTCCAGCCCCAAAGCTCATGTGACGTAGTCACTCCGACCGTCTTCATTAACGTGAACCTATTCAGTTTTTATAACACACCGGCTATCATGCGTTTTCACTTCAAGCCGGAGGAGTTGCCATAACCCTTCCGGCATCCGTGATGAACCTGCCACCATTTATAGCCTCGCGGTGACAAACAATCTTATTATGAGATTTAAACTTTGCCTCGGCTAGACGGGGAGGATCAACATGCGCTCCTCTCACACTTTTTCCCCGTAGTTTCCCTGACACCGTACCTACCTACCCACCCGCCTCCTCTGATTGTGGTTAAACGCCGGTGTCAGCTCTCGGTGTAATAGAAAAGCCCAAGCAGCGCTTCGGGTCTGTTCAGCATACATAAAGGAGGCGAGCGGTGAGAGGAGCTCAGCCCTGAATTAAATCACTCACAGCTAAATGGATCTTTGAGACTCTCTCCCTTGACGCAGTCAGTCGCCGCTCTGTCCGTTTTTAAAACAGAAAACTGGGATTCTTTCTGTTCCTTTTTTCTTTCTTTTTTTAAAATCTAAATGTCTCATGTGACTGAAAATGTCTCGTGTTCGTGGTGACATACAGTAAGCTGTCGGCTTTGCATCGGGAAGACGCTCTTGCTCCGCGTTCATCAAGCAGGTAAGCTGTTACAGAGCTGCTAGATTTTCACTCTTTTAATAACGCAGAGTTTACAGTAAAATATGCTGTTCTTCAAGTCTTTCTGCATTCACACTAGGGGGGAAGCAGTAAATCTTTCTGGGGCACTGTTGTTGAAATGAAGTGCTTTAACAAATACTGGCATTTAAACAGTAATGTTCAGCTGTTGTGTGCAGAACAAAACCTCCAACTCTTCAAATACAAAGTGCATACACACCTTAAATGCGCAGCTGAACTTGTGCACAATCAGTCGGTGCATTTTGCGTTCATTTCGGACTGTGAACGGGACATGGGGGGGCACTTTTTCGCTTTAACTGCGATTAATGTACGAAGCAAATAGTATTTGTGGCTGTTTTGTTTTCATAAATCTGTATATTTGTTGATGTCAGTAGGGGTGCAATTTATCACACATTTTACTGGGCAAACGCTCCACCACATACAGCTCCGGTGAAAGTAGTGTGTACTTTGCGAGTGTGGAGCTCCGGTAACACCGCCCGCTTGAGCTGTCGCTTCAGCACCACGGACAGCTCCCCGACCGCTTTACTCCACCAGAAAGGGCTCAACTTTACTCCAGAGATTCACACCGAGAAATCTGATCCATGTTCACATTTAGGTTTAACACCACTGCTAACGTGAAGGTTTACTTTGCCTAGTTATTGTTTAGATAAAACTAATAAAAAGCATTTATGGCATTATGTCATATAAAAACCTGTATGGCAAACGCTGCGATTCTGACGGCTTTCAAACACAAATAACAAATGATCAGTGCGTTGCATGGCCTGAACCTATTATGTACTCATTACACGGTGCTTAGAGTACAGTAGCCCTGTGCAGTCTCACTCAGATTAGCCGAGGATTTTGCTGCGTCTGTGCCATCTGTCTGGGAAATGCATACTATATGCTGCACACTCAACGTGTTGATTTATTTGATATGTGCAACGGCCTCATATGAGTTGATTAAGTTATTCTAGTCGGAATTGGCCTTATTTTTTTAAAAAGATGATGGTCAGTTCTTTAGTCTTTCACACTGATGAGGACTCTCTGTATTGTCTGACTGACAGGAGGAGGAGGAGGAGGAGGAGGAGGTGTTGGTAGCGGGGGAGATCTGTAGTCCAGAGCATAAGGGTTCAAAAATGCTGAAACAATGCCAGGTTTTATTATAACCTACATCTGTGGCCGCACGGCAGCCAAAGAAATGACAAGCATATAGGAACAATTCTCTGGCTTTCCGCTCAGCTGCACTATGGACGTAGGTGTAGGAATGCTGTATCATCTTTGTTCTGGCTAAATAATGTGTTACTGTGCTAGTGACATTTAAAGCCAGGGAAGCATTCAAGATGTACAATCTGTTTTATGCGGCTGAACCTCTGGCATTGTGTTAATTGCCATTCCTCATTTCAGTCATTTGATACAGAGGATCAGTCTCAGCTTGACCCCACCACCAGTATCTTACTTTCTCCAACTTTTCATGTCCACAGTTGTGACTGTTTCCCAACATCTTGGTTTTGCTGCTGTTGCTAAAGCTCTCTCTCGCATTAGCCTTCACATCTCCCTTTTTCCTGTCCCCGTCTCTCTTATCTTGATTATGCAGCTGGATGATTGAGTCAGCTATTTTGTATGCAAGTTGCTTTAGCTTGGTTCTTTGTGGAGGAGAGAGAGAGCGAGAGATCGTGCTGAGGATACTGAGAGAGAGAATTACAGCTTCTCATGATGGTGAGGAGTGGAAAAGACGAGGCTGCCCTGTTCGATAAATTGCTGTTTGAGAGAGACAGATATCCTCGGGGGACAGCGGTTTTGGAAATGTGACCAACCTTTCTAAATGGAAACGGCAGCGCACATTAGTTTTCCACGGCTCTACACTGCAGATGACTTGAATAGAAGCATTCAAAACTCTTTGTTACCAAGTTTGTCTGCTATAAACCCATTTCTCTAAATTGAGATTTCAGTGGCAAGTCATTTTTGAGTAGTGATTGCACACAAAAATGTAGCGCCATGGAGAGGGGTGTGTAAAAGGGGGGGTTTGGGGGTTGGAAATATCCCCATTTACAGTCTCAGGCTCATATCCAAAGACATCCAGCATGTAACTGTGACACTCCCAGGCTGAGTCTCATTGTGAACACTTACCTGATGTCACTGCCTTTTGACTCACCCCATATTTTCTGATGCTTAAGAAGTGTAGGAGGCAAAAAGAAACATCTTTTAATCTTTTTATCTTTCCTACACTGCTGATCCAGTTGATAGTCAGTGTATAGTACTGATGTTGGTGCTTTTTATGTGCTTGCTGAGGTCTACAGATGCCTCCCATGGTGATGATGAAGATGCAACAGGAAAAACCATTACAAATACAATGCACATATGTTTACAATCTTGGCACATAATTACACTGTAGAAAAGTTACAGAGGCTTGGCCAACTATGTGCTCAAACAGCCATGCTCCGGTTTTGTGGTTAACAATGTGTAAAGAGTAATCAAAGGGACCAGTCAGGGTTTGTACACAGAGCTGTGAAACATATGGTACAAACAGCATGCCATATTTCACTTCCACAGCTCTCCACAACCATTAAATTCAAACCGCAACTTCCTGTACTTTGTGTTAGGGTGTGTGTATGTGTGGCATTTTACAAAGAACTGTTGCACCACCTCAGTTCGAAGTGTCCCATGTGGCTGTTTCATAAAAGGAAGAATGAGCTCTTTTTTTTCTCAGTAGCGAAAAACGGTGAGGCTATAAAATTAGTTACAGGAGAAAACATGAACAAATGTTATTTCTTCTTCACTAAGTGCCAAATTTTTGAATTGAATGCAGGAAATATAATTCTGTTTGACCAAGCAAAAAACACATATACAGTAGATTATGTATAGTTTTATTGAACCACATTGCATTAGAGTTAAAAGCCTTGCAATTTAAAGAAAACAAACCTAGTTTGCCATTCTATTTATTGTATATAGTTTTCAAGCAATAACCATTCAGTTCCTAGACATCCTGTAATGACCTCTCTCCATATATTTTCACAGTAAGTGACAGTCATTCCTTCGCCTGGTTCAAATTGCCTTCACAAGATATTCACAGGAAACGATGCATGCGTGTAATCCACTGTCACTGTTTTTAATGTTATCTCATTGATAACAGCCTGATTGTCTTCACTCTACTGAACCTGCATCACAGCTAAATTAAGTTACTGCCACGCTTTCACATTAAAAGCATTCAACTGGCAAGCACTGGCTTTTATTGTGAAGCACTCACAGGATACCCGAAGCTGCAATTATTCTTGACTGACATCTTTAATAAAAAGGTGAGTTTGTGTGTCTGCACTTTAACAGAAGTACCAGTTGTACTTAAAAGTGTTTGCTGTAGCATGAAACTGCACTTATTATTACAACTAACTGCAGGTGTCACCGGATGAGCCAGAACTGGAAACAAGCCGAAACTTTAAAGATGGCAATTTCAGAAAAAAATATTTAAAAAACGAATAAGAACTAATACTGCATATCAAACAATTCTGATTGATAAGAAGGAACCTTGTATATTTGATGATGTAATGGTGACCTAGAACTATTAATCATGCATTACCTTGGCTTTGAAATCATACGTCAGTGAATACATTATATAACTGTATGTGTTTTGCTTTGAATCTTTTCTTCTAAGCATTTCAAAGTCAGTTTTTGCACCGGTGAGACTTGTGAGAGTTCTTTGTAGTGAAGGACAGGGCCATCAATGACACTGTCAGAGTAGTGCCTCAGGACAACAGACATAAAAAGGAAATGTTATTGACAGTAACTTAACATTCAGGAAGGGAAGGCAATTTGTTGAGGATTTCCAATATCTAATAAAGGCTGTAACTAGCAGATAAGGCAGAAAATGAACAAAACTGCTCCCCCTTAAACGCAGCTGCCCTTGGGTACATTTTATTTAGCCTGTGC
The DNA here is from genome assembly GCA_029783805.1 of Acanthurus tennentii. NCBI lineage: Eukaryota > Metazoa > Chordata > Actinopteri > Acanthuriformes > Acanthuridae > Acanthurus > Acanthurus tennentii. Next base: position 6,401,886 of record JAPZDZ010000009.1, on the reverse strand, counting down.
ATTACGAAAATGGACCATTCCTGAGATGATATCTCCTTGAGAGCATGCAAATAATCATTAGCAAACTTCACCTTGAATCAGCAGCTCATGTGCCATTTACTGCAC
>JAPZDZ010000009.1:6368549-6378884 GCA_029783805.1 Acanthurus tennentii | reverse complement strand
GAATCTTATCGTCTTCTCAGTCTGTAGAGTCTCACAAGCTGAAGGACTCATCAATAGACTTGAGGAAGTTGCCTGAGAGAAGCCAGAAAGGTTCAGGAAGTGAACAAAAAAGGTGACAGCAATGGTCCCCTGGTGTGCTTGTGCTCCGCAGGTGGCAAATAACCTGAAGACTCTTACAATGACTACCAGCTCTACTTTAAATGCGATGGTGTTGAAGAAGTAACGGAAATGGAAGAATCTGATAATCATGAGCTTCCAGGAGCAGGTGTACGTTATCTGTCATCTACAAAGTCATATAAATACAGCCATGTTTTCATTTTGCACTTTTTTTTTTTTTTCTAGGGTGTGTTAAGGCAGTAAGTATAGTAAAGAAATAGAGTTGGTGCAGACTGGGATAAAAAGACTGGAGGGGAAACTGTCACAACCTCTGACAGACGCGCTGTACCTGAGCGCCGCGGCATGAGTCAGTCACGAGTATAAGCACAGGACACCTCTTCATGTCCCATCTCCCCTTAGCTCCTTCAATGCATTATGGGTGATGGACGTGTGTCAGGTGATGAGAAAAAGTCGAGCGACTTACACCGATCATTTGCTGCCTCACATCTTGGCAGTTTAACGGGTTCGTGGAGAAGGAAAGATAGACAGTTGCTCAGTTCTCTTGGAAAAAGACAGACCTCTTCCTACAGATCAGCTGTTACACTCACTGAACTGACAGTCAGTTCTTTTGCTTCCTCAAAAGAAGCCGTAGTCGGCGTCTGCCTGTTGTGAAATGTTCCATTTTTATACAATATTCCTCTGAGTACGTATGTTGCCTGTTTAGTCGATTGTTTGTAGAGAAGGTTTCTTTTTTTTTTTTTTCCCTCAAACCGGCACAGAGAAACAAGTGTTCTGACAATTTGTTGCCATCATTCAGTGCGGATCCCACATTGCAGCATGGCTTCTGTTTAAGTGAGGCTGTGTCGGCCTGTGAGGGAGGCGCAGACAAATGCAAGCAGTGGGCGATTTGAAGAGGGAAGAGGGGCGGCGGGTGGGAGGGGGGGGATGCCATCCTCCTTGTTAGCAGAATGACCAAAACGCATCCCTCTTGTTAACCTGCCATCCCTCCTCTCCATCCCCCAGCAGCAGAGAGAGTGCTGGGGCAGGGGGCTTGTTTAATTGAATATTGTCAGTCCAATCTGCCTGACTCAGTGATCCTTTATCTGGCTGAGGTTCGATCGAATTAAAATCCATCCACAGCTCTGAAATATCAGTAGTTTAACTGCGCTGTGTATTGATAAGTGAATGTTGCTGTCCATGGTGCTGTCCATGGTGCTGAAGCAGCAGATGCTTTTATAACCGCTTGTGTTGTTGTTGCTGCTCCTCTGTCAGTTTTGTCATGGATCTATAATATCTTTAACATTATATATTATCAATACTACTTTGGACACTGTATTATTGCATGCATACTTTATTGAGTGCTGCTATCATGATAAAGTGACTAGTAGCAACTTCCGATCACTAAGAAATAGAGAATCATAGAGTCACACTGCTGCTTGTTGTTGTGGTTTTCCTTAAATTTTGTTGTAATATTTCGATGATCATTCAGTTTTTCTGTCCTGTAGCAAATGGCCTAAACTCACAGCTGTTGTACTCAGGTTTGGATGAAATATACCCTAAGCAACAGAGGTTTTTCTTGAAGATCTTGATTTAATTTATTCTTTTTACCATTGTTTGAATATCTCTTTCCATTGCAGGTAATGTTATCCAATAGAGATTATCTCATGATTATATTTCATTTAAGATATGTTTCAATTAATTTTAAGCTCAAGTCAGTTAATCAAATCAAAGTACAAAAAAAATTAACAACTGTCTGATAATACTGATCATATTTATAACAAGTAAGCCAAACTATTTTCCGGTCCAGAATATAAAAATATAAGGGTCCTATGCTTTTATTTGTCATATGTAATAATAGAGTCATTCTCTTTTCATTTTAAACTGTTAGACTGTCCTAATGTTAAATTATCTTAATTTAAAAAAAAAATAGTTTTGGTATAATATTCATAGCCTTATAAAATGGGACAGGTGATTCAGTTTGAAGCAGCAACCTTTTACTTAACAACACTTGTGTGAGACAGCAGAGGAGGATTGATCTGATTAAATCATCAGCAAACACTGTTTTTGGCTTGTAAATGTCAAGTAGAGGAGACAGACCAAATACCATTTTATGAAACATTACTTATATTATATAGGTTGCATGCCAAATAGTGGTATTTGTCTTACCCTCTGGAGGATGGCCACATAAATTATAATTTGATCTAACAGTACAGTCATATATATATATATATATATTAATTTGAACTGAGATTGCTCAGCTCCCAACTATGCCAGAGATTCACTTTCTAATCATTTGCAGGTAGTTTTTTTTGTGAAGCTTTGATTTTTATATGATCTAAAGATGTCACATTGTCCATTCAGTGAATTAAATAATATAATGACACAAATAACATGATCCCCTTCTTTTAAAGTGACATTTGAATGTTTCTGCAGCTTCAGCTGAAATATAAAAAATTGGGCTGAACCCAAAATGACCCACATTTGCAACAATGCTTGTGATTGAGATATAACACAGTTGTCTCTATCGTGTTGACACTTTATTCTTTTGGGTCTTTCATCCTTAATACTCGAAGTCATGATCTGAAGCAATGATATTAAATCTTTGAGGGAATATTTTGCGCTCATCATTAGCTTAGTTGGTAGATTTCAGGCTTATTTACTGATTGCACAAATGAGACATGAAATGAAAGCCACCAAATTGGTGGTCATTAGGGAGGCAAGCCATTTGTGGAAGCATGCATCTCACTGGCTTTGACTGCTCTTGTGGATTCATTGTTCTAAAGCGTCCATTAAGTACAACGCTACAGATTGAAAGGACCTATTAAACGTTGCAACGATAACAACAGTCTTGAATTGTAAGTCTAATTTTACAATCAGTCCTTGAACGGGCCTCTTTGCCACCGATTTCTCTGTCTATTTTCACTGAAATTTGCATATGTACAGCCATTGAGGATGATCACACTCAATCCTACGGGGGCTGCTTCTCATGAGCGGCAACACAGCTTCTCTTAGAGTAAGAGTACGCTACTGTGGCAAAGTGCAATTACTGCACTTGCTGCCCCAGCACTGCCACAGCGATGTAATTATCTCTGAAGTTGGCCCCGATGCAACTCCCACTGTTTAACCCTCGTGTAATAGGTCAGCCGGGATGGTCCACCCCTCCCCCCCATACTGCCCTCATAGCAGGAGGTGGAGATGCATGGTCTGTACAAGCCAGACAACAGACAACTGCCTTACGCGTCAGACGAGAACAATCCAACACATCCCACCTTTGTGAAGAAGAAGATGGACGAACTAACGTAACTGTCCATTTGACGGGAGCCCCACTGTGTGTAGGGCAACATGCAGGGATCACAGCTTGACAAATAAATCCACAGGGCAGTCCAAGACGACTCATTTCGGCCATACTTTCTACAAGAAATACAACCCCGTGGCTTTGGTTTTATAATATGTTAGACTATCAAGTATTTTGTTTTCATCTCACCTGGCAACACCTGCTGTAGCTGGAGATTCTGGGCAGATGAGTCAGTAGTTGTCAAAAAAAAAAATTCCACCCACATAACTATTTCTAACAACATGATGTGTTGTTTATGCATTTAATTTTTATTTCACAATAGATAAAGCTTTAAAAAAAAACTTTTGTTGGAAGGAGTTTTTGTCTTGAACTTGCAATAGAAATGCTCCTGTTTTCCTCGAGCCTTCAGTCTCTGTGGTGAATATACATATACCTGACTCTCACTGTAGTATGATGGCTAACAAGTGTACCGCTCCTTTTAAAAGCCACTAAGTTCATGTAGCTGATTAAGAGGACACAATGGAAATAGCTTGTGCTAGGTTAGGAGCCATAAAAATTACATGAAAACACTATTAAAGTTGTAATAATCTACTTCGGTCTCTGGTTGCTACCTAGAGCCAATATTTTCTCCATCCACAAGTTTAACCAACCAGAATTTTTGTTCCATATTCCTTTCTTAGTAAAAATGTCATTTTAATCAAGAGCATTTATACTGACATCAATTGTTTTCGGATTATTCTGAGAAAACCTGCGACAGATTATTCTCTCACATAACGCTATTAAAATTGAGGTTATACAGTCTCGTACTGTAAATCAAATAAATTCTTTAAGATCCCCAAACTGAGGAGAAACGGTCATCGTTAGTCGTCTAGGCTTTCAAACAACCACTGAACCAGCTTTGAGACCACCTGTGAAATGGAGATGTTAGAAAAAATGGAGCACATTTCGCCAAACATCTTTTCCCAGTAGAACGATGATGTAAGCACACAGGCTTTTAGGTGGCTGGTGTGCAGCCAGGTAGAATGACATATGGCAAGGAGGCATGAGCAATGTGCTGCAAATCACACTTAGGTGAACACAATCTCTGCCTTGACTTTCAGGTTTCATAAATAATGCAGCATGGGCAAAGGAAAACATTTGGACTTCCCGGGAGCAAAGACAAATACCTTTTAAATTCCACTTTTAAGTGCACTTGTTTAAAGAAAAAAAAAACATTTATAGCCAGAGTGGCTTGGAAATGCCACTTGACTGTTCAACTTTGACCTGAAAAAACACTCTTGTATTTTAAAACACAACATAAACCGACCCAAGCAGGTCTGAGACTGGAAGAGAGTCCAGACAGAGCAGCTGCATCATCTCATTATGTTCCAGTTATGTGATTGTGTTGTTTTTATTTAACGTTATTGGTTATAATTTTTTATTTGTTACTGAATTGTTTTTCCCGTGAGTACTATCAGCTGACTGTGTCATCTCATCTCAACTTCATTTACGGTTCTGATTTTGTGGCTTGTAAAGTAACTCCTAACAAGCTGCTTCTTCTGCTCAAAGCTGGGAATCCCAGTATATAAAAACAGATGATAAACAGCTCCAGCAGCAGCTATCTAGGATCACCACTGTAACTTTTAGTGAAAACAAGTGCCCCAAAGAGAGACACAGATCTCAGGACAGCAGCTAGTGAGAAGGAGGTTATCTGCTAAGAGGGCTCTACAGACTTTTTTTCTTCTCTTAGGCAAACCATGAAATAATAAACTTTAATACGACAAGTAATGCTGCCAACAAAAATGAGAGTTTTGGTTTATTTTGCGCACACACAGCCCCCCCATTTGCATGCAGAAGTTATTCCTCTTTGTGGTTCACCATTATGCTTAGTACAGTGAGTGCTGCCTCCACCCGACTGAGAGTTAATTAATTACAGAGAAGTATGACCTAGCTGGAATCTGTATTGATGGATGGATGGCAGTTTCTTGGAGGAGGGTGGGGTGGGAGGGGGGCGCGGCACCCGCAGAGCTGTGACTGGCTCATTCAGGTCCGTCCAGACTGTCTGTGAGGCCAGATTCATTCACAATGTGCTCAGCTCAGATTTCTGTTTTTTTACCGTTTCACTTTTTTTAATTGCTCACACATTCATTGAACAGTCTGAACTAATAGTCGAACTCCTGCATCATGGGAAGCATCCCGAGTTTTCAGGTGATACAACAGTGTGAAAAACAGTGTGAAAAGTATGCACAAATATTCAGTCTAGATTGCAGTTACTGTTTGAAACTGAGTGAGGGAATGTTTATGACAGGGAGGTTGGGATATTTGAATAGAAAGCTACCATATGGCACTGTATGCATTAAAATATGTTTTGTTTTGTTTTTTTAATTTGGATGTACCCATTAAAACAGTTATTTTGAAAAACTGAAAGGGGGCAGAACAGTTAAGTATATGATGTTCTAGGACTAAGTAGTAGTTCTAAATATATTAACCCTAATGGGACTGCATTTGTACAGGGTTTTTAGAGTAAGGTACAGCATGCACTCACATTCACACTGTAGTAGTGGATAAAAGTCAATGAATAAATGTGTGAAGAAGTGAAAGGAGGGAAAGAGAGACAAACGAAGAGAGAAACAGTAATAAGAAGGGAAGCTTTTCTGCCTCGGACAGCTTGTGGGCTTTTTGTGTGATAGCTGGTGGCTGTAGGAGGCTGTGAAAAGATAAGGTTTACTAATGGGGTGTTCAGGAGAACATTTCATTTATTATCGTACTCTACTAATGCGACCGTGAAGTAATATCGAGCCTCGGTGCTATTCATGCCAGCTCTGAGAGGTTTACATTGTAGGAACTGTTGTGGTGCTTCCAAAACTGTTAATCCTGGTAGAGAAGAGGCAGCTGCAGCCCTGAGAGGCTGTTATGAAGTGAGGCTTCAGAGCAGCCGTGGGCCACGTTATGTTCCACAGACCTGATACAAAACCTTTAATCTTTTCCATGAACATATTTCAAGTATTATCTATCCCTCCATGGTAGCTTTTTTGTTCTTGGCTCTTACTTTGGCTGTAATACAGACCAAATTTACCAAATCATGTACAATGAAACGTGAACTCTAAATATTATACCATGTTTTCTTTGAAGAGTACTCAACTAATTAGCATTGCACTCAGTGTTGTTGGACAGAGACAAGATGTGCAGTTTTAAAATACTGTAAGTATCAAAAACAATACTGCAGAACCAGAGACAGTATCTTATTTAATTACATGCATTAAGCTTGTCAAAACCTGCAGTCTACTTTGACCAAAATGCATCCCGGCTGCTGACACTCTTTTTGGAAATTGGGGTTTGTTATGCTAGTAGCGGCTAATGTAGCCTGGGGCGTCTAGCCTGCAGCAAAAATCAGAACGGTCTGTAAAACTCTGTTCCTTGTAGCTCAACACTCACACAAGATTTCTTTTGTTTCCAGGCTTTTGGTCCCAACAAACACTCAAGTTGCATCACTTGAGGTGATAAAACTTAATGAAGCTCCCTCTGGAGCTAGTTTTTTTACATATGCAGCATTACTTTTCAATACTAAGCAGACTTTGATGTTTATAATCAATTGGTATTCCCTTTTCATCTTTTCATAACCTGCAAATGTTTGAGGGTTTTAGTTTTAGGCTTTTCCTAATTTTTAACTGCACTTTGAGGAGTTCAGCTTTTTTTTGAAGATATTTTGATATTCTGTGTTCACCAGAGGGGCTGAAGGTTTACAGAAAAATAAAAATAAAAAAGGTAGAGAAAATTATCCATGATTAAAACCCTTTGACCTAGTAGAAAACAGTCAAAGTAAAAGTTTGGAAATAAACATCTTTATATGATTTTTATGTAAAAGTGCACACTTTTGTTTTTTCTTCTTCCACAGTAATGCAACGAACAGACCACCAACCCTCATGTTTAAAGCCTTTTCCTGAAAAGCAAATGAGGACAGCATTGTTACTGCCGTATTTAGCGTTGTGATATATGACCTCATCACTGAGCATTTAGAGTGCCTCTCTTCTGTATTTAGATACTTACTCAATCATTGCATATGACTTAATTATATTGTCAAGGGACCATGGCTGGCATTGCCTGAGCCAGAGAGTTTTTGTAGGAGGCACTAAACACAGCCAGCAAGATAATTTATCACTTAAAGCCCTTAAACTATGAGACAGGAAATTATCTTTATAAATGGAAGGAAAAGAAGTTGTGGGGAAGAGTACATTCAATAATGCTGCACAAAGGTAAAAGTAATATTTTAACTTTGCCCTTCTGTGCTTCTTTGAATGCACCTTTGAAGCAGTATAATATATTAAACTGTAGAATGTCACATCTATCAATCAAGTATGGATGACAATTTGAGAAAATGTAAATAAAATTGTTATTCTATTAAAAAAAATTGTGTCATAGGTTGAATTTCTCTCAGTCAGTGTAATCTCCCTGATGACTTTATGAAGGAACTCATCTTGTCTGGTGCTACAAAAAAAAAAAAAAAAAAACGGACACCACATGGCAGGTAATCAGCAGAAGAGGGAACATGCATGCCTGGGCAGGAGATGTCTCACATGTGACAAGCCCAGAGGAGTTCTGGACGCAAAGAGAGAAAGTCCAGGAACAGAGCCAGAACAAACAGATGTTGGAAAATGTACCAAAAATCCAGCACAAAGCCAGATGCTTTTCTGGACAGCAAAAAAAAAATGCAAGACATGTGGGGGGAAAAAAATCACTTAGAAAGAATTCTGCCTTTGTAGGGCAAGTAAACCACATCATGTCTTAAGAGGAAAGGTGACATCATTACAAACCACAGGATGCATATCAATGAAATTCTAGACATTTAATGCATCCACTATTTTCCAATCAAATCCTTAGAGTTTAGATCGCACCAGTTATTTGATTTTCTTGGACATTTTTTCCTCAAGCAGCATGTCCACAGAGGACAGGGAGAACATAATGTATGTTCCCATCAACAAGAGGAATCACAGCGAGCCATCCAGAAAGAAGAAAGTAGAGAGAAGTTGAGTGAGTGCTCCAGACTAAATGCTCAATCACTTCAAATAAAGTGTATCTGAGACAGTGAATGGAACTACAGCATGCACGACTGCCAAAGATAAATTACACAGAATGAATGAATGAAGTGAAAAAGCGACACAGCCTGTGATGAATTGGTGTGGACGGATGTTTCATGTGATGAACTTGTGTTTAACTACAGAAGCTGAATGAATACAAACAGGAAAAGAAGCACATGACGTTTCCCACTGGGACATCAGCCCCGGCTATCTGCAGCAGTCATCTACTGATGCAGCTCCTTGATTTTGGAAAATCCCACTGCATTAAAGCACTTTACTGTGCAGGCTGCTCAATGATGCTGCACGACATGATTTTTTTTTTTTTTTTATTATTATAACCGTCATGCAAACTTGTACGATTAGATCATACAAAAGGCTTGATATCAAGAAGAGTAAATCAAAATACCGGTAAACAAAGAGCTTGCCTGCGCTCGTGGAAAATAGCATCTTATTTCATCGTTTTGACAGATGCAGGTTTCTCAAATAGCTCAGCCTGCTCCTTTCACTGCAAGGCAAGCAGCGCTACATTAAATCTGCACTTTTAAAACCACAAACCGAGGTTATGTACAACCAGTTCCAACATAATTTGGAAGGGTGTCACAAAATATCACTCTTCTGTTCCCCCTTTCTCACGACCACTCAAGTCCTATTAGATATTAAACCCTCTCGAGGGAAAACAAGATGAGGAAGAGATGAGAGGGGAAGGCAAACGGGGGGAAAACTGGGTCTGCTTGTGTGCCTCAGCATTTGTGATGAGACATTAGCCGCAATGTATGTGGAGCCCTTAAATAACCCAAGAATCCAAGGAGTTCATGGTTAAATGTGGCTGTATTTATTGCTCTAATCTCTACAAATTTATGACTAAGATTTTACTTAAATGTTAAGGAGATTTGATTATGACTTATTGAGCAGAGTTTGTTAAATGTCTTCCCACTTTATGAACCTGTCATGTCTTAGCAACATGATGAATAAACCTAAAAAAACTGAGAATAAAAACATGTCACATAAGCTCCCTTTTGAGATGTAGAAATAAAAAATAACTTAGACATGTGGCAAGCAGTGATATTTATACTCTAACTCCGGTTAGTGGTGATCTGTTTTCAACAGGTGTCTTTTAAATGCACACACAGCCACAGGCAATTTAATGCATGTTGTAGGGCTCTTCTTTAAAATTAGCGATTTTAATCATCTTTTCGAGAGCCCACGGGTGAATTCGTCTTTGTTTGTGTTCATGTTACTTGAGATAGGTAATCCATCACAGAGAGCAGCTTGTCATCTTTTATTTATGTCATTGAAATGTTGTTGTTGTTGCATGCTAATGCAGTTGACACATCACCAGTATCTCCACTTACAAACTAAGATTATCAAGATTTTTCAAATTCAGCCGTCATTTGTTTGTGTTTGTTTGTCTCTGAGATTCCTCCAAGTCAAGTTAATACACAGTCGTCACAGTTGTCACAATTAATAAATTCAATAATTGATCCCAAATATAGAAGAAATAATATACAATACAACTGCATGAAGACACAGAGCAGATAAGTGCTTGCGTAAACATCTCTACATTGTATGAGAAAGTGGTGTCCTCGTTTGGCTTGAAAACGAAAATGAAGCCTTGTTTCTAAAATAAAAACCCAACTGCAGCTTTTTGATGACCTGCTTAATATGCAATTCAAAAGACAGACCATCAAAATTTAATATATTTGTACCGTGGAACAGACTCAATTAAACCACCCTGAAAATAGTAATAGATTTTGTGACCTATTTCCAGAATTAGAAAACACCCAAACTTTAGTGTAATTAGCATTCAGCAAAAGTTTTAACTTACATTAAGTTTGCTGAACTACATTAAACCTAAACTTCAACAGTGCATCAATTCTTTGGGCACAAAAT
>JAPZDZ010000009.1:6327759-6338855 GCA_029783805.1 Acanthurus tennentii | reverse complement strand
TTAAAGTGGCTTATATGTACACCACATATTATTGCTGTGCCACATTTGGCAAAGAATGAAAACGGGAAAGCTAAAACCGTGAATGAGCCTCAAAGACACAGCAGCTTCCCCATTTACAGTAAATCTGTAGAATATAGAGCACAAGAAGGCTAAACCATGAGTTAGAGAATCACATTTATGCTCATCCCCGAGGCCAAGTCCAATCTATGTGAAACATACAAAGCCTCAGATTACAACAACAATGTTCCAGTGTATTAGTTTAGTGACAGACTGGATAATGTTTGCTCTTGGAGAAGATTCAGAGCAGAAATGATTTTTTTTTTTCATTGGCACAATGTTGAATTATTCTGTTATTCTTCATTATTGATCCGTTAAAGGGCTTATGCTTTTTTAATGTAACATGAAGCAATGAGCTCTTTTGTGCTGTAGGTTTCTGTAAGGGTGTAAAGGTTTGTTTGGAAATATAAAATGTTAAAAATATGGGGATTTTGTTATTGGGTGGTGCAGTATCTCTGTGGTTAAAAGTGTTGACTCACAGTGGCGAGATCCTGGGATTAAACCCAAATTGGGTGGACAGGGAAAACCCAAAACACACACCGGCCCCAGCTCAGAATCTGTAGAAGCATATAAATTAATATTGAATTCAGACCTTCACAATTGAGGTTCAATAAAAACCAAGGTTTTGTTGAGGGTTCGGTTTGGTTCAGCTGTATTCCCCTAGAAATTACATTTTTGCTCTAATACGGAGCAACCCTATGCAAAAAAATGTAATCCTGTATGATTTACTTTCTTAATGAATGTATCCTTTCACTGAAAATGCAATTTATTTGTTTTCCCTACAATATCTGCCGATAAAATTGCAAGTAGTTAGGCATGCACTCTGTATGCTCTGGTATATAGAGTGCAATGTTTAGTTTTACAGTCTGAGACAAACTTCTGTTGTTTTAAAATGTACTTTTTATGCAGGCATCAGACACAGGTGTGTATGTATAAAAGATCAGATTGCTACAATGAAAGACTGTTAGGATTTAAGACTGAGGAGCTCCTTCATTTTGTAGAACCAATCAGTGGCATATAAAGGTAAAAGGAGAGGAGTTTCCAAGTGGTAAGGAAAGTGGATCTGCAATATAAGCTTGCAGATCCACCCAAAGAAAAAACTTTTATGTAAGGCTCCAGTAACAGAGCAGCCAATACCCTAAACACAAGACACTAGGTCTTGGCATTTGTCACTGAAGTGCTGGTGAGGTTTGACTTGTTTCCTACTTTGCATGAAACATTGTTTTTAAGCCTTTTGCATACAGGATTTGTTATGTCAGTGGTTTCACCGTCAGTTCAGCTGTGTAGGCAAAAGAGGCCTACTGTAAACTTTGGCAGCATACTTTGTTGACCATAACAGGATGTGAAGGTATTATTTTTGAAGACATGCTGCTGTTCTCTGTAGGATATATGCTGAGGAAGGGGAAGTGTTACTTTCTCTCAGAAGCTGAGACTCACACTGCTACCAACGAGAATAAATGCACAGGTCCCATGACCACTGACATCATAAGCACCTGACCTGGCTATAATTATAGATATTCAGAAAAACTGTACATTTCATTATCTTCCATCTCATCCTATCACTTAACCATAGAAACATCTGACCAACAACAAATGCCTAGCAGTGCAAAGTTGCAATACTGAACCATATTAAAAAAAGCACAGCTCTAAAAAAGTACCAAAATTACAGCAAACTGGGCAACACTTACATATAGTTGAAATAACAATGAACAGAGGACATAACTGACAGTAAGATACATCTATGTAATTATAGTCTTGCAGCAAAAAATTGTTTTATTTGATTTTTGAACTCTATAAAACGATGCAGTCAGACTCAGTGACCAGATTTCTAGATGAAATTCTACCTCATGACAGTTAACAAATTCAGTTTCATACACCCACATCATTCAACCTGCAATTGAGTGTAAACATCAGCTTGCTGAATGTTAAAATCAATCAGTTGAATTGCTTCAAAAGACACATTATTATTGGCAATTGCAGTCTTTCAACCAGCGCCGCATAGCTGTGCAGCAGGCAGCGTGATAGTTTTTAAAATTTCCTCGTCAGCAGCAGTACAGTGACCCTTGAAACAACTAATTGCTGTAATGAAGGCTGTAATAATGAGTGATTTGGCAAGCTAATTGAGTGTAGTTGTGCTCTGAATCCATCTACTCAAAGAACTATAATCGCCACGCAATTTTTGAAGATAAATTTTTCCTTTTTTTTTTTTACAAAATAAAAGTTGAACACATAATTAGTAAAACACAAAATGCTTGGTGTTACACACTCAGGGCTCTTCACAGCCTTACTTTGTCTGGTATGACCAGCAACATATGGTAGCAAATGTTCTCTAATAATTTTTATAATATTGCTGTGCAACTGACATCAAAGAGCCAGTTTGTTGACTTTATGCCTATTCTCTATCTGGGCTTTTAATAAAGTACATTTTAGTAGCGTTTACCATCGTTCTTTTATTACTCCTGTGGAAACTTGGGCTGGTGTTGACAAAAAATGACATAGGATCACTTTAAAGATGGTTTAAACTATCAATATGACTTCAAAACACGAGAAAGAGAGAGACAAATAATCTAGGATTTACCTGTTATTGCAAGTTAAATCACTGTGTGAGGTAACTTGTATTATACTATTGAATGGAGCTGCAGAGGCAGATGCAGTTGGGATGTTTCAAAGCAAACAGAGTTTGTGAGGATGCCATATGTTCTATTTTGCATTTGAGAAACAAGTAAGAAAACAATAACTGTCATAAAAAAAGAAAATAACCCGTGGCCTCTGCTTCAGATGGAAGAGCAAAAGCTGTTGCTCCTGTTTTTACTACCATGGCTTGTCTCCCTTTGCAACTTGTCTTAATTTAATTTAAGGTGATCCAGTAATCACACCCTATGCACAACTTCTCCCCTTTCTCATGTATAATCAGTGTGCAAAAGGACTTTAATTTATGCAAGAAGGTTTTGAGAGGAAAATCCTTGCATACATTCATATAAAGTGTCATTTCATGTGGTGTTGGATAATTGATTTAATGCAGCTTCTTAACATCGACTCCCTCAGATGGGTCTGACAGTCCTCAGGTTAATGGCGTAAAAACAGGGACCCTGCTTTCCCCAACCTGTCAAGCAGTAATTGGCCAACAGTTTCTTTAAATTGCAGTCTGCCACAGGGACTGCAAACACCTCTTAAATTGTGTAGAAAATAATTAGTGGGGCATGAACATGGAGAGCATGCAATCAACACGACTCCTGGGATTTGAGTGCACCATTTCAACACCAGCATATGCAATAAATGTACATTTTTTATTCCAACACAGTTTAATCAGTGTTAACTATGTGTTCTCGTCTTTATATTGCAGGGTCTTCCTCCATGCACATGAGAGAGATACAGAAGGGAGGACAGTGGCAGAAACAATAAGATGAAATAGTATGATGGTAACCTTAAAGGAGAAAAGCACAAGCCAGCCTGAGGTGGTGAGATCTCTTCTGAACATCACCACAAGTTCGTTGCAGGCAAACCTTGATGAGAGAAACTCGGCATAAGGGCAGGAACTCAAAGCTTTCTGATCTGGTTCATGGGGACAGTACTATCCATCAATGAAGAGGAGACAAATAAAAGGATTGTTTCTGGTCGCTGAGAACAGTTGAACACCCAGCTGATTTTCCAACAGGATCATCTCAGTTGTACTGAATATACAGTAGTTTAACCTTCCTCTGATTTTTTTGGCCCCGCACATGACTCTCAGAGAAGCACCAATGGCCTGCAGCTTAGGCATGGTGATGAGTGCCTTGTTTTGGTCTGTAGCCATTGTATATTTGACTCATATTGGCAGAGTCAGTGGAGACTGCTGGTTAATTGAGGGTGAAAAGGGCTTTGTATGGCTTGCCATTTGTAGCCAAAACCAACCACCTTATGAGGCCATTCCACAGCATATCAACAGTACCATCGTGGACCTTCGTCTGAATGAAAACAAAATCAAAAGTATCCATTATTCTGCCCTTAGTCGCTTTGCCAACTTGACCTACCTGAACCTGACGAAGAATGAAATCTCCTACATAGAGGATGGGGCCTTTTCTGCTCAGTTTAACCTACAAGTCCTCCAAATGGGCTTCAACAAGTTGCGGAACCTGACGGAGGGGATCCTCAGGGGTTTAGGAAAGCTGCAGTACCTCTACCTCCAGGCAAACCTGATTGAGACTGTGACACCTAATGCCTTTTGGGAATGCCCCAACATCGAGAACATTGACCTCTCCATGAATCGAATCCAGCAGTTAGACGGGTCCACGTTTACCAGTTTAACTAAACTGACAACCTGTGAACTGTACACCAACCCTTTCAATTGCTCCTGTGAATTGCTTGGTTTTGTCAAATGGCTCTCAGTTTTCCCCAACAGAACCAATGAGCGGATGGTCTGTGACTCCCCGCCTGGCGTCTCCGGTTATAGTTTATTGAGCCAGAATCCCAACAATCCAACATATCGAAACGCTCTTCACATGCTCACCACTGTGTGTACTGATGACTATGTGACACCATTTATTCCTGTACCCACCGAGTCCACAACACCCCCGCCGGACTCAACACTCTGTGGGTTGGAAGACTGCCCCTCAGGCACAGAACCAGAAGACATCACCATCGGTACAACCTACAACGAAGTGGAAGTAAACCCTGTGATGAAACTGAAGCAAGTTTCGAACACAGCCGCCACCATCGAGATTCAGATTTCTAACCCTTTCAAGAAGATGTACATCCTGGTTCTGTACAACAACAGCTTTTTCACAGATATTCAAAACCTGAAAGACATAAAGGAAGAGATTGAACTTCCAAACCTAAAACCCCACACCAACTACACATACTGTGTCGCCTCAATACGCAATTCTCTTAGACGCAACCACACCTGTCTGACAATCACTACTGGTCCTTGGAGTGGAAAGGAGAGGTTTGAAAATAATGCAACTGCCACACACTACATCATGACAATTTTGGGCTGCCTCTTCAGCATGGTAATTTTTCTGGGCGTGGTCTACTACTGCTTGCGAAGGAAGCGTCAGCAAGATGAAAAGCACAAAAAATCAGGTAGCCTGAAGAAAAATATAATGGAACTTAAATATGGGCAAGAACTGGAGGGAGGGACTATTTCTCGAATGTCACAGAAGCAGTTGTTGGCCGGGGAGAGCATGGCACGTATGCCATATTTGCCATCTGCAAGTGAAATGGAGCAGTACAAATTCCAAGAGATAAGCGATACTCCCAAAATGATGAAAGGAAATTATATGGAGGTGCGGAGCATGGACCACCATGAACGCAGGGAGTGTGACATGGGAATGCCTGGGAATAGTCAGGGGTCTGTAGCAGAGATTTCCACTATTGCAAAAGAAGTAGATAAAGTCAATCAGATAATTAACAACTGCATAGATGCTCTAAAGTCAGAATCCACCTCTTTTCAAGGGGTGAAATCTGGAGCTGTGTCCACTGCAGAGCCCCAGCTCGTACTAATATCAGAACACCCACAGAGTAAATCCGGTCTTCTGTCCCCGGTGTATAAAGACAGCTACCACCACTCTCTGCAGAGGCATCGGTCCTCTGATGTCTCGCCAAAGAGGCCCAGCACTGCCACAGGAGGGCCGATGCGAAGCCCCAGGCCTTATCGTTCTGAATCTAAGTACATAGAGAAAACCTCCCCAACAGGAGAAACCATCCTCACTGTTACACCTGCTGCCGCCATCCTGAGGGCCGAGGCTGACAAGATCCGTCAGTACAGCGACCACCGGCACTCGTATCCAGATGCTCAGATAGAGGAGCTCGAGGCAACTGATGGCCACAAGTCCTCCATGTTGGAGCCTCTTACTCACTCCCGCTCAAGAGACTTAGCATACTCCCAGCTCTCCTCTCAGTATCACAATCTAAGCTATTCCTCCAGTCCTGAGTACTACTGCAAGCCTTCACACAGCATCTGGGAGCGATTCAAACTCCACCGGAAGCGGCACAAAGATGACGAGTACATGGCTGCGGGCCATGCACTGCGCAAGAAAGTCCAGTTTGCAAAGGATGAGGACCTGCACGATATTTTAGACTACTGGAAAGGTGTATCGGCCCAACATAAATCATAACCTCTTTAGGTGTTTTTAAAATGGACTACACATTGCAGAAATGACACAAGAACCTCATCTGACAACTGAATCAATGGATACTTCCATATTATAACCAACCACTCACGTGTATTACATTCTCTTTTGACTGTGAGGACAATGGGGTAAAAATTCTTTAAAAATTTGTCATATTATGTAAAGCATTCATCGGGAAAACTTTTATCTATTAAAGTGAAAATATACTGCAAATTAATAATATATATGTTACAATGGATTATAGGTTTTTGGGTATCGCATGGCCAAGTCCTGTGACAGTGGATTTGCTGTTGTGTAATATGAAACTACTATATGAAGATATGTCTACTGAAGCCTCAATATTTTTTGAGGAACTACCTGGACCCTTCATTTAAAAAGAACTTTGTTTTCTTCCCTCCCTGCATACATTTAATTAAACAAAACTATGTACAGATATGGGTTTCTATATTTGCAATGTTTGCTGTGTAAATGGAAAAGTATTAGTGGATGAATCAGGTTTTATCAAATGGAGCGCTGTTCGTTTAGAATAACTTGTTGCTGAAGAACAGCATATCACACTTTAAACCTGTCAGATCATTTGTCATATTAACCATCACCGCCTGTTGTTTTTTTTGGGTTTTTTTTACTATTGTTTTTCTAATTTTTCAAGCTTTTACATGCATTTACATGACAAGGGCAGTTTCAGTTTTAATGTCCCCTTAACCACACAATGCAGTATTCAGTGGATGGACTCTGATAGACTGCATGCAGGCAAGATGCAGTATATTTCATGCTGTAATGAAGGTCTCAGTCATCAGTTTCATAAATATTCATTTGTATCTTTAGTACCAAAGTAGAAAAAGCCGAAATGTTTACAATATTTCTGCACGGTCTGGGAATTGTATGAATATAGAGCAGTAGGTCCATGTTGAATTTTTTAAATTATTTCTTATTTTCTTTTCTATCAGTTACACCTTTAATAGTGAAAAACACTGGGATACATTAACACCCACAAACAGGAAATAGTATTGACAGCCTACTATTATCACTAACATTTCAATGGGAAGGCAGCTGCACTCCGTCACCTGTTGTTTCGGTGGAGGCAGCTGTTCTTCCCTACAGGAGAGCCCGATGGATGAATGTAACAGATACATACTCTGATCTGTCTATGGCAGCTTTTCTGTAAGGAGATATTTATTTAACGCTATTAACGACTGTGTTTTTTTTCCCTCTGCTTCAGTATTTCCTCCTGTGTATTAAATTGCTTAACGTCTGATCCGATAAATGCAGGACAGTTAGTTTGTTATTCAGATGGGCCTTGTTGCTTGCTGAGACGTTTCATTTGATTTTTACCTGCTGGGCTGTTGAATCTTTTTGTATATTATGAAAGCTACATACCAGACCAATATCAACATGCTAGAGTAAAATTTGAGAATGTGAAACTGAATACTCTGACTTACTGGCTGTGAATTTGTATATCATAAAATTTTTTGAGTAAATATAAGACTTAAAGTTTTTCCTTTGTAAGATGTTTATGTAACTTTTTTTCAAACAGGCTCATGATGATTCATTGAATATTTATGAATGAGTCAGAAAAGTTTCATCTCCATACACCTACTTATTTGACTAATTGTAACTTTGTAACTATAAATGCATATTTAATGCAGGATATGGGGTCATTACAAAGCAGAGAACAGTTCATTGAGGTTTAACAGTTGAGATTTACCTTAGTCATTTCCAGGGCTGTAGAGGAGTAATTAAAAAAAATATATTGGCTGATTTTATTCAAACTTTAGGCTCTCATTAGTCAAATTAGCACATATTTATACTGAATTTTATAAATATTGTCCAGCAAAGGAAATAGTACCAGTCAAACCTCAAGGAAGTGAAAATAATGTGGGAAGTCTTTTCATTTGTCCACATAGATCTGATGTTTCTCACCTTTTCAGACGAGCAGGAACTTCTGTGAATGTTTTAGTACCATGATTCATTAACATCATAATTAATTTGCTTAGTCTGTTTCCACTGTACTTTGTCAAATTTTTCTCTCATCAAAATTTCAACTTTCAACCTTAGCCAAGTGTCAGAATAAGAGATTTTTCCAACAGTTTCTTAAAATTTGTTGCATTTCCACACAGGTTTTGTGCTTTGTGTCCAGACACAAAACCACAAAAAAATAGGGAACAAATAAAACTCTAAATAAGTTAGATGAAACTACAAAACCAATGCAGTTTGGCCACAATCTATGGTGCTTTAAACAAAACACACACAGTATCTCCAGATGATGATGATCCACACTTAAGAGCTCAAATGTTCAAATATTCTTTTCCATTTTTTTTTTTTTTTCACATTTACTCTAACTTCAACTGGGCCATTTGGCACATTTTGCACACTAAAAAGACATCAGCCCTCTGAGTGGAAATGATTAATAACCACTTCAGTATCAGTGAATGAGAACATAAGAGAAGGACAGACTTAATGTATGTGCTGTTTGTCGAGGTGGAAACACAAGTCTGCAGCTGATGGCAGAGCTGACCCAAGGGGATGAAATTATCTGGTGACAGATTTTTTCATCAACTCTTTTTCTTTCCATTAGATATTGAGTTTGTTTTTGTATTTATAACTGCAGAAACTACTTAGCCCATTGATATTTTTTCTGTCATGATTCTGCATCCATTTCATATAAGCATGCATGATGCTGCAATTATCATCAATGGGAAATGAAGCATTCATGAGCCTGATGTGTTATGTAAACATTTTATAAAGTGTAAACCTGGTTGTCTGACTTAATATTTCAACCGCCTTAAGATTTTGGGATATGTGTACAAATGTAAATTTTCCTTTTGTTTTATTTCATTGTTGATACTGTTGACAAGTCTCCATTTGTTGTTATTTTTATAAAAGCATTTAAGTATCCTCTGAGAGCTGTCAGGTTTCTAGTTCATTTAGCTATTTAGCAACATGTTTTTATACTGCATATTGTAGCACTTATGTGTCTAATAAGAGTTTAAAGTGTTGATAAAACCTTTAGAAAGATCAACAGTTGTTGTTCAAGTGCATCAAAACAAACAAGAGCACAAAAATGTGTTTTTTTTATTTTATTTCTTAATACTATGTTATCTGCTTTCAGACAAAGTACTGTGAAATAAAGTTAAGGGTGCACATACAGTACACACTCAGCATCTTTTTTATGACTTTTAGCCAGAACAACTTAAAGGATACTCTTCAAAGCCACAAGAGCTGGTTCTTTGAGATCTGCCAGATGAGCGAGATCTCGTTCAGGTCCTAAAAATACGGACATTTTTTGTCATGACCCATGACATCTCATACGGACACTGATGGGCCACTTGTGCATCTGTGTTTGATGCACCAGGCTTTCAACTACCTCCAGTGTAAACATACCAGTGGACATGGTGGTAGTTGCAGGAGACTGTGGTTCAAGTCTCATGTGAAAAGTTAAAACCAAAAATGAGAGCAAAGGTCAATATCCTTTTCTTAGACCTGACCAAGTAGCTTTGGAGCCTAAACCTTATCAGTGTGCAACCTGTTAACAACATTAACCGAGCGTTAGAAAGACTTTACACATGCACACGAGTGCTCAAGAGCACCTTATTGCAACTCTGTGAGATGCCAAGTGGTGTAACAAAGAGGTTTGTATTCAGTGACTCTGGATAAGAACATGTTGGTCAGGGACAATGTGCTGCTGTATGAATCTTTCTGTTAAACCCATCAGTCAGATCTACTTTGGCAAGAAGACAGTGGACACTGAAACTATAACGGAGCCGTGACTGACCCAGAGTGCAGCCACAACATACACAACACAACTCGTAGCAGACATGCAATGTTATATGGCATGTGACTATAGTATTAATTAAATAATAATTAGTTAAGCCCATAAAAAGAACATTATGAACATCACTAGAGAAAACTTTTCATATCATATCAGTACTATATTCTGAGGAAAAAGTGTCAAGAGCTTGCTGTTTTTCCACTTTAATGCACAAATTTATGCAGCAAGGTGCTCCATCATTTAATCAAATTATCTACACTATAGATTAAACCTTTGTCTTAAGTGTAAATCTTGTTTAATTAAGAGATATTTTCTGGTGTTCACATTAAGAGTGTGACTTTGCAAATGTGTAAGTGGATTTTTTTGTTCAATTACTTGAGATTTGTGTGGCTCACCATGGCAGCAAATGTGTTCTAATGGTCCTGAAGTGCACATAAGATGAGGATTAATATAAATCAGGTAAGCTTGTACAAATGGGAATGATGCACAAATATAGACCTCCCCAAAAAACACATTATTTCTTTTCATATACGTTATGCCTGCCAGTCTCATTCCGTTTCGACAGACGCCTCTTCACATGTTTAAATGTGATTAGGGTAATAATGGAAGTACGTCCTGTACAATGGGATTAAAAGCCTACTTTTTCAAAAAAGGTATATATTTTTCATATTTCATCAGATATTTTTCTCATGTCAGTAGATAACTGCATAGTCAGACAATGCCGTGCAGTTTGATGGTGATATTTCAGTGTTAACATTGTTAACAGTCAGCCTTTTTTTCAGGAAACATTAACAGTAAATGTCAGAACTGGATGTCATTCTTTCAAAATCAAAGAGCAGTGGTGTCTTTCCTTGTCATTTTAAACTTATCGTATAGAGAAAAAAAGGAGCAGAAATACGTTTTTCGCCACTCTGAGTTGCTTCAGTAGACCTTGACACAGCGTGCAGGAGCTGTGTCATTGTCACAAAGGCATGGTTGCACCTATGAAAAAAGTAAAAAGCTTCATTTGAAAACATTTTTCTTTGTGTCCTTAGTCTATCCTTTGGTTAAAATAAAGAAACCAGACACATTCACAGAGTTAAAATAATCAAACTATTTGTTGAATGTGTTTCTCATCCTTTTTCTGCTTTCTGGAAGCATAATATGAGCCGTAAATAGCTGCA
>JAPZDZ010000009.1:6311570-6322740 GCA_029783805.1 Acanthurus tennentii | reverse complement strand
CTAAATGAGATTTCTTTCCGTCAAACTTTGTTGCTGCATTTGTCCCAGCTGGGAATTCACCATCGTCCTCAGTGTGATGTCTCTTAATCTCAAAACGCTGCAATCACAGGGGCTTTTTTTTTTTTTTTTTCTTTTCTGGTGGACATGTGTCCTGGGAGACTGATTGCTGAGGCACTTGTTATTTCCTGGAGAAGGCTCTGATGCATACTACAGTCCCCTAATCTGTCCAGCAATCATAAAGGCTCTAAAAGCTGTCACTGATTGCCCTGATACCGTCGTGATAATAACTCAGAAGATATGTCAAAAAAAATTTAATGATCTCCGGTAAATGAAAGGTAGCGATGATCCCTATCAACTTGTGTCCAACAGCAACCCAAATATTTACCATCCACATTGATTTCAGTGCTCTTGAAGATGTAGATAAAGAGAAAAACGCTGTAGCTGTCGACCCAAGAGCATTTTTGTTGCCTTGCAAGTCAACCTTTATGTGTATGAGTTATAAGCTGCTTTGAGTTATGTTTTTTAAGTATTATTAGCTTTGGAACGAGCAGCCTTTGACATCTGAAATGACTTTGTGGTGCAGAGGGGAATGTAATCAGTCAAACATTTCATACTTTTGAATAGCTTAGATTGCAATCCATTAGGAAATAGCATTTGACATCATACACTAAAGTATTTTACTAGTTTCCTGAATACCTCACACTCTTTTGCATTATTTTCTCTGCTTATGAAAGAACAATTCTCTATTATCCAAATTCTATTCACTGTTTAATCGGATAGAAAAGGAAGGAAGTGTCGTGATTTTCACATATTCTGTACAAACAATAATTTTTCCTGTTTATCCTTCTTTCATTTATTGAACATGAATCCCGGCATTAATCGGAGTGAGACGGCAACAAGTAAGAGACGTCGGGGAGCGAAGAAGCCAATGAACATGAATGGAACATCTGCACGTCATGCTCTGCCTCTTAATCAAGATAACTGAGATTTAGTTTTTACATCAGAATTTATGCTGTTTGGGGCTTGAATTCATATTAACACATTTTTAATGACTCATTAAGTTTCTCTGTCTAAAGGTCAAATGGAGGTTAGCTTGTCCCCCAGCATGCTTTGGGCTGAAGCCCTATAGGCACCCTGGACAGGTTTCCATTTCATTACAGACCAGAAAATGACAGACAGACTATGACAGACAAGTAAAGTAACACTTGTTTGCATTATGGATCCAGTTAGAAACTGTTGAATGGGACTGGGCAGACTGGCGCGCAGATTCACAAACGGGAGGTACATTTTCTCTGTGGTCGTTTTGGTGCCATTTTAAGGTTGTTTTGTGTTTCTTTGTAATTGCTTTGCCTCATTTGGTGGTCTTTTGTGTCTTTTTGGTGTCGTTTTATGCCTTTTCATTGTTGTGTTGAATCTCTGTTATGCAGCTTTGCTAACTTTCAGCACTGAAAAGAGAAGGAAATGCATACTGTGCACAAAAAATACTATATTTCATATATCATTTATGCTTTTTTTACAGCCTATGAGAAAGGCAAATAGTCAAATTACCTTGCAGTCATAATATTTCAATACTGCTCTGTATATTTGCGTTTCATGATTTAAGACTTTACTTTGTCACTGCAACAGAAACTGCTTTTGAAGGATAAAGTGTTAAAAAATTGACAATTTGGACTGAACCTTCTTTGAATTCTTTTTAACAACAACAACACTGCAGCTGAATAGAGGATGAGCTGCACCAGACCAGGGGATGGTGTGTTAGCACACATTGTGACTGAAATTAAGCTTTGTTCTTCATCTCACATCCTTGGCATCCAGAGAAACCTGAATGTTACAGAAATAGCTCCCGTAGGTGGCTATACATAATTTCATTACTCCTTGAAAGAGCATTAACAGAGATCCCATCGCGTCATGTTTTGTGTAGGGACGAGTTCAAAAATGAAAAATGCTCATGTGAAATAAAAGCACAAAAACAACTTCCAGCTTTTATCCCTTTTTTTGATTGATAATGAGACAAAAGTTAAGTTTCACAGTGAGAGAACTGGTTATATTTTGTCCCACTCGGTGGGATCCAAGATGCTCGTATGTTCTCAGTGTGCCTGAATGCGTTTCCTGAGGCTGCTCTGCTTTTCTGCCACAGTCCAAAGACACGCAGGTCAGGTGAAAGAAACTCTAAATTGCCTGTGGGTGTGAATGTGAGTGTGAATGTGTTTCTCTGTCTGCATGCATCGGCCCTTGGGATAGACTGGCAACCTCTCCAGCATTGTACCTCACCTCTCAGCAAATGCATGCTGGGAAAGGCTCTGAGTTTCTGCGACCGAGAGTAAAATCAGTGTGTATAGATGGATAAAGAGTGCAAGTAATCAAATACTTTGGTTACAGTGAACTGTGAAGATCTCACACTGATGAATTTATAACATTTGCTTCTTCAGATCATTGTCTTTTAACACTGACTTTTTGTTCCAAAGGTTTTTAAAACAATCACTTATCTTATTATTTCTTTTCATGATAAAACTAAAAGAGTAACCAAGGTGTTGCTCTTTCAAAATGAGTAGTTACTTAAGTTCGAAGTTCATAGTTTGAGAAACTAGTTTTCTTCATTTTTCCCTGGTTTGTTGTTTTATTCAGTTTGCTTTTGCTCTTCGTGCTTTTGCTTTTTGGATTTTATTTGCTGCCTTTTGCTCCTGCAGCTTCACTGAACATTTTTATCGGCTTTTTCTTATTAAAGTGGCCCTTAGTTACCCTTATGCCTGTTGTGTCGGTGGTTTTGCTTTTGGGTCTGTTTCTTTGTAAACCTGGCAGTGATGCTGTTTGCAGAGGTATTTCTAAGGTGAAACAAGGTATTTTATTCCATGTTTACTTTTGTTTGGGGAAGAGTTTTGGATGTTTTATCTTTTGTAGTTTACTGTTCTTTTAAATGAAATGCAATAAGTTGTAGCAGCTGCAGGCGAAACATTTTTTTTTTTGACTGCTTGATGCTAATTAGCCAGCAACTTATTAAAATCTCTGTAAACATATGCAGGACATTAATGAACCAGTGCTTTCACCTGCATTTGATATTTTGACATGTCCCAGTTGGACAAGGACTGCTGTAAATAATCAAATTAATGAGATCTGGGTTTTATCTAACAGCTCAGGCTTCAGGGTCCTGACAGTCTGCATGCTGGCTCACTGTTGAATCATCGCTCTGTGGGATTAAAAAGCTGTGCTAGAAAAGATCTGGTTCTTGTTTAACAAGTTGAAGGAGACATGTAATTTAACTTAACTACAACTCCAAAGGTCACTGCTTTTGCAAGAATCCTCAATTAAGAAAACTGATTTTGTGATGTTCGGCTTAATCACTGCAGATTGTTTATCGCAACACCAATTTACTAACTAACGAAAATCTTTAGTTCCTGCCTGGCTCAAACAAAGAAAAAAGCCAAGTAACAACACAGATTACATGCATGGCCGGTCAGTTCACTTCTGTATTTTCTTGCTGACCACTCAGGATTAAACTCTGAACGGCCTTTTAGATTCAGTCCGATTTAAAACAAGACTCGCTGTCCCGGCCTTTTCTGTTTTGTGAAGTGTCGTCTTAAGTGAAATGTTTATTGCATTTTCTGAAATGTTGTGTTCTTTGAAACATCATCATTTTTTCCGTAAAGTTGTTTTTTATTTGGTTTCGTCTGCTGCTGTTGTGTTTTGTGCCTCGAGGTTACCTTGAAATTAGTACTCACAGTGCAATTCTTGGTACAATGCACACAGTGAAAATTGCCCTGAATATACCTTTCCAAACGTTTCTAGACGGTGACCAGTAAAAATAAAAAAATTTATGGCTCAATTTTATTTCAGTACCAAAGTTTCAGTTTCTGGGTGTTGTGTGTGCTGAGTCATCGGCACGGAACACCGAGACAACTAAATGTGACACAGCCGTCGTCGCTAGCATGTGGGCTGCTTTTAATGCGGCAGGTATTCGAGGAAAGGTTGCTTGTGAGAAAATAAACAAGTTCAGTTAATGACAAACATCACTCCTTTCAGCAGTTGAGTCACGTAATTTAGAGAGAAAACTAATAACAATCTAAACGCTAAAAACTATTCAATGTCGTCAGTGCCGGGGTAGCAGAATGTGATTAAGACAATTAGATCCACCTGTTCTCCGCTGTCCCCCGTGCTCCAAATGTTCCCAAACCAAACCACACTCAGAGATCGGAGGCTGCAGGTAAAACAGTTTTTAACTGACTTGCATTTGAGAGGCCATACCCTCCAGGTCCTGTATCCCACTCCTCCTGAATTATTCCTCTCTTTTTTTTTTTTTTTTACCTCTCTATGTCTCAAGCCAATCTACTGTTGATAGACAGCTGAGTGAGTAGGTCAGATATCCAGCTGCAGTGGGAAATATTCACTGAGAGCATGCCAGTATCACTTTATTGTAAAGTGGTGCAGACGGTGTAGTGTGTCCGACTCCAATGATTGATCTTGATTTGCCTTCTGTTCAGAAACAGCTGGACAGAGCAGAGAGAGCAGTCAGGGGAGAGCTGAGGGAACCATGACCGAGTGGAGGGGGGAAAAAAAATCTGCATTTTTTTTTTTCCATTTTTGCCCCCCAAAAAACGAACAGCTGGATTAACTGGGGATACTTAACAATCCCCAGAGGATGTTTTTGACGTAATCCAGTGATCGAGCTACATCAAGCAGCATTTGAGGATAAGCTCTTCCTCCATCACTTCTCTTAAGACAGATTCAAAGTTTTATGTGCACATTGATGAAGTGATAAATCAACATAAAGTCAATTCCAAACAATTTTGATAAATAATTGTGTCATTTATCAAGCAAAAATACTTAATGCTCTGGTTTCGGCTTTTAATATTTAAGTGTGCAGTTCTTTTATGTTTCACATCAAATAACTAAATTGTATATATGTATATTTGGGTTTTGTACTTTTGTTTAAAAAAACATATGAAGATTCAACTTTGGACTCTGGGAATATTCCACATGTATTTTAGATTAGAAGATTTGGTGATAAAATAATCAATAGGTCATAAGTTGAGGAAAATCATTGATAGTTGAAACCCTGCAATCTTCCTTCAAAGAAAAATTGATGGTTTTTAGATTTAAAAATCTGAGAAGAATCTCCTGCCATTATTTAGACAAGTTTTCCTATTTTTAGTATTTAATGAGCGTTTCATGTTGGGGCTGTTAGCAGAACCTCACACCACTGGGGGTTCAATGATCATCAGTCCTGTATGAACCAGGTTACAGCTGTGTTTTTCCTAAAACTAATGTCATCTCACACAACGCAACCTGAAAAGCCTCTAGTTGTGCTTTTTCTTTTTACAAAGTGTTAGTCAAGAATTGACAAGTGTGTACATGTGTCTAGAGCAATAAGATTGAAGACTCAAATGCAGATACAGAGGCTGATCTGCATGAAAAAAATGACTAAGTCAACATTCAAACAAACAGGTTTACAATCAGCCACGAGGACGCAGGTCAGGAAAGCTCGTCAGAAATGTATGAGCCCGAGGCAAGTCAGACGTGGCTGTGAGGGAAGGCCAGAGGGCATATTGAGTAAAACAAAAATAACTGAGGCTGCTCTCATCCCAGCGTCATCCACAGGGGGTGGAGAAAGAGCATCTAATCCACAAACTCCTCTTCTACTCTTCTCTTGGTCAATTCTGAGAACTTACGTGGTCTGTGTACATATTCAGTTTCTTCACAGCAGCTGCACTCAGGCAGCAGGATGGTAGGCAGGTTTACAAATTTTTCAACAAACTGCTTCGACCACAGACTTGTTACAGATTTTCCAGCAGCTAATCGGTCCTCTTCAGCCAAGTCTGTTCGCTTCACAGCAGGCCATTTGAAACATTTCAGTCATACTTTTTAATGCAAAACACAGAGTTAAAAATGGGCTTTGCATGCAAAAACAGTACATCAGACTCATAGCTAGAAAATACCTTCAATACCTTCCTTCCACATATATGTATGTATCTGTCATGGTAGAAAACTATAACTGATCTCCTCCATGGAGAAAGATGGTCCAATTTTTCATGTATTCATTAAAAATTTCAATTGTCGTGACTCTGCTAATCCATCATTTTAAATAGCATGTCAAATGTTCCCAACAGTCCTTGAATGCCACAATCATTGTATGAAAATGTGTTGGTCCTTTAGATCATATTAAATCTTCCCCTTAGGATCGTTTGACTTAAAGCAGAGGGGAAATAAAAGGAATAAAATGAGGAAAAGTATGAGATGAGCTACAAATGAACATTCTCCTGACCATTTTTTTTAATCATTATGAGACTCACAAACAGCTGACATATGTTTATTAGTAAAGCAAATGAAAAACAGCAGATAAATTGTCAGGCATCATTACAATCAAAGCCACTTTGTTTTCCCGAGAGAGTTTCTGATTAAAGATGTAACATGATGAGAGATACTTGTTCTACCTCTTGAACCACCGAACATAAACACAAGTGATACTCAGTGAGGATCTTTGGTGGAGTTTTAACCTTGATTCTGTGAGAAAAACATTTTATGTATTATGTATCTTTCTTTTTTTTACAAGAATTTATGTAGACATCAAGTCATGCAGACAGTAAAATAGAGAAAAAGATATATTCTGAGGTTGATTGAGCTTGTTTTGAAGAATAACTGGTTTGTCTCCTGTTTAAAAAGAACTAAAAATCTATTTCATGAGTCAAAATTAAATCAAGATACACAGATTTTTTTAAAGATGGTCTTAAAATTCATTATAATCCCTCTTACTTTTTTTCAGGCTGACAGTTGTCTATATCAACAACTGGTACAAAGTGAGCAAAAGGATGGAAATGCTTTTCACACATGTCCAATCTGTGACGGAACAAAAAAAAAAAAACAAGACAAATACTTCAGCTTCACGTCTGTGAGCAAGAGGATGAATCAGGCTAACAGCTCTGTGTGCTGAGAGGAAATCAACGCAAACATGAGCAGAGCCTGCAAACTTCAAACAGGATCTTTTCTGTGTTCAACATAATTAAAAATCACTTCTTTTTAACCCTGTTTTACAAAAAAAAAAAATGTTAACAGCAATTACATGGAGTAACAAGCATGGGAGAATTAAAGGTGTGTGTGCAATAATGTTTAAAATCGACACCATTAGGCAAAAGTACAGATCAAACGCTGTGCTGCATTTTAACAAGATGCACCAGACACATTATGGCCAGTTTAAAAGAAGCAGCGCCCAGGCCAATCCTGTGGGAGCGCTAATTAACAACAACGACAGTGAGAGTTGGGACTTCTGTTTATATGATGTGCTGTTATTGACTAGACCCTCATTATAGATGTCACCTCTTTTCAAAACACAACCATGGCAAACTAATTTGCCTTGAAGTCATTGTTCAGGTCAGGGTGTCCATAGTAACTCTGTGTTTGACGGCTCTCTCGCCTCGGTCCGTTCTCTCTGAACACAACAGATTCATGTTATGGTTCTTAGTAACAGTCTTTTTTAAAAAAAAAAAAAAGTGTGAGACTGAAGTTTTGATGCTATTGTATCTTTTTAATTTAAATTTCAGAAGATATGTACGATTTCGCACTGTCTGATGCACTCTGATTTCCTCTTGAGCAGGTAAAAAAATGCAAATATCAAATTGCTTCTTTAAAATCAGCACGGTAAAAGCAAAAGTGATTTATGGTAATTTTTTTGCAGAATGACCAACTTCTGAAAAAAACCTCCATTTCCTAAATGCATCAATGCACCGCGCACGCACCGGAAAGATATTAGGTAAATACATCTCAGATCAAAGCCTCTGGGTCAGCGGTGAATAGAACTAAAAGCATCTGTGGTGAATGAAAAGTCATTTTTCTATCCTCTGAGATGTGTTAAAAAAAAACTCAATGACTGTGATTATTCTTATGGGGTCACATCCCATTTTAGATCTTATAAATTTCATTACACTTTCATATCATGGTCACTGTGAATAGTCGAAGCTGAAAGACTCGAGGAATGTTGATTAATTTCAGATAGGACCATATAGCTTCCATCTTATCACTGCTTTATGTTAGTGCAGCACCGTGATGCTGTGAAGCCATTGCGCTGATGCACGTGGCTGTGGACCAACCTGTATGGAAACAATTATGTTTCTTATAATGAGGCAGATATGCAGGATCAGCCCAGGTTGCAATGCCTATACAGTGTTTCCTCTCTGTTCACTCTGCAGAGCGAACTTGAAGCTGCAAATTTATGAGCACCACTGCTAAAATTTTACACAATCATAAATATCCTTTGCCCCTCATATTTCACTGAGGGCTCAGCCCCTCCACACCAGGAGAGAGGAGCCAAGGAGAGGCAAGTAAAGTGCACTTTAACCGTCTCCCCTCTTCTCAGCTCTGACATCATGTTCAAGATAAGGTACAGTCAACGTCAGGACCAGTAAGAGGTTTGGCAGCAAGTGACACACTAACGGTCTGATGGATTTGGTGCCTTGGTGTTTAGATTTTCAGTACCAGCTCCAAACATGCTCTTCTGCACATAAATCACATGTTGATGGTTTCAGTGTTTGGTGTTTTTAGCTGAGCTGGACCAGAAAACATTAAATTAAAAAAGATCAGTGCTGTTTTGCCCTCAGTGATCTCCATGAAGTTTGATTTAAGTGAAAAAATGAAAAAAAAAGGAGCATTTTATGGAGAGTGATTGCTGTCATAAGTCAAGTCAGTAATATAATCTGCAAATATTTTTGAGAACCTCTTCACTGGAGGACAAACATGACTGACAAGACAATGATTTACCATCAAACCCTGCGAGTGATATTTTACATTTTGGTCACTGTTTGTGCCTTTTCAGGAGTTTCAGCTTTATTTCATCAGCTGCCAAGTCGACTAGTAACCTGATGACACGACTCACCGTGATTAATTTTTAACCATATTTTGAGGGCGGGCAGGTGCTAATTTCAAGCCCTGGTGAGCACACGTAACATTAGTCTTATAGCTTCAGAACAGGCTCACAGGAGATTATCAGCGTAATAGTTTTGTCCCCTATTGATTAAAGACATGGTGTAGAACCAACAAATGTGACAGCGGTTTTTATAAACCTCTACTAGAACAAGATGGATGTCCAGCTGCAAACCCTGCCAATGTCTTCTCAGACCGCTTGATAACATTTCCGTCAACAAACTACAGCCTCAGCATTTTCTGACTTTAGAGGGGGAAAAAAAAACAGATTTGATCTACTGTAGGTCTTCAGTCACGTCTGACAAACCAAGGAAAGATGCCACAAATTACAGATGTTCACAGTTATGCCATTTATTTACTATGAAATGATTACTGTGAACATCTGTAATTTGAGGCATCTCTCCTTTATAGTAAATAAATGGCATTTCGGTTATTAGAGCTGCTCCTTTGGCATGAATGTCAACTTCATCTGCAGAGAAATGCAAACAAACAATCATTGATAGGGTGTATAAAATAAACCATGAACCTTGAAATATAAAGCTGAAGCACTGCATCAACCTACAATCAGAAAATGTGCATCATTAAATGTGCTTGAAAGTTTCTTCGTGGTTTTTAAGTATTTTGAAAATGGACAAATGATATTTGCAAGTCGTAACACTACTTTGTTTCTATTAAAACATCTTAAAAGAACAAGCTGACAGATTTCATCCGCAGAGCTTAGTGATCAAAGCATTTGTAGATCCTGATAAATATGCGAGTCTCTTTTTTTTTTGTCTTTTTTTTATTTTTTTTTGCAAATGGGAACACAATTAAATGAAAATGCATCACTTCATTTGGCTCTGATCTACAGGGGGTTCATATACAGCCTGGTATCACACAGCATGATGCCTAACAAGATGGTCAAAGTACTTATGACTTTATAATGAAAGGCCATTAGAAACAGAGGAGCCCGTCTCTCCCAACAGCGAGCGTGTCCACCCACGCTCTGAGCCTCCTCTTGTGAGAGTGTTTCTTAAAAGGGATTACACACTGACTGTCAATATGTCGGATGACCTTTGATAAAGAAAAAAATAATAGTCTTGGACAGATGTTTGCTATCAAATATGGCTAAAAAGACTGTTTTTCAAGGCAGAGGAGGTTTTTTTTTCCCCCTCTCTGTGATTTCAGCAGAGACTTTATAAGATTCAGAGTTGTTATCTGACATGAACCAGTTGAGGCTGAGGACACTATTCGCTTGTCTTTTGCCAATCTCTCTGATTTGTTCCTCGCTTTTGCTTTGTGGTCCCCTCCCATGTTTCCCCTTGGTACTCTTGTACCATAATCTAACAGACAGTATAATAAAAGGCAGGGATATTGAATTGGTGGATATATGGGAGAGGCGATGGATGGGCTGTGAGCACGACTTGCTTTTGAGACAAACACCAGAGCAGATGTGTGATAACGTACGGCAGGGCATATTTTTCACCGTGCAAAATAAACTGCTTAAGCTAGTGTGGTAATATGTTGACCTTGTTCTACTGAATCAGTTTTGTATCTTTCTGTTGCGATGTC
Organism: Acanthurus tennentii; assembly: GCA_029783805.1. NCBI lineage: Eukaryota > Metazoa > Chordata > Actinopteri > Acanthuriformes > Acanthuridae > Acanthurus > Acanthurus tennentii. Next base: position 6,312,285 of record JAPZDZ010000009.1, on the reverse strand, counting down.
TGGCCTGCCAGATTATGTTTACAGAACAGAAACTTACTGGGGAGTAAAAAAAAAATTACAAGGTTGTCTGATTCTTTCAATTGAGCTGCTGACCTCAGGTCACCACTTTTGAGAGCCTAGACCCAAAGAAGACAAGGCCAAAGGCTCGCTCACGCTACACTGATTTAACTGCGAAGTGCACGCATATAAAATTACATCCTGCCCTTTTTTCAGTGCATAGTATGTAGCGAATGACTGTCTTACCAGAGAAACAACAGTATTGATCATTTCTTGAAACTCCAGGTTTTTATGTTCAGGGAAAAAGGTGAAGGCAATGGTGTGACGTTAATACATCACTACACTGTTTGGGAAGAGGATGGGATGGATGATTGATGAAAACCTGATGTCAAAGCAGGATTCAGTTCTTTCTGTCTCCTGACAGCAAATGCTGGTTCCTTTACACCATAAAAAAGTTAGAATTAAGGATGTCCTGATTATTCTCTCAAGTTTTTATATCCTGATGCTGTTTAATCCTTTAAATTTTTTACAAGCTGCTTCATCTAAATATTCAAGGTTCTAATTATTTAAAACAAATAAATTACTGAGCTTAAATTATTGATACGATTTATATGAGAGATTAAGCAGGAGACGGTGCATCTGAAACTGATGTCAGTGAGTTTGCCAGAGAGATCAAGAATTATTGGACCAACAAAATCATTCAGTCACCTTTTAGATG
>JAPZDZ010000009.1:6254804-6265601 GCA_029783805.1 Acanthurus tennentii | reverse complement strand
CTTTGTTGCTTTCAATAAGTTAAATCCACTGAAATGTACAGTATGTAATTTCTGCAGCTAGAGGTTCCTCAAACAAAGCAAGTCTGCAGTGAGATTTACATCATGAGCTCATGTGACCATAACCGTTCAGATTTAATGAACAGCAGATTGTCATGTCAGTTCAAACATAGATAAAAGATGATGAAATGTGGGAGAAATCAAGACTTCAGTTTCACAATTGTTTTAACTACAGCCTCCTGTTAGCTGCAGCTAAATTTGTCCATTATTATGCTTTAAATTGAGATTTTTTTCCCATTTAAACTGAGCCTGGAGACAATCATTTCCTGCTTTCAGATGACTATTAGATGTTTTTAATTTTTTTTGTTTCTAGCAGGTTTTTCAGATGATTTAATAGGTGAATGCTGAATTCAAACCAATTAGATGCATATTAGCCTTTCTTTGTGAAGGTAGTGAAGATAATTGGTAAAAGTGGCTTTGTCATTCTAACTTATGTTACACTGATATTATCCCTAAAGAACTACTAAAAGGCACATATTTTTTGGAATATTGTTTCATTTAATATCTCCTAAATCAAAGAACAAATCAGCCAATAATGAAATGTTTCTCAGATGCCTCGTGAAGGCAAAGCATTTTTTGAACTATTGCAGAAATAAATCTCTTGTGTTATTGGATTTGGTAAAAACAAATAAGTCAGAATTTACCACAACCAAATGAGCTGTGGCATGATTGAGACAGAATGAACAAAAAAATCTCCAGTTTTATGATCAGAGGTAGCATTGCCATTCCATTTACTGTCATGACTGCACATGGCAGTTACTCAAATCTATCTCTGTAATATGAGAATCAGCACCTCATTCAGTCATTAAAACTTAGCAGAAATCATATAAAGAAGGAAGAGAATTATTATTTTGTGAACTTTAATATAATAAGATTATTACTCTGAAGATGACTTACAGGTTTCATTAATTTGTTGAGCAAGCTGTGTATCCATACTGGCCTACAGAGGAGGTTGGAAAAATGGCAGATAATGAAGTCTCGTGATGTAGCTTGTAACTTGTTGCTACTCAAGCAGATGCTTTGTGTTCACCGACTCTCTAACCTCCATGTCCTCTATATTCTGAAAATCCAATCCAATACAGGTGACTGTAGATATATTTGACTTTAAACCCACAAATTGTCACCAGGAAAATCTTGAGGTTTTGCTTTCAGTATGATGGATGTAGATATTGATTATGCCTAAAGCTAAACACCAAGAATCCTGTGTGAGAGAGGAAAAAAGAGTTTATTAACATATTTTACTGTCCCATAAAACCTGCTTTCTGTACTTTATCCTTTGCACGGTTAAAAAGGAATATAAAATGTTATCATTTTGATATAAGGCATATTGCTTTGCAAGTTAATATTGGGCTCATTCCACAAATTTAAACCTGCATTAACTGATTTATTTGGCCATTTGGGGGCAGTCCAACAAGCTGTAAACACAACATTATCATTTTGTGGAGTCAACATTGCAAACTGTTAGAAAACAGTGGCCTATTTATACATATTTACATGTGTTTCCACCTGGCAAATATAAGCTCAGTACTCACTGTGTTTGGTTTCCATCAGGCTCTGAGGGAAACATCTGGCACTATAGCTGCTAAATGTTCCACTATGTTCACCAGCTCATCCTAACTTGTATCTGTCTGCTGTTAGGTGCTGGACAGTTAGTGCACAGGAGGCTTTTTAGATGCCTTTTATCTGCTGCTGAAAGTGAGGCAGGGAATGAATCAAATTGTAGAGTTGTGGAAGCTTGGTAAAGCTTCGGGGTCCATAACTACAGGCAACACATTTCAGTTTGTTCTCTGCAGATATACAAATATTGGCTAGAGCAGCTTTAAATTTTAAAAGCATCAAACAGCATAAAAGCAGGCATCAGATGGATCAGTTTATGTCTAGTAGAGAGTCTGCAGTTCACTGCATGAGACTGCTGTTCAGGTTACCTGCAGATGTAACTGAACTGTAGAAGTTTTAAATATGCCATGAAACACACGCAAAGCTCCACTCATTTATAGACACTGCCAAAGACACATGGGACAAGTGCCTGACTGCTGACCTGAATTAGCAGTCTGATGCCTTTGGCGATGCTGTGGGAAAAGGACAGTCTGCACTTTGAGCAGTGACAGTCAAATCGTTTCACACCAGGTGGAATATTTTAAAAAGGAAGCCTTGAAAGACTGAAGTAGTAAAACGAATTGAACAGAGTCCAGAAGGGTTCGACTGCATGAAGCACATGTTAAGTCTGATCCCAGTGTCTCAGCTGTCACAGAACAATCATGTAATTGTTGTGTCACACTCATGTGCCCACAAGATCTGTCAGAAACATGATTTTACACTCTTGAAATTAGAAAAGTGGGCTAATGGATCCATCATACATGAATGCATTATTAAAATCCCATTACCACAAAATTACAAAAACATACTATCATTTAATACAGAAATGATTTTCACAGCTTAGATAATAATAACAGTTTTAAATAAAATACCAGCAGAACTGTCTCTGGTGCTTCTTCTTGCAAGGTTTAGAAATCTATTAAGGTGATGCAGAAAGTAGCTCAACCAGAACAGATTTGTTTTTGTCTTCCAGTTTAAGACCGGCCTCCTGATGATAGGTTACTCATCCACTGCTGCAGTGATTGCACATCCAGTGTGATGATGGAGAATAAGCTAATTTCAATTTTGTCATGGATAATGCCACCTGATTTTCTGGAGCTGAATCTCAACAAAAACATCTATCAAAGTATCCACATAAATCATCCCTGACAGGGTGTTTAAAAACAAATACGCATTAAAATCATGAAGGCAGAGTCGCACAGTGTCTTGGCTGTGCACTGACTCAAGCTCAGCACCAGTGGACCTACATTAGGCACCAGATCATCAGTTATATCATCTTCTTCTACTTCTATCAGTGTCCACAATTACACTGATTGATAATGACACTTCATTCAATTTTTTTAATAACCTACAATTGCTTTCTGTGCAGTACTGCAAACAATAATCACTTGTGCATAGAACAAGATGGACAGCAGTATTGCTTGTATGTGTGTGTATGTGTGTGTGTGCTGTGGCAGATGCTGTGATGAGAAACAACTTTCAGCTACATGACTGACATGTTTGGAAGAACACACAGGCTTAGGATTTCATTGAACGCAGATGCACCGCTGGGCTGGAGACAGATTTCCCGCTTCATGAAAACACACAAGACTTTAGGCTAAGAATAATCAATGAGTGTGCTCTGCCATTTCAGCCATGAATCAAGCTGACGTGCCGGTATCCCGCAGAGGAAGAAGCGGTACTTTTGCTTATTTTCATTTCATTTTGCCAATAGATGACCAGTAATATCCACCTGCCCTCCTGCTGAGAAGATGCAGCTATTTTCAAGTTTCGGCCCCGCGGTCGCCCTGATATGTGCCGCTAGGGCTGTGAAGATGCTCAAAGGACTGTTTTTTCTATGATGAGAACTTGTTTGTCAGTCTCTCGTCTGTCATTGAGGCGAAGGAAATATGAAACAATCCAGCCCCATCTCTCCAGAAATGAGTGTATGTTCATACTGGCTGATTCTGTAGCACCACCACTTACAAAACCAACAGAGCCCATGTGAAAAGGAGTGTTCAATTTATGGAGCACGGTGAAAACAAAAGGTTCACAGGTCAGAATAATAAATATCACATTTGATTTTAATGCCAGGAGACCAAGGTTTGTGTATTCTTCTGGGATGTGAGAGCTGCACTGATGATATATTAATTTTATGGTGCTTAGCTACGCTGGTGGCGTATCAGTGAGTCCAGACTGAAATATGTCAGGAAGTATTGTATGGACTGTCATGAACTTTCATGCAGATATTAATGGTGCAAACACAAAGGGCCCAGACAGAAAAAAATAACGTGGGTCTGCGAGCAAAAAAGTTAAACCAGGCTCAACTTTTGATGCAACACAAAGTAACATAATGCAGCAAAACACTGACAAGTGACATCAACTGCAAAACTCATAGTTCATTGTTTCCAAGACCCTTTTTATTTTTGGGCTCTGAAGAGGGAAATGTCAGGGAAAAAAGGTTGAAAGAAATGTTTGGAATAAAATCAAATGTTTTAGCCATCTTTACCTTAACCTCAAACTTTTAGACAACAACAGCAAACAATTACTTCCTAATAAATTTGTTTTGAACAATCAAATAACTAAATGCTGGAGCCACCTCCAAAGAAAGTACGACTGGTTACTGCAAAACAATAATGACTTTTTAAACCAGCCATGTCAAAATGACCTGTAGTTGTTTGTTGTTTTGTTCTGCTGAGCCGTGACTCTTGCTGGCAAATGCCCCGCAAGGACCTGCCCAGGTGTGTGTGTGTGTGTGTGTGTGTGTGTGTGTGTGTATGTGTGTGTGTGGGTTTGCGTATGCTTTTTTAACGAGAATGTGTGGCCGGTTCAATGAGGTCTACAATTTAGACCATTTTTACTTTTTAATCAACATTGTGCTTTATTTTTTTTCTTATTGACTGTGTTTATCTGAAGTAAATGTGAAGTAAATGTGGCATTATTGACTGAAAAGTCCCATTTCAACACGCAGCAGCGGAGCAATTGTGTTATCACCATGACTGCAAGCGACATAAACTTTCACTCTTGAGTAATAAAGCCTCAAATTAATCAGGCAAATCGTGTTGTTGTGTTTGCTATCAGTGGCCCAGGCTGCAATGTTTCATCAACACACGGCGAGCCAATGCTTGCTACTTTCCAGGAAAGCACAGCTGCTGCTTGGAAACAGTTTCTTCACGTCCTGAAAGAGGGATTGAACGGGGCTTTAGCAGAGTTCTCCACAATGTAACGTAAATTGAGGCTGTGGGCCCCAGAGGATTCTGGCTTCCTCATTCCCGTCTCAATTGGTCACCTCTAATGAAAAGAAAAGAGTCGAAGCCATTTCTTAAACAGACAATCAGACTGAAGGTGCATTTCTGTTTACAGCTCTATTCTTGAGTAAGACAGTACTGAAATAGGCCAAACAAATCTAGTCAAAAATGTGAAACTGAAAATTAATGGTGTTCCCTTACTGTACCATAAAATGTGTCACGCATTGTGTCCTGAGATATAGTATGTTGTGTTTTTAACTTTTTTTTGGAACAGCTTCTGTCCTCAGCAATATAAGGTTCAACAAGTCTAAAAGATACATTTTTAATTTATTAATAAAATGAATATTCTTCATGTAAAAAATGTAAAAAATTAACGAAAAACATCAACACCACCTGCAACATGTGGCCTGAGGGGTCAAGAAGTCCCTGAGCCAGAGCCTCTGCCTAAAGTAATTGCTGTCATTTAGTGTTTGGAAGTCAACCAAATGTTTACAAAGAGACACAAACTGGCCACAAAGAGAAGCAAAACAACTACAAGGATACAAAAAACAACTGCAAAGAGACACAAATAACCACAAGGATATGTAAAACAACTATAGACACATTTAAAACTTCTACAAGAAGACATAAAAAACTTCAAAGATGAACAAAATGACCACAAAGAGACATAAAAGACAACTATGATACACAAAATTACTACAAAAAGATGCCAAGTGACCACAACTAAACATAAAACAACACCAAAGATACAGAAAATGGCCATAAACCGATGCAAAAAAAACCCCATAAAGACTCAAATAATCACAAAAAAGTGTAAAATAGCTACAAAGAGACACTAAACAACCACCAGAGAGACACAAAATGCTTACAAATGACAGAATTGTGAGAGGAGGCTTTTACAGGGGCCCATTGTGCCATAATCCTCTAATGCCTGTAGCCGTTAAATTTTACCTATATATCAGACTTTTGTCTGCCTGACACATTCCTCCGAACATAAAGAGAATCCTGTTGTAGATTAAAAGCATCAGTGTTAAATCTCATGTCAGTAAGTACCAATAGCATTATATCCCGGCCAGCTGTAATAATGTTTTGATCCGAAATGGCTCAGTAACTCGGAAACCTGTTAAAAGGTAAGATATATGCTTCTTATTTATGGAACGTCAATAATATTGATGTTCTATCTGCAACTTGCTACTTTGATTAACTCACTTCATTCAGGTCTACTCTCACGGGCTTGTTTCAGTCTCAGCCTCAATCGATGACCCGTTCTGTTTGTTAAACAGTCACATGATCCCGAGCTGTATTTTTAGCATCACTAACATAAGCATTTAGCACATTGCCTTATGTCTGCCTTAAAACGTAAAAACAGCCTTTATTTTTCAATGTAATGTAACCAAAAGTGCCCTCGCAGTTCACTTATATTGCATCAGTGTTACTTAATTTAATTCAAAGCTTTAGTATTGTATTCCAATTCCAGTTTCTAAGCTCATAATTCTTTAAGATTCAGAAGTTTTGTGGCCTTTGTAGTCAACTGATGAACTACACGTCTTTGTTAAAGAGAGGAAAATAAAGCAAGCCAATTACTGTGACGAGCTCCCTTCATTAAAGAATGAGATGTGTTATTCCCACGACTTTCGGACTGAGCTCACTTCATAATGATCCAGTTCTTCTGTGCAAACGTGGACAACTCTTCTCTCTTGCAGCTGAAACAACAGAGCCACAAACCCTCTTGAGAACTGGTAAGCGGCAGCATTGACAGTGATTGTCAGATATACTTAAAATGAGAGATGGACACAGCCTCAAGAGCACCATGGGAGTCTGGCAGGGATGGCAACTGTGTCTGGGAAATAATTTTTATTTTGACAATAACTGTTGTGCTTTTTACTTAAATTAGACTATTTTCCTTATCCCATAACCTGAGGTTGTGTTTTGATAATGGCTCTGCAACAATGTAAATGCAAATGTGAATTTAAAGATGAATAAATCCACAGATGGTATTGAAGACAGATGAACAAGCAGTGGAAATTGATGAAACTTTTTTTCCTCAGTCTCGATAGACATCAATGTTCTGGTCTCCAGCAGTGTGCCATCAAGTCTGTTGGTACAAGCTGACAATAGGCCTGCATTGATCATTTATCCGGCCAGACAAACACGGGGCCTTTCTCAGCAGAGGTCAAAATGTTTGCTTCATTAGTCATTTTTTGTTTTCATTAATTCACACTCAAATCACATCTCCTGTTGTGAAAAACAGCCAGTTGTTCCACATGAATACCAACAAAATGCGGCAAATACTTTATTCCTGACACAGTCGATTTAACACCGGAATGATTTAAAGGAAAATCAGCAGCAGAACTGCACACGTTTATGGCTGCAGATGTGCTGTTTGTGTTTTTGTTTTGGATGCTTCTAGCGGATATTGTTGTTGTCATTTGATAAATTATCATGATATATTATGACCTTTAACAGCTTCTGAATCATTCCTACACTATTTGTAAAAAAAATCACAAACACAATACTCAATTTAAACACAACATAGCAGCTCTACTACCCTTTAGCACAGTTACATTCTTAGCTAAATGCTATTGTGAGCATGCTAACATGCCATGTTTAAATACTAACTTTAAGCAGAAATTCTTACTATGTTCATTGTCTTATTTTAGCATGTTATCATGCTATTTTGGAACTTAATTCAGAGTCAAGCTTTCTATGATGGAAATGTTATTAGTTCTGCATATTTCCTGGTCACAAAGCAAAGTATTAAAACATAAAAATCTTAGGTTCTCAAAGTGGAAAACCTAACGGATCAACAAAGAAATCAACAACATTTGCTCCATGCAACAAATTTCATTGTAGTCCATCCAGTAGTGGTTAAAATATTTCACTCAAAACCACAAATGTCAACCTCATGGTAGTACAACAGAAAAGTGTAAGGGAATCAGCAAATTTCAGAGGATTCATCCTCTCTAAACCAACAATGTCTGTACAACATTTCAACACAAGCCATCACATAGCTGTTGAGACATGTTTGTCCTCAAAACAAGATGGACTTCACTACCGACAGACCAGTACTGCCATTCATAGAGTCATGTCACGTGCAAAGTTTTCATCAAACAGGAAAGGTATTTAGTTTAAGTTTTACAGGTTAATTCAGGTATTAATATTCATTGTATCGTATACATGGCCACCCAGGTGGACTAAAATATAACAGTTGATTATTAGAATTAAGGTATCCTGATGCCTCACATGTAGTGGCCACAGTGTCACAGCACAGCGCTCATACGAATATTAAATCAAACATCTCTTAATAAGCAGAATGAACACTAAACCTTAAGGAGTGCAGGTGCTGTTGCTGCACCTACTGCACAGACTAGATAAATAAAAGAACAGGAAATTCAACCTCGGAGTAGGGTTTATATTTTCCGTGTCTCGAGTCCAGCTGGGATCATTTTCACCAGGAGATAAGCTGCTTCTATGAGGTTCCTGCTCCACGTTATTGTCAAAGTGGCAGGAATCATTTGCAGTCACACTGCAAGTTAGAAACACTGATTATAAAAGTGTGGTCAGATTTGTTGAAGTGTTGGGAGTTCACCGTCTCAACTTATGCAAACAAACTTCTGCCTCTGGTGTCAAAATATGGTGGCTGAGATGTATCTTCCCTGTATTTATGGACACACTTTATTTTGGACCTTCTACTTGATATGTATTTCCTCTGAAGAAAAATTGTAACGCATTTTAATTATATAAAAAATGCATCCAAGTCAGCCATTAAAATAAACAATTTCTGGAAAATTATACATTGAAACATCTGTAATAAATGCACATAATCATCTTGACATCTTGAAAGATAATCACATATTATTTTTTGCCAAATATGAGGCACTAAGGCCTACAGGATGTTTCACTGCTGTGAAATTAAAGGCAGAAAAAGACAAGGGCAGACTGACCTTTACACTTATTGTGGTGATTAAAGATCCTTTCATTTGGGCTGCCTTGACAATGGTGATTTTTCACTATTAGGTTCCATTAGTTTCAGTTTCAAACTTTATCAGGGAATTTATTCACATCATTTTTATCCCACCATGTGAAAAATAGCAGTGAGGTGGTAACACAATGGTTCTAAAACAGGTTCTTAAAGATCTTGTGAGAGAACCAGTTATATAAAGAGTTGACAACATTTTCTAGTTCTTTCATTTAATACTGAAGGGAAATGGTGAATATATTTAGTTAAGAATGTGATGAATAAAGAATTTTGATGTTTTGAAAGACATTAAAAATATTAATGAGGTCAAATTCTAACAAAGTCTAAAGTTTAACAAGGTCCAATTCTCCCAGTCATGATTGCAATTTTTTCATATTTATAAGTATGAAACTCATTATTGAGACATCATAAGACAAAAAACCTGAAGGATGGGAAACAGCTTTGCTTCCTCAAAAGTTCAGCTTCCTCATCGAAAAGTCACTTTGTCATGGCTGTTGCTCACTGGGAAATTATTACAACACATAAAATTGCCCCAAAACACAAATATTATAATTGATAAATACAAAACACATTCCAATAACTTTGGTTTTTAGGTAAATGAGTTTTCCTGCAGCACCTGAATAACTGGAAATCCAGGTATAAAGTGTGTTCAACCAAGCACGTCAGGCAATAATACAGCAGGTCTGACACAGGTGACAGGAGGAGCAGAAGTGATGCAGACCTTTTAATGCTCAGTAGCTTCTTCACCATCAAAACTGAGGCACTCATTTAATACAGCTTCTAATATTAAACTCTCGACAGTAAACACCTGGTATTTCTTCTTCTCCCCATTCTACCATCTCAGCAACCTTGACTAAGCCCAGTAAAACTGCAATGATGCCCTTGGGAAAAGAGACGCAGAGCAATAAACCCAAAGTACCAGAGTTGTTTTCCAGGGAACATTCTTTTCATTGGAGCTTCGGTCTTTCTTGCTTTTTCCTTTTTCACAAAACCAGAGGACCATGGCAAGAAATGTTAATTCATTTAACAGCAGGCTGAGGAAAATCGGATGCTAGAACAGTTCTAAATCAAAATCAGAACAATTGGTTTTTTTCAAAATGGTGGCTCCCGCCGAGCCTCTCCTGCGTCTGGAAGAGAAATGAAAAGGAGAAGACGGCAGTAAAACACTATTTTCATTAAATGAAACCCATGCAGCAAAAGGTGAAGCAAACATATGGCGGAGCGGCAGAGGCAGGTTGTGACTGTGCAGAGGGACGGCGACAGATATAGAGAGTTAATGGGACCCAGGTGCTGCTCGTTGTCTCATCAGGCCGCCCCTCACCTCTTCCCCGCCTCCTGACCGGCAGCTCAGCTCGGCCTTTCTTGCCACACACATCCATCTTTTAGTGGATTTTTTTTTTCTCATTTTCATACCTTTCACATCGATGTGTTTGAATATTTTGTCTTCAATTTGTGCCTCCTGTTGTTTTGCACAGCACTGTTTTATAGACCAGGAGATTAACTTTGATTCTGACATAAATGGATTCTTCCGTGGTTCACTTCAAAAGCTTTTCACAGGTTCCTTTGGCATAAAGCAAAGCAAGACACATCACAGAACAAGTACTTCCTTAGAATTTTACTTCTATAAGATTTCTGTTGATTTGGCAACACTTGCAGTTACAGATGGGAACAAAAAATAGGTTTAATATTACAGGTCACAGAATTCTGGGCAGCAAAACAAACTGTTGTCATCTTAATAAATAGATCAGGCAATAATTAGCCTTTTTCCCATCTTTCTTTGAGCAACTATGGTCTCATTTTTTAATGCTTGATTTATGCTGCACACAGCTAGAGTCTTTGACAGCAGGGCAGTGAAAGACGTTAGTTAGCCAGCTGAGAAGTTGGAGGTCTGCAGCCTGTTGCTTGCAGCTCTTCTTCAAATAACTCACTGTGATTGCT